>CM060367.1:48642939-49016741 GCA_030545235.1 Helianthus tuberosus
AAAGAAAAAATAGGAGACGAATAGAAGAGTTGACGGCTGAAGGAGATCAGACGGAAGAGAGAGAAAAAAAAAGTTGATTGGTTCGAAGTTTCAAGCCGCGATCAAGATTTAAGTCCGGGTTTGATATTTATTAGTATTCAATTTTATTAAGACTTTGTGTTTTCAGATTTGATACTATGTTTTATTTATTATTTGAGACTTGTTTCTTTTTAGCGACTATGATTCTTGGCTAATCTTTTATGCTACCTAGGCCTAAATGAACTCTGATTTAACGTTTTGATTATTTGGTTTTAACTATGATTAAATTTGGATGATTTACATATTCCTATTTTGTGATTGTTTATGAATTTGTGTGCTTGTCTTGGTTGTGATTGGTTGTTTGGTTAGGTGATCTTGTTAGTCTGGTCTGGAACTATTTAGATCATTCTAGGTTCGTTAATCTATTAGGTTTTCGTTCTAGAGCTTGAGATTAGAGATAATTCAAGTTTAACTAAATTAATTAAAATCAACTGAGTATAGTGTGCATCCTTTTCTTGCAACTCTAGGGACGAGTCAGGATTGCTAGGTTACTAGCTAGGCGTTGTTAGGTAGTTTGGGTGACTGATAGCTCGGATCCGGCTACTTATTCGCGTTTAGGATTTCCTAGGTTTTCAATTATTTTGCAGGTTTAGCTTCGTGACCGGAGGATTTTAGCACCATAGTTGTTTTTAATATGATAGTCGTGGGATTCGGTATCGATAGCTCGATTCGTTTCCAATTTAGCACTTTATCACTTTGTTCCATCTTCTATTTTGGTTGATCATCCTTAGCGGGAGGTTTTCTGGGTAGATTCGGAGCTTTAGCCATTGGTCAGGATTAGAGGTCATGGGTTGGTCATAGGGATTCGAAGCCTGGGTAGTTCTTTCTCATCATTGTCTGCTTTCCGTCACTTCACCGTCTTGCTTGCTTTCTCTGTTCTCTTGTTTACTCGTTTTAGTAGAGTTAGGAAAAAAATCCCAAAAACACAAATTAATCCAATTAAGTAATTAGTTGAGTCAGAGTCTAGTTTAGGGTCGCTAGTGTCTCGTGGGTTCGATACTCAGACTTCATTAGGCTTTACTACGTACGACAGGTACACTTGCCTGTCAGTGGTCTAGCATTTAGATAGTTTTAGTTTATAAATTTAAAACTAGGGTGTCTAGATTAGGTTAGTTTTTTATAGACCGCATTTAGCACATCAAGTTTTTGGCGCCGTTGCTGGGGACACACCAGGGTTCGACACTTTCTATCGTAAAGTACGGAGCCATACCAATGCTAGCATGGTAACTTTTATTATAAGAAAATTCGACCAAAGGTAGATAAACGTCCCAACTACCTACAAAGTCAATGATACACGCCCGTAGCATGTCTTCCAACGTCTGAATTGTTCTTTCGCTCTGCCCATCCGTTTGAGGATGGTACGCGGTGCTAATAAACAATTTTGTCCCCGTTTGTTCTTGGAATTCACGCCAAAAGTTTGAAGTGAATCGAGTATCCCTATCGGATACCGATACTCCGTGGCGTGCCACAACCTCGTTTGTGTAAACTTCCGACATCTTTTCCGACGTGTAAGTCTCACGTATCGGGATGAAATGAGCACTTTTTGTCAGCCGATCTACTACTACCCAAATGGCATCGAATCCACGGTTCGTTCTCGGTAGTTTGGTTAGTAAATCCATTGTAATATGTTCCCATTTCCACACCGGAATATCCAACGGTTGAAGTTTACCGTAAGGCTTTTAGTGCTCTGTTTTGACTTGCCAACATGTCAAGCATTTCTCCACGTACTTTACTACATCCCTTTTCATTCCGGGCCACCAATAGTTTTGTTTCAAGTCATTACACATCTTGGTTGCCCCCGGATGAATAGAATAACGGGATTTGTAAGCTTCATTGAGTAGAAGCTTTTTAATCCCACACGTATTCGGAACCCACGTCCTTCCGAAGCATGTTTTCAACCTGTTGTTATCATCTACCAAGTCCCTCAATTGGCCAACTATCCGTTCCTTCTTCCAATTTTCTTCTTTCACTGCTTCGACTTGTGCTTCTTAGATTCGTTCAAGTAAACCCGATGTCACAATATGATGCATCGATCGCACCCGTATGGGAGCATAATCTGCCCTTCGGCTCAAGGCATCCGCCACTACATTGGCTTTCCCGGTATGGTAATGTATCTCACAATCGTAATATTTCACTGTTTCCAACCATCGCCTCTGCCTCATATTTAATTCCTTCTGATCGAAGAAATATTTCAGACTCTTATGGTCGGTAAAGATAGTGCACTTCACCCCATACAAATAATGCCTCCATATTTTCAAAGCAAACACCACTGCCGCCAATTGAAGATCGTGGGTAGGGTATTTCTTCTCGTTAACCTTCAGTTGTCTCGAGGAATATGCTATAACCTTGCCTCATTGCATTAATACACACCTGAGTCCCGAATGTGACGCACCCGAGTAGACCACCATATCGTCGACACCGTCCGACAAAGTTAATACCGGAGCGTGGGTCAACTTTTCTTTGAGTGTTTAAAATGCTCTCTCTTGTTCAACGCCCCATATAAACCTTTCCTCCTTGCGAGTTAACTTAGTTAACGGCGAAGCGATCTTGGAGAAATCTTTTATGAATCTCCTATAATATCCCACAAGCCCTAAGAAGCTTCTGATTTCTGAAGGATTCTTCGGAGAATTCCATTTTGACACGGCTTCTATTTTCGACGGATCAACCAACTCTCCGTCGGCACAAATAATGTGCCCGAGGAATTGCACCTCTCGTAACCAAAAAGCGCACTTTGAGAACTTTGCATAGAGCTTTTCTCGTCTGAGTGTCTCTATCACTTCGCGTATATGACGCACGTGATCAGCTTCATTCTTTGAATACACCAAAATGTCGTCGATGATTACTATCACCGACTTATCCAACATGGGTTTGCAAACCCGGTTCATGAGGTCCATGAAAGCCACGGGTGTATTTGTCAACCCGAAGGACATCACGAGGAACTCGTAATGCCCTTACCGTGTACGAAAGGCCGTCTTTGGTACATCCTCTTACTTGACCTTTAACTGATGATACCCCAATCTAAGGTCAATTTTAGAAAACCAACTCGCGCCTTGTAGTTGGTCAAATAAATCGTCAATTCTCAGGAGCGGATATCGATTCTTCACCGTGAGTTTGTTTAACTCACGGTAATCGATGCACATAAGCATGCTCCCATCCTTCTTTCTCACGAACAATACCGGTGTGCCCCATGGAGACACACTCGGTCTTATAAACCCCTTATCTTGCAGGTCTTGAATCTGCGACATAAGTTCTTGTAGCTCTGATGGCGCGAGCCGATACGATGCCTTAGCCACGTGTTTTGCACCCGCAACCAATTCGAATCCGAATTCCACTTCGCGTTCTGGCGGTATCCCCGGTAAGTCTTCTGAAAACACATCTTTATAATCCCGTACCATCTGTACGTCCCCAATCTTCGGCGACTCTTTCTCCGGTTCGCATGCGTATATCATGAATGCTTTACATCCATGTCTTATGAGCTTATGAGCTTCTAGCATCGAACACACCACAGGTTACCTCCTTTTCTCCGTAAATGGTAACATGCTTTCCGCTCGGAGACGTTAATTTTCTCTCCTTACGGAAACATACGACCTTCGCGTGATGTCGGGACAACCAATCCATCCCGACAACCACTTGAAATTCTCCCATCGACATCGGAATCAAGTCTATTGAGTATTCTTCATCATCGATACTTAACTTGTAATTTTGACATACGTCACACACAATGAAGCTCTTATTATCACGTATCTCTACTTCTAAAGGCATAGGTAGCTTTGTTAATAAGAATGAAGGATGTCAAATAAATCCATGTGAAATAAAGGATTTATTCGCACCCGTATCAAACAATACACGTGCGGGAATAGAGTTTACAGCAAATATACTTAAAACTACATCGGGCTCAACCTTTGCTTCAGCTGCGGTTAGATGAAAGGATTTGGCTTTTGCTTTATGTGCCTCTTTTTGTGTGTCTCTGCCATCCTTCTTTCCGGCCAACTCCGGGCATTCGGATTTCTTGTGGCCCGATTGATAGAATTTGTAGCAACCCGAGACTTTTCCTGGGCATATTGAAGCCGTATGCCCGGTCTTCCCGCATATAGGGCATGGTTTGTCCTTGAAGCGACACTCGCCCTTGTGACCCTTTTCGCATATTTTACAGCTTGGCAACCCGCCTTTCACATCCGACCTCTTTGCGGATTCTGTCATTTTTGCCTTCTTTGTAGGGCTTGGATTTACATCTTGCGCCCTTCGTTCACCCCGCTCAACTTGCTTTCTCAGCTCTATCTCTCGTTCCCGAGCAGTGTTTATAATCTCGGTGAGGGTCTCGTATTTTGAGGGAGTCATGAACTCCCGATATTCAGCACTCAACATGTTGTAGTAGTAATCTATATTCTGTTCTTCCGTCGTCACTAACTCGTTACAGAACCTCAGTTTATCAAGGAAGATACCCGTGATCTTGTCTATCATTTTTCCCTTTTGCCTCAGTTGGATGAATTCTTCCTTGATTCTGTTAACGACCGCCTAGGGACTGTGATGTTTAAGGAATGGTTCCTTAAACTCATCCCATGTCATATTCTTCGCCGCCTCAACCCCAATCTCCTTTTTCATATTGTCCCACCAGTCCTTCGCTTGACCCCTGAGCTGACCTGTTCCGTAAGCTATGAAGTCACTTACATCACAGTGGGTCCTTTCAAACACCCCCTCAATGTCACTCAACCATCGTTGACATATTATCGGATCGACCTCCCCGTTGTAGATCGGAGGTTTGCAAGCCATAAATTTATTATACGGGTAAGCCTTTCGCTCCACCGGCTTGTCTTTTGTTTGGTTGAAATTTTCCTCCAACCTTTTGATCCACTCTTCCACTACCGCGAGTACCGTATTTTGAATTTTGTCTATGAACCCGGATAGACTATTTTCTATTGCCTTTTCAACTTCTTCGGCAATCACTTCTTTCATTTTCTCGGAGACTATCGGAACCGTATCATCATTACCCTCATCAGCCATCTTGAATATGAAATATTTATATCAATCGTTAAACATTTCATTTCATTTCATTATCATTTGCATCTTTTACTTAGGTTTAGCCAAGTTCGCAACTTGCTTAAACCATTTATGCTTGGTACACTTTCCGGGTTTGAGTGTATTAACACACTCTTCCCATGCACATCAATTCATATCTTTTTTCTAGCATTTCATTAAAATCTACTAAAATAATTAATTCTTACCAGATGTTTGATCAAGCTTCGAACCGAACACACTTTGTCAACAACCTTGAGCTCTTATTACCAACTTGTAAGACCCGTTTGGTATTAACACAATTATAACATTAAATACGCATTTTATACAAAAATGAGACTTTACAAAAATTTTGTGAAGTTAACATTCATACATGTTTAAAGTATTCAAAATATAGCACAAAGTGTTTACAAAGCTCACTTAAAACAAAAACATAATGAGATCAACGCGGAAGCTTCATTGGACATGTGTTCCGTTCACGTTCATTGCTTGATCTTCATCCGGAGGCTCATTATATTCACTTATAATCAAAACCGACAAAAAAGTTAGTTTTGATAGCTTAGAAACAAGTATAAACAAGTTTCATCATCAAACAAACAAAACAAAAATAATTTCCAGCTTTATTGCCTCCCGCGCCACGCGAGAGGCTTAGCTCTATTTGTCGCGTGCCGCGACGGCACCCGTGTGTCGCGCCCGGACCCTTGTTACCCCTCGCGTGTCACGAGGGAGACTCTTTTCCAGCAGGTCCGTCTCTGGACCTGCATTTTTGTCCGGCTCTAGTTTTAATCAAAAATCCAAACTTCAAAATGCCATAACTTTTTATCTACTTATCCAAATGCTGTGATTCTTTTTCCTATACGTCCGTAATTTAATTACGGATCCATTTATCATCTTGATTCACATCAAAAGCTGAATTATAAGCAAATGGATTATAAATCCTTCATGCCATTATTCAACCCATTTCATTCATCTACATATTACATGTTTATAAACAATGATTGTTTCTAATCCTTTTTTACCCATTCCCGGGCTTGTCAACATTACTGTTTTCACTCCCAATACATGGTTCGCGCACACGTTATCATCATGCTTATTGTCTAGAACTTTAAGCATGCAATTAAGCAAAACAAACGAAATCATGCTTCTAAGGGGCTGTTTGGCTAAGCTTATTTTGGAGACTTATTTACTTATTGACTTTTTGGAAAAGTAAATAAGTCATAATGGAGTGACTTATTTACTTATTCCTCTCACATAATAAGCTAACCCAAACACCTTTTAACTTTTCAAAAAGTCAATAAGTAAATAAGTCACTAAAATAAGCTTAGCCAAACAGCCCCTAAGTTTTTAACCCAAGTCCAAGGGTTCACTAAATCAATTTGGCGTGTCCGTTTCTCGGCTTACGCGCTCATTATATCAATTTATCGAGTGACCTTCAAGCCATATCAAAACACTATCATTTAAACTTCATTTTGACCCATTTGGATGTCGAGTGAAAACCATCACTTCTACGACATACCAAACATGTTATAACCATTTATTTTGACCCGTTTGATTGTCGAGTGAGCTTCATCACTTCAATGACATATCAAACTCATGCATTACACTATAACACATTAACATAATTACAACTAGCATATCTAACAATATAACGCAACAACAAGTTACGTACCTCAAAGCTTTTCCTTCAAGCGTTCCTCCACGCCGGCTTGTGTGCTCGAAGATTCAATCGCCTTTCCTATAGAGTTCAACCAACAACGTGTTTAGAACTCATATTACTTCATTTTACGCGTAATTTGCCATATTATTCAACTATACGTTTCTTTTAACATTTCAACATATTAGTGTTTGTTTAGACATTCTAACAAACAACTTGTGGGCATGATTTTCATACTTTCATCAATTTAGCCCCTAATTAACTTTTAACCAAGTTTTATTCATGACATCAAGCTCTTATGCCTAGTATTCACACACAATATCAAGGCTTTCATCATAAATTCAGTTTTATATCATTTGAACATTGAATTTCATGTGTTCATCATCTAGTTATAATACCCACTTGAGATATGTATGAGTAACTATCTATTTCACAATTTTCATCATTAATTCATCAAATTTCTTACTAGGGTTTGTTCCTAGACATGGATTTATCCTAATTTCACTCATACATCAAACATTCAAGCAATAATTTCATTTATAATGATTCACCATGAATTGAAAACATCACTAAAAGATGGAATTCGACATACCTTGTGATCCTCTAACCCAAGTGATGACTAAACTTAGCTTGGTTTCGATTTGCACTTGATTTCTTGTTTGAATTTATTTGATTTTGAGTGATTTAGGGTTAAATGGAAGAACCCTCTTTGGTCTGTGTATTCAATCAACCAGAACACACACCTAAGTGTGGGTTTTGGTGTTTTATTTTTATTAAATTAAAACCTTTTTCACTTTTGTCAACTTTAGCCCCTCAACTATTGAAGTTTTATAAAGGATTATTAACCAAGTTTTTCTTTATTGTTTTAAGGCACATAATTAATTAGGTTAATTTTTCCTAGTTATTTTATTCTTAATTGTGACCAACATATTTAATATGGTCATTTATATAATTTCTAATATTTTTGGGGTGTTACAACACAAATGGAGGGAGTTGATTATCATGACACGTTCGCCCCAGTCGCAAAATTGGTAACGGTTAGAACACTTCTAGCCGTAGCTGTCAAGAAAAATTGGGTTATCAATCAACTTGATGTTAATAATGCCTTTTTGCACGGGGATCTGAACGAGGAAGTTTATATGAAACTGCCACAAGGATTTTCTTAAGAAAATTACACGAGAGTTTGCAAGTTGAATAAGTCCCTTTATGGGCTAAAACAAGCATCTCGAAATTGGTACCAAAAGTTCACCTCATCCCTTCTCGAACTCGGTTTCAAGCAGTGCAAGGCAGATTACTCACTCTTCATTTTCAAGAAGGATAAGTGTTTTGTGGTAGCCCTCATCTATGTGGACGGCGTTATTATGGTAGGAAATGACGTGGCGAAAATTCAACACACCAAAGATGATCTAGACAAACGTTTCAGCATCAAAGACTTAGGTACTCAAAAGTACTTTCTTGGTATAGAAGTTGCCCGTACTCTTGAAGGTCTAGTTCTAAGCCAAAGAAAGTATATTTTAGATATTCTCGAAGATTGTGGGTTACAAGGATGCAAGCCAAGCCCATTTCCTTTTGAGTAGAACATAAAGTTGGATAAAAGAAGTGAATAAGCCCAAGTCGATGCTAATTGGTACCGCCGCTTAGTAGGAAGATTGCTCTACCTACAAGCCACTAGACCCGACATTGCCTATTCTGTAAATGTGTAAGTCAATTTGTGGCTGATCCAAGACAAAGTCACATGGACGCGGCACACCGGGTGTTTCGCTACCTATAGCGAACAGTTGGACAAGGCATTCTTTTGCCTCGGGATGGTGGATGTAACCTCACCACATATTGCGATTCTGACTAGCTTGGATACCCCTATACAAGGAGGTCGAGAACTGGATATGTTCTTCTTCTTGGAGGGGCGCCAGTTTCTTGGAAGACAAAGAAACAGTCTGTGGTATCTCGTTCCTCTGCAGAAGCAGAATATCGATCTATGGCTTCCACAGTCAGCGAAACTTTATGGATGAGATGGCTTTTCAAGGAGTTGGATGTCGACTTGAGTGGACCAACTCCTCTTTTTTGTGACAACCAAGCGGCTAGGCACATCAGTAATAATCCCGTCTTCTATGAACGCACCAAGCACGTCGAAAAGGATTGCTATTTTGTCCAGGAAAGAGTCGAGTCTCAAGAGATTCTACCTTTGCGAATTGACACAAGGATGCAGATTGCGGATTTGCTTACAAAAGGATTGGGTACTCAACAACTTCGTTTCTTACTTGACAAGTTGGGTACTAGAAATCTACATGCTCCAACTTGAGGGGGGGGAGTATTGAAATTTAGAGTATATTCTTATTTTGGGATATATTCTTGGTTATTATTGCTCCAGTCTCTTCCTACCATCAAGCCGTATAATTTGCCTCAAGTCTTGGTTCTTTCTTTTTATAATTATTTTCCTTTTTTATTTATCAAGGTTCTCTACCAAAAATTAATGAATTACTTTGACCATCGTTTTCTTGATACTTCAATGATAAAACTAATTCCGTTAACAAAGACTGAATGGGTTTGATACATTGAGAGATTTTGAGTAGGACCATAAAATGAATGGCTTATAGCCTTATATTTTATTTTTTTGGAGTAAGAGTTGGACTCGCAGTTTTAGTAGGACCACTGTGGAGAGCAACTTATGAGAAAGGCCCAACCCCAATCCTTAAATAGGGGTTAGAATTTTTGTGGTAAAAAATAAAGACATCTTAATTGTTGACTAAAGGTTCCACTCTGCCGTTGACTTCTAAACTTAATTAACTCGACTATGGGAATGCATATATTATATATAATTTCAGTACCACTGTTGAGAAAGCATAAAACCACACTTCATAGATATATAAACAATATATATCATGTGGCATACTATTACTCATCTTCTTCTTATAATTCCCTTATTCGTGTTATCACAAACCACGACTGCTAATGATGTCAACAATTCATTAGAGGCAAAAGCTTTGGTTGCTTGGTGGCCATATGCAAACGCTTCACATCACTGTATCTGGGAAGGAATAACCTGCAATAAAGCAGGAAGTGTCACTGGTGTATACTTAGTTGGTCATTACCTTGGGGATGGAACTGGTCTTGGAAGCCTCAACCTCTCTTCATTTCCAAACCTTGTTAGCCTTGTTATTGGTAGATGTGGTGTTGAAGGAAGCATCCCAGAGCAGATTGGTTTGCTCTCAAATCTCAACTTTCTTTCACTTCGGGAGAATCAACTCACAGCTAACTTACCCATTTCACTCACCAATCTCACCCATTTAAAATACCTTGATATTTTCAGCAACCAATTCACTGGACAGTTACCTGTCTCTTTCTCCAATCTCACCGATTTAGAATACCTTGATCTTTCTAATAACCATTTTAGTGGTGACTTACCTCACTCTTTCACCAATCTCATCCATCTGGAAGACCTTGATCTTTCTACAAATAATTTCAGTGGTGAGTTACCTGTTTCCCTCACCAATCTCACCCATTTAACAAATCTCATTCTTTCTAGTAACAATTTCAGTGGTAACTTGCCTGTTTGGCTCACCAAGCTCCCCTATTTAAAACTCCTTGATCTTTCTTATAACAATTTCAGTGGTGAGTTACCTATTTCCCTTGCCAATCTCACCCATTTAGAAGTCCTTTATGTCAGTAGTAACAAACTTACTGGTCCAATCCCACCATCTTATGGTTCCATGGTCAATCTCACAGTCCTAGACTTGAACACAAATCAACTCAATGCATCCATCCCAAACCAAATTACTCATTTGCAACACCTAGTAATACTGAATCTGGGTGACAACAATTTAGACGGCCCAATTCCCTCAAATTTTAGTAACCTAGGCCAACTGGAATTTTTAAACCTTGGCATGAATTCCATAAATGGTCCCATACCTCCAGATATAGCAAATTTGATTAACTTACAGCAACTCGACCTTAATCATAATAGTCTTGTGGGTCCGATTCACAGAAACCTGTCAAGACTTTCTTACCTTGATTTTTCATCAAATCAGTTGTCTGGTAATTTGTCTTTTCAAAATCCATGTAATCTACAACATCTAGACCTCTCTATGAATCAGATGACTGGAGCTATCACAAGTCTTCTTGTTTGCAATCACTTAGAATACTTAGACCTCAGAAGTAACAATTTTGTAGGAGAAGAACTTACATATTCGGATTTCCCGGAATTGGAGTTCTTAAATCAGTCTCTAAATAAGAATCTAACTTCAATCAGCCCCGGTCCTTCTTCAATCCAGAATAGAGAAACTGACTTGTCGTGCAATGCTTTAAGTGAGCAATCAACCTGCAAAGCACATATGCTAAGACAAAAAGTGGTCCACCATTTGACCATTTTTCTTCCCATCATTGTGGGACTTTGCTCCTTGCTTCTTGTTTACATGTGTTTAAAAAATAACAATGCCAAAGAAAAAAAATTCCAACAAGAAACAAAAAAACATGGAAATGTGTGTTCCATATTGAATTATGATGGAACGATTGCATATGAGGACTTCATCACTGCTACAGAGGATTTTGACCTCAAATATTGCATTGGAACCGGTGGCTATGGCAGTGTTTATGAAGCAAAACTGCCTGATGGTAAAATATTTGCTTTGAAAAAACTCCATTGTTTTGAAGCCAACCAACCAGCATTCAACCAGAGTTTCAAGAATGAAGCCCAAGTGTTGACCAACCTCCGCCACAAAAACATTGTCAAACTCTATGGTTTTTGTTTGCATAACAAATGCAACTTCCTTGTATATGAATACATGGAAAAGGGGAGCCTGTTTTGCGCCTTGAGTGACAATGAATTAGCTGTTCAAGTGGACTGGATGAAGAGGGTGAACATTATCAAAGACGTAGCACATGCTTTGGCATACATGCATCATGATTGCAGCCCTCCTATTGTTCATAGAGACATATCAAGCAACAACATTCTCTTGAACTCAGAACTGGAAGGATTTGTTGCTGACTTTGGAGCAGCCAGATTGCTCGACCCAGATTCCTCCAACCAAACGGTAATTGCGGGAACTTTGGGATACATTGCTCCAGGTATTTGTACTTAATCTCACACTTCTTTTATGTGCATTACTCTATTAGCTATTAAAATTTGCTCACGGTCCTTTGGTATATATGTTCATGCAGAGCTTGCGCATAACATGATTGTGACTGAAAAATGTGAGGTGTATAGCTTTGGGGTGGTGGCACTTGAGACAATTGGAGGGAAGCATCCTGGAGACCTCCTCGCATCCCTGAATTATTTGACTACTCGTGGTACAACTTTGGAAAATATATTAGACAAGCGACTCCCTTATCCAACCGATAAATCTATTGAAAAGGAAATTGTGCGTGTTTGTAATGTAGCAGTAGCGTGCATTCTCACAGATCCAAAGTGTCGGCCGACAATGATAGAGGTGTCTCGGGAATTATCATGTTGAAGACATCATATGGGCTATCTCCAAGCTTTTTTCATATTATACTTGTGTCACCGTGCTATAAACTTGAAACTTTTAGAACTGTTTGCAATGTGGATCTTAAAAGTCTAAATAAAGCTACGCAATTGAAACATTCTAGTTTATAATAGAGTAAATTACAAGTTTTGTCCTTTATGTATGTACCAAATTGTAGTCGGTGTCCTTTAACTTCAAAATGGAGTGGTTTTGTCCTTAACGTTTCAAAATCCCGCACGTTAGCTCAGTCAGTTTTTTTGGTTAAATATGGTCATGTGTCTTGCACATGAGGGCATTCTTGTCATTTTATCTCTCCAGGGACTATTGTGTAAAAGAAGTTATATTAAGGGGCTATTGTGTAAAAAATAAAAAATATAAACTCTCTCTTTCTTCTCTTTCACTAAAACTCCCCCCCTCTCTCTTCTCCCTCTCTCTCTACCACCGCCACCATCAGTCCCCATTGCCCCTACTTGCCACCACCCTCCACTGCCCTTCATAATCTATAACAAACATTGTCATTTCCACACCTTCACCATCTTTCATCACCACACCCACCAACCTTCCATCCCCAAATGTTTTCTGGCCAAAACACTGCCGGAGGTTCACCGTCGGAAGCAGTTTCCGAGCAATCGATTCCTTCTTCATCTACTTTTTCTACAACAGGTTCAGGACCTACCTCGTTTTGAATCGGTAAACGACAGTTAAAAAGCGAAAAATCCATACAATTCTCTCCGAGGTCAAATGAAGGACCAGCTCGACTCCCAATTCCTCCCTCTTTAAATTTTACGGATAACATTCTGGGTGTGGGTGTGACCAGTTAATCTCTACTCTACCCCATCCTTACAAAACAAGCACAGGCTCAATTAACGGATGAGGATGTTGAATGGGGGCATCATCAGATACAAACATGACGGAATCTGCATCATCGGCAAAGCTGTTGCTATCTTTGGCAAAAGAGATATCCAAACAGGTGTGTTTTGCCACAGGAAGCTCCTCCAAAAATTCATCTTGGAAATTGAGGAAGATTAGCAGGCGTTTTTGGGTGTAATCTTTTTGAACCATTGTTGTTATTCCCGTAAAATTGAGGAGCAATGTTAGGATCGGAGGCTCCTTATGATTGTGTTTGTTTGTATAATTTAAACAAATCAATAGAGATGAACAGAGTTTAAGTGCAGCGGAAATGAACAACAAACTTTGTAAACACAATCATAGAGAGAAATGGATTTGATAAACACATGAATTGCATCAGTCGAAAGATTACAAAGTAAATCAAAAGATTACAAAGGATGCTTACAAATAAAACTCCCCCTCAGCCTGATGCTCCAAGGTTGATTGCACACAAGATGAAAGGATTGGACTAGAGGAGAAGAAGTCACTTAGTCAATCAAATATAACAGTACAGGGTACTGCTCCATTTATAGGCAAACCAAACCACTGAGGCATCTCAGCTGACGTCACCATGAAAGCGACGTCTAACAGCCTAACAACCTGTAACAATTGTTCATATACAAACACTGCTAATCTTAACCACTGATTCTATATAAGACAAGTAATACATTAAACTACTGCTATCTTCTCCCATCAGTGCTTTCCTCAAAGTTGATCAGTCCTTGAGTGGGCAGTGCTTTGTCATCAGTAGATTGAACCAGCAGTGTTTACTTCTTCAAGGCTATATCAGCAGTTTAAAGGGTAGCAGCAGTTGTATAAGGACAGTGGACAGAGAACCATCAGTTGTTATAATCACTTTCAAGGGGAAAGCCTAATGTAAACAGCTGCTTATTGTGAATCCATTGTTGTGATCCGGTTTTGGCTTTAATTATCTGTTCCTCTGGTAGGGTTCAATCCCAACAATCTCCCCCTGGAACAGATAATGCCAAAACCCTTCATTATTTTGGATCTTTATTTTCTCATCAGAGGTTCCTTAGCTTGTCTTTTAAATTCTTCTTCAAAGTCCTTGGAACTTGAGTCATCCTCATCCCTGCACAGTGTAAGTTCAAGGAGATCCTGTAGATCTTCAACACCAAAGCATAGTGCTTGTTTCCTTGATATGTACTTCACTTCACCATCGGATCTGATCAGGGTCAATACATGGGTCTTTTGATCAGAGAGCCATTTTAGTATTTTTGAACCCAATGGGTTTCTTGGGAGAGGTTTATTTACAGATGAGTTAGGAGATTTTGGCCTTGTAAAGATTTGTAAAGCAGTATCCTGAGCTTTTGTTAGCTCAGAATTTTCAAACATTTGTTGAAAAGCCATTTTTATGACATCATTTGCTGCAACTATATCTTCTGCAACTTCTTTGTCAATCTGCTCTTGTCTCTTTTGTTGATCTAGCTCAATGTCTGATATTTCTGCTGATGTGTTTGGTGATGATGGTTTGTTTAACACCTTTTTGACAAGGTTTTGAAGTTTCACTGAGCTATCTTCTTTTAGATCCATTTTCTTGATGGCTTCTGTAAAGTACTCAGCTTCCTTTTCTTTTTCTTCTTCACTGGTCAACAGTTTTCCTTTTTTTTGGTTTATCACAAGGATAGGGGTATCTGCTGATGTGATCAGTGGTTTAGGAGCACTAATCTGCTGTTCTGGCTTTTTGTAGTCAGGCTTCTTTGGAGTGTCAGAATCTGTCATCCTCCTTTTCTTTAGCCTTTCATAAGCCTCATCGGTATACTGCTTTGTCCATTTTGCTATAGCTGTGGCAGTATCCACCTTTGCATCCACCAGCTCCTGCTTCTTTCTTTTATACTCAGATATAAGGTCAGCAATGAGCTTTTTGTATTTGCTCCAGTTTGGAGCTTTCCTCTTCTTGCTTGGATCATTCTTGATCCTTTCAATTCTGTTTGCCTCATGCTTTAATGCAATGATTGGCCATTCTTTGAATTGTTCTTCTTCAGCTGGATAAAATTTTTCTTTCATGATATATGCAAGATATTCATTTCTCATTTCTTTTCGTAGATCTGCTTTGGGTGGTAAATTTTCCATTTCTTTGCTCAGATCCCTTGCATAGTCTTCCATCTGTTTGACTTTGAAATGGCTTTGTCACCTTGGTCTTTGCATTCAACTTTGGCCCTTATCTTGGCTTGCCTTGCTTTGATCTCGAGATATTCATCCATATTTTCTGGGATTACGAAGCCTATGAGAGAAGGAAATCTTCTTTTTGAAGGATCTTCCTCAGTGTAGAATTGTCTCATCTCATTTTTTACAGCTTCAGGTTCCAGTGGATATTTTACAGCCATAGGATCATATTTGTCATCACCTGCCTGAGTTGTTTTTCTTTTTCTGGTGTAAAGTTTTGGACTGACAGGTGTTGAGACAACCAGTGTTTGAGTCACTGTTGTCATTACAACAGATGTTGTAACATCTGATGTCTTCTGCTTTTTCGTAGGAGGTGATGGTGGTGATGTGATATTGATGAGAGCAGTGGTGGATGGCTGGCAAACAGCTGTTGAAACAACTGGTGTTTCAACCTCTGTTGTCATTACAACTACTGATGTGTCAGTAGATGTCTTCTGCTTTTGAGCAGGTGGTAATTTGGTGGGTGGTGATGTAGCTTTAGATTGTGATGGTAGGACAGTGGTTGTAGTGGTGTGTGTTGAAGAGATGACAGCTGTTTGGCTAGCAGTTTTTGAAACCACTGACATATCAACTGTTTGGATGGAAGTTTGAGATTTTGTGGTTTGAGGTTTGGAGGCTTTGGGAGGTGGTTTAGATGTCTGGTTTTCCCTTTCCAGTTCAATATAAACACCATCCTCAATTCCCTTCTTCTTCAACTGCTTGATTTTCTCCCCCTTTTTGGCATTATCTGGAAGGGGGTTATCCATGAAAAGGATAGTGGGAGGAACTTTTCCAGTGGTGCTTTGGATATGAGCCTTGATAGCTTTGATGTCTGCTTGAGTATCTTTAAATCTTGACTCCACCATGTTTGTCAGCATTTGTACATGTATTGCATGCTGCTGATCAACCATTTGTTTTTGTTTTTCAAGCAGGGGTTGAAATGCATTCCATAGCTCATTTCTAGCAGGTGCAGGTTGTGCAGGTACTTGAGCTGGAACAGCAGTGGATTGTGCTTTTTGAGCTTTTAACAACTGTTGCACCATATCCTTTATTTCAGCAACTGATGTTTCAAGTTTTTCAACTCTACCCGTCAATTCCTGATATTTTGAATCATCACCCAAATTAATGGGATCACCTGATTCCCCACCAGCAGTGGTTGTACCAATGTGTGACTTAGGAACTGAGTCCCAAAAATCACCCATTGATGCCCCTTGTTCTTGGTTCTGAGGTCTTCTCTCTTCAACACTTGATAACTTTTTTAGGGTACCAGTGGTTAAAACAAACTCACTGGTGGTTACCAGAGGAGCTATAGAAGAAATTGCCTTCAAAGGAGTCTTACTTATGAAACAACTGTCCAAATGTAGATCTGTTAATCCATCACTTGTAGTTGCTGCTCCACTTGAACTACCACCAAGAGTTACTTGTAACTCAAGGGGTGTAACCTCCTCAGTTGTTGCTGGGATAGCAGGGGTAGTAGCATTAGACCCAGTCACTTGTGGGAGTGTACTCTCAGTGATAGGTGATAGAGAGGAACTGGTTTGTGTCTGAGCTATAGCAACTGCATGCAACAAGGGTATTATGGATTGTGGTAATGTGATTGGTGAGGGTATGGGTGTTGAAAGAGACATGTCCTTGGGATCAGGACTGAGGAAGATGGAACCGATTGGGTCCAGAGCTTCATATTGTGGGTTCCCTGTGCTTACAACCTGATCCTTTTATGAGGATGCAGGAGGAGTTTGAGGCAATGGTGGAGATCTTTCTTCCAACTGTTGTGAGGAAGTAGCAGCAGTGGTTGTAAGTGACATTTGTGTTGTCACTGGCAGTGGCTCTGGGATCTCATCTTCTAGAGTTGCCTTTGTTTTGGGTTTGGTAGGTTTTTTGTATGATTTCTCTTTGGTCTTTTTGGTAATGGCAGGTGTGGGTTTCGAAGCAGTGGTTGTGCTGCTATGATCACCTGGAGCAGTGGGCTCAGCAGCAGATACCTGAGGAGCAGTGGTAACTGCTAAATTCTGCTCAGGCATCTCTGCTTTTGTTTTTATAGGTGTTAACATTCTAGTAAATGTTTCAGGTGTTAAACCTTTTATTTGAAAATAAACACCTTGTTTGAGCAAATTTTCATTTTCTTTTCCAAATTTTTGTTTAAAATAGTAGCTTAGAAACCTTGGAAAAAGTAGAAATGCTTTGCTATCAACATTTTTCACCAAATCATCAAAGATCTCCTGGGAATAGTTATAATTTTCATTATTTAAAATAGCATAACCCAGACATTGGATCTTCAATGGTATTTCGTTAAAAGCAGTTGTTTTATTTGAAACACACATTAAAAGTGTATGAAATAAGAATCTAGGTGCAGAAGGAAAATAACCTTTTTGTAAGGTATCCTTCTTTGGTTGTTCTGCATATCCTCTTTTCAGAAAATCAGTTTTCAACGCATTTTTAGGAAAAGATGTTTTACCTTTCTGATCATCGAGTTTAAAGACTTCCGAAATGGATTGTGGAGTAATTTGAATCGCTTTACCCTATATGGAGGAGTTGATGGCTATGTCTTTCTCGCCTTGTTTGTCAAGGGTGGCATTTTTCCAAAACTCTCTCTGGGTTTGTTGGTATATTGGAGCATCTGCTGTAAGCAAAGTTTTGTACTTTGACGCAGATATAATGTCGATGATGGAATCGAAGGTGTTTTTGTTGGTGGGTTTTGTGAGTAGACCCAAGTAGTTGTGCGGGGATTTGTATGGGATTTCAATAGGTTCAGCGGCCATTTGTGTGGCTTCTTTGGGAGATGAAGATGAGGATGATTTTGAGTTTGAGTTTGATTTTGATTTTGATTTCGTCATTTTGGTGAGGACGAGACGAAGAATGATTTGAGATAGAGAGTAGGAAACTGCTTTGAGAAGAGAATTTTTTGGAATTCAATTCGACAGTGTAAAACCCTGTTTGGGGGTTTCCATCAGGGTTTTATTTAGGGAAAAAGTAAGTGCTGATGTGGCAACGGTTACAAAGATCTGATGGCTAAGAACTGACCACGTGCCAACCTCTGATGTAAAGATGAATTATGGAGGACATTTGTTTTAGGAGAACCACTGATGAAACAAATATCAGTGGTGACAACGGTAATAATTATGTGAGCAGTGGATGATTTTCACTATCAGTGGATAGCATATCAGTGGATAAGACACTGATTTTGAACATCAGTGCTTGCCAAGAAAAAGAAAGGTTAGTGGTTGACTTTCAGCAGTGGACAATATTTAGGAAGCAGATGTTTGAACAAAACAGTGATTAGGGGTAAGGTAATGGTAAGGATTTGAAGACTAGTATATCAACAACTGTTAGTGCACCAGTGGATAAGCTTTTACAAAGATTTTCATTCAAAATTTTGCCACATGTCAATTACAGGTTTTGAAATTTTTATAGAATCCTGACAGTGGTTCAGTATCCCAGTTTTTTAAAACTTGTTAGCAATCAGTCTTTGATCTGTGATAAAACCAAACTTGAGTTTGACATGACCTTAAACCTTGACACAAACACCATTTCCTTTTGATCCATTTTCGAGGATAATATCACCAAAAAAAATAAAGGTTCTATATCCTGACAGGAGATTGAAACTTTTACTATCAAAAACCAGTAAAAGTACAAAATATATTATTCATATAGAAAAAAAAGAATAATATATCCTGCTTTATTTGAGAAATTCCTTTTCAGAAGAAAAAAATTAAAGGACTTTCTGAAACAGCACCAAAAGGATCTGGTAAATTTTCCAATAAAACTCATAATCATCTCATTCTCAAGTTTGTGAAAATGGTCAGTGGTTTGACAACAGTGGTATGAAATTGTGAATACATTTTGACCACTGTTTGGTACCATTTTCTTGTCAGTTGATTGCAAAAATGAGGACACATGTACACAAAAGTTTTTGAAAACCCTATTATAGATTTTGTTACCATGTGATGATTCTGATAGCTTGTCTAGTCCTCTTGCAAGTTTACTTACTGGGGATACAACTGTTACCTGAACTTCCCTGAACCAATGAATGCACACAGTTGCTTGTGCTTGATGACCATTTTTACCTCTAATTTTGACTCTTAAGTGTTTTACACTTATGCTCTTTTCTTTTGACATCAAAAGTTTTGAGATAAACACACTTATTGAGTACTTGTGAAACTCCTTTTTCCCTTTTTACCCAACCCATCCATAAGTAATGAAATACTCACTGGGAGGTTTTTTTTTTTTAAGAAATCCTTATTCCAGAATCATTTTGCAGCAATGTTTTGAGAGATTTGGTCATTTCTGCACATACTTATGCCAAATTTCACATTACCCATGATCTGGTCATTTTTTACATCTGATTTTCTTAATGTATTCTTAACACAATTGATTTTGGTCCTTTTGAAGGATTCTCAATCTGTCTTTCAATACATAAGATCTAAATGACTAAAGTTTTAATTTCCCTCTTTTTGAGTAAACAAAACACTAATGTTTTTATGAACATAGGTTTTTGTTGACCTGAGGTTCATACCTTAGCAGTGAACATGATGGAAACAGCAAAAACTTCATAACAACAATTGAAATCAATTTTCGTAAATAATTTTTACCATAGTTATCAGATATATTTTCAGATCTGAAAACTGTAGGTGGTTTATGTATGAAATCACTTGTTATGTGAAGTTTGTGTGTCCTATGACATCTTGGTTGCTTTACAGAGCCTTTGGGTAGTCACTTTGAACGTGATTTCTCGTTACTTTGTTTTTCAACTAAATACAATCAACCTTAGTATCAATGAATTTTGAGCTGAACTGTTATGTCAAATTGACTGTTAGATCGAATTTGACTGTCCAAGCTCTGATACCAATTGTTAGGATCGGAGGCTCCTTATGATTGTGTTTGTTTGTATAATTTAAACAAATCAATAGAGATGAACAGAGTTTAAGTGCAGCGGAAATGAACAACAAACTTTGTAAACACAATCATAGAGAGAAATGGATTTGATAAACACATGAATTGCATCAGCCTGATGCTCCAAGGTTGATTGCACACAAGATGAAAGGATTGGACTAGAGGAGAAGAACTCACTCAGTTAATCAAATGTAACAATACAGGGTACTGCTCCATTTATAGGCAAACCAAACCACTGAGGCATCTCAGCTGACGTCACCATGAAAGCGACGTCTAACAGCCTAACAACCTGTAACAACTGTTCCTATACAAACAATGCTAATCTTAACCACTGATTCTATATTAGACAAGTAATACATTAAACTACTGCTATCTTCTCCCATCAGTGCTTTCCTCAAAGTTGATCAGTCCTTGAGTGGGCAGTGCTATGTCATCAGTAGATTGAACCAGCAGTGTTTACTTCTTCAGGGCTATATCAGCAGTTTAAAGGGTAGCAGCAGTTGTATAAGGACAGTGGACAAAGAACCATCAGTTGTTATAATCACTTTCAAGGGGAAAGCCTAATGTAAACAGCTGCCTATTGTGAATCCATTGTTGTGATCCGGTTTTGGCTTTAATTATATGTTCCTCTGGTAGGGTTCAATCCCAACAAGCAAGAACATACATCAAGGAATTCCCAAAATTGTTGTTATTCTCAGAAAATTTTGGGTTATTCTCATAAAATTGAGAATATGCATTAACTATCGAAGCTTTTTGAACATATATTAACGATGGTTATAACATTTTCTTTTTGATTTTTATAATTGGTGAATAATTATGCCAATCAATGATCCTCATAATTGGGAGGTGGGTTAGGGGCGGTTGACTGTGGGAGATGGGTGGTGGAGGGTGATGGTTTGTGATGGTTCATCTTCATTGGTTTCAATTATATTAACTGGTTTGTGATGGTGGAGGGTGGTGGTGGAGGATGGTGGTGGAGGGTAGTGGTGACGGTGATGGTGGTTGTTGATTTTTTAGTTTTGTACAAAATAGTCCCTTAATAAAAGTTCCTTACACAATTGCCCTTGAGAAGGTGAAATGACAAGAATGCCCTCATGTGCAAGGCACATGACCATATTTAACAAAAAAGATCTGACCGAGTTAGGGCTAAAGGACATAACGTGCATGATTTTGAAACGTTAAGGACAAACCTCATCAAATTTACAGGCAAAGGACAAAACTTGTAAGTTACTCTTTATAATAAGTGCAGTTCACTTCTTTATGTTTAACAATTCAACACTTAACACCCCTCTATTAACTGACACAAAAACCACACCGACATTGCTAACAGGGCGCCTAATAACCGTAATATTATGCGGGGTTTGGATGACAGACATGTTATATTGTATTTGAGTCAAAATGAATCAGACTAGATTTAATAAATTTTTCAAGCAGCTACTGTCATAAAACAACTTAAAGCAAATAACCTTAAATAGACCTTGGAGTTTTTGTTCTTCTACACTATTGCCCAATCTATTAAGTCTAATATCTATTGTACTGATCTTCAATCCGGTTGGTCCAAGCTACATGTACATCACAACAACCTTAATGTTTATCTATTAACGCCCCGCTTGCGGTACACGTAAACCATCCCAAACTTAAATCGAAGAAACCCGTTGAGAAATCTAAATCGATGAAACCCAAATCTATAAACATAAATCCAATCACATAAATCAAACCGAAACAGAACCTTCTTGATTACATGCGTCTAAACCTAGAAATCGAAGGATCTTCATTACCAGAAACTATGAAGATGATGGAGCGATGAAAGATGGAACCAGGGTGGGTGGGGAATATTAAAAGGGCAATCTTGTCTTTTAAATCTTTTACCTTCTGATTCCTTTTTATAAGTGATAAACCATTGTGATTGGGTTGTCAATCATGTGAGGTTGACGAGTTGAAATGTAAAACCTGAACCCAACCTATGTGATTATTTGTGTAAAAAAGTTTCAACCCTAATCTGCACACACATAAACTCGAGTCAACTCGAACACAGCCGGTTTAACCCATTTTTTAAATGAGTGTACATGTATAATACTTGAAATCTTGTATTTTACTAAGTGTTTTATAGTATACGTAGGCATGTATTTATACGTGGTATATGTATATACTTGTATTTATTGGGATATTCCCACACTTAGTGTTTTGTTGGTATACATGTTAACGAGTAATAACCGCATTGTTGGGTTGTAAGCGAGTTATTAGTAAGGTTTTTAATGAAGAGTATAAGTGGGATAAGTATATTGTAGGATCGTTGTGCGACCTAAACGAGTCGATCAGAAGAGTGTTAATCCGAATCAAAGGCGGAATTCGATGATACGGACTTGATTACAGCTTGATTCACGTTTATAATCACTTGTTTATTGATTTCAAAGCAATACAGATCAGTTGACAATTTGGCAGCACCTCGGCTCTGAAATCTGGATCGATACAAATGACAAACCAAGCTCAACTATATATAGGGTGACCATTTCGTACGAAACAGACACAGCCCATTTCGTCCGAAATGGCTTTGTTCCATTTCGTACGAAATAGTTCTTGCCTTTTCGTGCGAAATGACCCATGCACATACAAAACCTAATTTCTAGCCTATAGAGCACTGGTTTATCCTATCTAGGCACAAGACTCGATACAAGACAAAGTTAACAGACATTTATGCACCAACAGACTCCCCCTTGGATGTTGACGAAGTCTTCGGCATTGAGTCTTCAGTCTTGATCACTCTTTTCGCTCTTTCCAAACTGTTTGACACTGTAAGCATCCTTCAATCTCTATCTTTCTTTAATCTCTAATATCATCAGCAGCTAGCATTCGAACTTGGCTTTGACAATCTCCAAACTCCCCCTTGAATGTTGCTCCAGAATCTATTAGTCTCCCCTTTCGATAAGCTGGGATCATATTCTGGTTCAAACTTTTTTCAGACATAGCCATGGAGATCTCGCTTTGCTTCTTTCACAGGTTTAAACCTGTTTCCTGCTTCTCAAAAATTTAACATTATAATCTATTCTCCTTTTGACTTCTTTTGTTGTTTTTATCAGTTTTTAGTAATCCACTTAAGTGTCCAGATTCAAGTTAATGACCCTGGGTACTTAATTTGCCTACCAAGTCCAACTTAATGACCTTGGTTGACCCGAAATGAAACAAAACTGATTTTTGTTCAACAATTTTTCAAAACATTATTCTGAAAATTACATGATTCAAATTAATGAACTTGTGTTGACTTTTCATTTTCACTAGTTTAACATAATAAGCTCCCAACTCTTCTGTCCAGCTCAGAAACTTCCTGCATCTGCTACAAACTTGTGAATCTGAAGATCAGCTTTCCACTTTGGTTTGTCGGAAAAATACAGCAGAAATGTAAAATCCTTTTGGATTTTGAATAAAGTTTCTAGACTAGAATGCTAAACAGAAATGAAATGCAGTAAATGTAAACTATTTACAAACATATTTTTGGTGAGCGTGTTAGGGAATCATATCAGCTGTCGACAAGTCACAAGTACCGTTAAGCTTTGATTTCATATTCAGAATTAAACAATTCGCTTAGATTGTCGATATACTGATCCTCTTAAATTCTCACACAAATTTCAATCTGTTCAGGATACGAATTTAGTGTTTTAGAAACTTAGCTTATACGAGTGTACCACCTCAGAATATACTCCCGTATCCAGACTACTATATTCAGTCTTACAAGTGAATGCACACTAATGATATTTGTAAAGGGGTTAAATGTTGAGGCCATGAGAGGTCAGGCTATTGCTTCCGCAAAATCAGAGAAATGATGGCTCAACTTTAGGTGGGTCCCCTTTGGGGATCTTCTTTTACAACAGCACATGATTAGCATTTTTCAATGTTTCATCATTTTTTATGCTGAGGGGGGGCTTTATGATTAAAGCTGTGTAAAGTATTATACAAGGACTAGGCTATTGCTCCCGCAAAATTAGAAGTCCAGGTATAATACCCCAGATATCACCATGTACAAAGACCTAGTATGTCAGAAATAGAGCCTTTCAAACAAGATTTCGGGGGTTACCCATATATCCGAGAGATGTTCCCCACGTAATAAGCAAGTTGTGATTTAGGTTTATATCCCGAACAAACCTACTAAATGTGTAAAAACCTACCGGCATATCATCAGCGAGACTGTTTAACACTTTTAAACTTTCCATTTCTATAGCATACTGTAACTGTCAAGCCGATGTACTATCATTTTCCCTTTTTACACAAGCTCTTTTTCGGTTTTCTATGTTTTTGGATTTTGAAAATATCTGATGTTTTTGGATTTTTGAAATTTTTTATTGTTTTTGTATTTTCAGAAAATATAACCTACCTCCCCCTAAATACCAAAACAAGTAAAAAATCGACAAACCATTACAGATTGCTTCTCAACATCATCTACAGTGGTACCTTCATCTACCCCAAGAATCTCCTCCGACACTGATAAAAGCTTCATACCGTTCAGTTTCAAAAGATATTGAAAACGAGTTTTGTCAAACGCTTTGGTATGTAAATCAGCTTTTTGTTCGTCAGTGTGGATTTTCTCAATTCGTATCAACTTCTTCTCGAAACAGTCTTGGATGAAGTGATGACGAATTTCAATGTGTTTCGTTTTAGCGTGATGAACAGAATTTTTTGTTATGTTTATAGATGCCTCATTATCAACAAAGATAGGGGTGTTAAGAAATTGCAAACCGTAGTCTCGCATCTGTTGTTGGATCCACAAGATCTGAGAGCAGCAACTGCTAGCAGATACATATTCAGCTTCACATGTGGATAAAGCGACAGAGGTCTTCTTCTTGCATTGCCAGGTGACCAAACGTGGTCTGAAAAACTGGCACCCCGCTGTTGTTGACTTAGCGTTAATTTTGCAGCATCCGAAATCAGAATCAGAATATCCCTCAAGCGTGAAATCTCCTTCTTTTGGATACCACAACCCCAGTGATGGAGTTCCTTTCAGGTAGCGTAATATCCGTTTCACAATCACCATATGCGAAGCTCTGGGGCTTGACTGAAACCGTGCTGCGAGGCAGGTTGGGTACATGATATCGGGTCTTGAAGCTGTCAAGTACATCAACGATCCGATCATGGAATGATACATCGTTTCATCTACCTTTTCTCCGGTGAGATCAGGGTTTATCCCATGGTTCGTCGCTAACGGGGTGGAAGCTGGAGTAGTCCCGGACATCCCAAATTTCTCTAAGATATCATGAACATACTTTGTCTGATGTATGAAAATTCCCTCGGACAGTTGATCAACCTGAAGTCCCAAGAAGAATTTCATCTCACCCATCGATGACATTTCAAATTTTTGCTTCATAACTTTTTCAAAATCTTTGCACAGATTCTCATTCGTTGACCCAAATATGATGTCGTCCACGTATATTTGAACTATCAGAAGATGTCCGTCGACTTCTTTGGTGAAGAGAGTGGCATCCACTTTTCCACGGATGTTGAGACAATGTCTCGTACCAGGCTCTCGGGGCCTGGTGTAAACCATACAGCGCTTAATCTAGTAAATAGACCTTGTCTTTGTGGATTGGGTCGGTGAAGCCCGGTGGCTGTCCGACATATACCTCCTCTTTTACCTTCCCGTAGAGAAAAGCCAATTTAACATCTAGCTGAAAAACTTTAAAACCTTTCCAAGATGCAAATGCTAGGAAGATTCTGATTGCTTCAAGTCTAGCAACCGGAGCATACACTTCAGTTAAATCTATACCCTCCTGCTGACTAAAGCCCTGGACTACGAGTCGAGCTTTGTTACGAATAATAACCCCTCGATCATCCCTCTTACACTTGAACACCCACTTGGTGTTTATCTTCCTGTGACCATCAGGCAAGTCTACCAATTTCCACACTCCCAACTTCTCAAACTGACTCAGCTCCTCTTGCATAGCGTTGACCCAAGAATCTTCAGTTAGTGCTTCCTTATATGTTCTCGGCTCAATCTGTGAAATAAAACAACTAAGTGAAAACTCAGTTTGTAAAGAAGCAACTGTAGAATAAAAACAAGTAAGGCCTTGGTCAATTTGTCGTCTAATGCGGACGCCTGATTGCAATTCTCTAATAATCAGCTCTTCTGGATGGTACGAAAGAGTTCTCGGCATCACCTCGCCTGGAACATCTACCTCGCCTTCCAAATTTGTTACATTCTGATTTGCACCTTGTTCACTGACTGGAATTGTTTGACTTGAAATCTGAATTTGCTCTCCCTCAGAATCTGAATCACCATGATCGAATATTGGCCTATTATCAGATTCTAGATTATTGTTGACTGCCGTCTGATTGTCAGGAGCTTGTTCATGTTCTGAAAATGATGGAGGTTGCTGAATATCATCATGTTCTCCAGCATTACTTGGACCGGCTTCATCGTCAATGGAAGCTTGATATTGACATTTAGATGACTCAGCTGGGTATCTTTCTTGTGATGCTTCATATTCTCTCAGAATATCCAACTCATAAAAAAAATCTGGTTCTTCTTCTATGTCGAATGAATCCCACAGAGTATCATAATTAAAATGCCATGAGTCGCCAGGATTCTGAGGTGGCATCGTACAACCTTGACACTCAACATTGTGTGCTTCGATGATCCGCTTTAAGCTTGGAACAAAGACTCTTTTCAATGGACTTGCATAACCCACGAAAATTCCTTCGATGCTCTTTGGACCAAATTTACCATAAGGTTCTAGAATGGTGCATGGAGACCCAAACGGTTCCAGATACTTCAGGTTAGGTTTGCGGTTGTTGATTAGCTCGAAACATGTCTTGTTGAATTTCTTCACTGTAAGAACCCGGTTGAGTGTATAGCAAGCGGCTGACACTGCTTCTGCCCAGAAATTGACAGGTAGTTTGGAATCAGCAAGCATCGTCCTAGCCATTTCAATTAGCGTCCTATTCTTTCTTTCAGCTACTCCATTTTGTTGTGGAGTGTAAGGAGCACTAAATTCTTGCAATATACCTCTCTCATCACAATATTCTTCCGTTTTGTTGTTCTTAAACTCTGTACCGTTGTCACTCCTGATTCTTCTGATTCGAGTTTGGTACAAGTTTTTAATTTTTCTGAACAACGTCATCAAACTTTCAAATGTCTCATCCTTTGTCTTCAGAAATGATACCCACGAAAATCTCGAGTAATCGTCTGTTACTACTAGACAATAGAGATCACCAGTTATGCTTTTGACGTTCACTGGACCAAAAAGATCCATATGAAGTCTCTCTAATGGTCTCGAGACTGAGTTAACATTCTTTTGAGGATGTGATTTCTTCTTTTGCTTGCCTTTGATGCAACTAATGCACTCCCCTTCCAGATGAAAACCTTTCAAATGAACACCGTTTACTAAGTCATTATGTACCAAGTAGTTCATTTTTCGCAGGTGAATATGGCCCATCTTTTGATGCCATAATTGTGACTCCTTTTCAGTTGCTCGTGACATGAAGCAGTGAGCATGACCCGTGGTAGTAATTGCTACGCTCATATCCAACACGTACAGATCATTGACTCTAGGTGCTCTCATGATAACCCACTCTTCGGGAACAACAAATCCTGGTTTCAGAATCAAACATTTCTTATCCGTAAAGTGCGTTGTATACATACGATCACAGATCTGAGAAATGCTCAGAAGATTGTTTTCAAGCTCGGCGATGTAGTTTACTCTTTCAAACGTGACAATACCATTTCTATAGAGTTCCTTCACCAACTATTTGACCACCTTGATTACCTGCAAATCCCACATAACCTCCATTAAACCCTCGAACATCGTACAGTAGGGTTTTCTTCCCCGTCATGTGCCGAGAAGCTCCACTATCCATAATCCAACGTGAAACGGATCTTGGAAGCTCCTGCACATATCACAAACACTTAGTTAGATTTTGATGCCACCCAAGCCTCTTTTGACTCAGGTAGCTTGACATTGATGTGAGTTTTTGCAATGTATAGTGGCAGAAAATTCTTGTCATTCTTCTTTAAGCTCTCTTCAGACCCAATCTCAACCTCTTTGTATAAAAAGAAATCATTTTTAGGAGGTTGACCAGATGATTGGTCTTTCTTTGGTACATTTTTCTTTTCAGAAGTAGTAGACATTTGTTTTTCAAGTTTCTCATAGTAATCCAAAGGTACATACATCTTCTCAGTTGAAGATGATGATTTTGCAGTCTCAGACACCTTTGGTTTTGGAGAACTTGCTTTCTTTACTTCCGACTTTGGCTTCCAAGTTTGTTGAGACGAAGCAACCCGTTTGTAAAATTTATCAGTATTAGTTACCACATTCTTTACTGGTTCAGTTTTGAATTTTGTGTTTTCATTTTTCAAAATTTTCTTCTCAACAACCATTGGAGCTTTTCCTTTTGCATCAACTTTCTTTTTCAGACTCTCATCAACTTCAGACTTAGGCTTTAAGTTGGTGCACTTTCGTGCAATGTGTCCAACTTTGTTGCACTTGAAGCATGTACGGGTATCCACTTCCTGACTTGTGCCTTCGGTCTGAGGCTGTGAGGCCTTCTTTTCAAAGAACTCTTCATTTGATTTTGAAAAAATTTCAGATTCTTGCTCGGAAAGTGAGCTTGAACTTGAACTTTTCACAAACACGTTTTTCTCAACAAATTTCTTGTTTTGAAAATTCCTTCTTTGATAATTCTTACCACCCTGATATCCACCCGACCATTTGTTCTGATTGTTGTTAGAAAATCGTGGTAAAACAGCAGGTTTTTTGTAGTAAGCTTTATCTTTTTCAAAGATTAATTGCCTTTTGTAACGTTTCAATCCTTCGATTTTAGACACATCAATCTCAACCAACTTGAACATATTTTTCAATTTGTCAACATTCACGTTTTCCAAAGGAAATTCAAGATCCGAATACAACTTATCTGATCCCGACATCTTGTACATCACAAGATTAGGTTCTTCACTTAAGTTGTTTTTGGATGTTGATTTCGGAATATATTTGTCCAAAAAACATTCTTCATCCTCAGTTGAGTCACTTTCAGATTTCAAAACATTTTCAACCATGCTTTTAACAACTTCGGACTGAACACTGTCTTCATCGGATGATGAAGTGAATGTGACGTCGATTGATTCTGGAAGTTTAACCTCATTTGTTTCATTATCATTAACCAACCTGGACTTTTTCTTTGAAAAATTATTTAATACTGGCGGTGGAACCTTATGATACCCAACCCCAGTTCCGTCTGAATAAACATCTCAGCTTTGTTCTTCCCAATTGGTTTAGGAACGATATGCTGAAGAACAAAACTTGCGGAGTTGTAACTGTTGAGTTTCAGATTGATGCGTTCATTTTCAATCTTATCTTCCTGAAACTGAAGCTTCAACTTAGCAATCTCATCCAACTGTTGATTGATTTGCTTCTATTTCGACTGAAGCACTCCTGTCAGTTGGAGATTTTCTTTGATTGTTTTATCATTTCTTTCATCAGAATCTTTTGTAGTTCTTTTTAGCTTCTCAAAATTTTCCGAAAGTTGACGGTTTTCATGAATTAACTTTTCATTTTCTTTCCTGATTCGTTCTACGTCAATTTTATCATTTTCAAGTTTATCAGTTAATTCTTTTATTCGATCATTTGAAGCTTTTACCAATTTATCACAACTTAAGATCTGATTTTCAACTTCTCTGACTCTTTCTGTCAGTTCTTCAGTCTTTCTACCACTGAGGTAAGCATGTGTACTACAAACCTTGCAGTTTTTCATGCAATTTTTGCAGTCGCTTTCACTTTTGGCTTTATCAGTCTTACTTGACTGATTTGTTGAATCATTATAACTGACCTTGCTTTTTAACTCAGTTCCAGACTTAGAGTTTACCTCTAACTCTTTTGCTGCAAGAACTTTATCAACCATTTTCTTCAGATTTTCTGGTGTGAATTCTTTCGTCGTGTCAATTAACCCATCATCGATCTTTTTCGAGTGTAGCTCATTTTCTTTCTCTTCTTCATCACTTCCCCACCACATTCTCTGTCTTTCTTCTTCCTCTTCTGCTATTTACTCGATCAGAGTCTCGACAAGAAGTGTTGATGGTTCCACAAGTATATTTCCCTTAGGATCCAGATAACATTCTCTGTCAGCATCCCATCTTTTTGCACTTTTTGCCTCTTTCCATGCACCAAAATGTCTATTTTTCATGGTTAAGGCTAAACTCTTCCTGCTGACATATTTTTCTTCCTCTGTTCGTGTATCCTTGAAAGGAACGATCTTTGCCATAAAGGCATAACCCACTGCGTCTTCTTCCGGTAACACATCACTCCAATCGTATCCCTCATCATCATGGATAACGGCTAATGCTCTTGATTTTTCTTTGGGATTTTCTTCTATCTGTTTCATTCGTGGAGGTTCGGATTTGTTTTGATGATAGATAGCTCTTTTATAATAATCCTCACGGAATGGGTTAGCAGTTTCATCAGCAGCTGCATTTCGACATTCTCGTTTAAAATGCCCCTTTTGTTTGCATTTAAAGCATGTAACCTTTGATTTATCAAAACCTAGCTTTGTTGAAGGTCCACCAATAGAGTGTCTACCTGTTATCTGCATAAATCTTTGAGCCCTTCTGACCGCACAAGCCATACACCATCTAATATCAATGAACTCCATCTCTTCAGGGTTGATTTGATCATAATCTTCCTTGGTGAGGTTGGTGTTTCCAGCAACAAGACTCTCATAAGATTCTAAAACAGATGCCAAAAACACCATTTGTTTGGCGGCTTCTTCACTGAAGTTTTGTGCATTGTTGAGGTCTACAACAATATTGCACTGAAACATGTTTTTCGAAATTGACTGTTGTTGTCTTGGAGCAGTTGAAGATGATCCTCCATGATAACCACTGCTTGGACTTTCTTGATTAGACATGTTTGAATTTTCTGCTTAGAAAGCAGTCTTCGGGGACACAGTTTTAGGAATCATACTTCCTCGATAATATAAATCAACATTTTGTTGATACGAGGAGTTGTTGACTTTGTTCTTTTTCCTGATCTCCAATTCATGACTCTCCAACCTTTCGATTAGCAAATCAACTATCAGGTCAGTCGGCTTCACTGTGTTCTTCAGCATTAAAGCAAAATACTGCCAGTCTTTCTCATAAGGCAGTGAGTCAAACAACTTATCAACCAATTCTTCCTGAGTATACACAATTTCATATCTTGCAAGTTCCAACTTTAAGTGCCCGAATCTTTCTATCATCTTTGACACAGACTCATTTTTCATACACCCAAACAGATCGAATTCTTTTCTCCACAGTTTTTTCTTATTTTTAACAATTTCAGCACCAACCACACATTTCATCTTTAATTTCTCCCATAGATCTCTGGAATCTTTGTATTCAATCAATGAGATAATATCATCTCTCACTGATTGATGAAGTAAAGCGATGCATTTTTGTTCTGCAATGAAATTCTCTTGTGGAGTATCAATTAAATTTTCGTTGTCAGTTCTTCCGATGTTAAAACCACTTTTCATACTCTTCCAACTTTGATATGCAAATGCCTGTAGCCATTCCTCAAATCTGCTAGCCCACCTGTTGTAATCCTCTATGGCCATTAGCTTGGGCGGTTTGTTGTAGGTGTCGTAGGCATTATCAACACTCAAAGAATCAGCAATAGTTTTCTTCGGACTCGGGTTTGTTGGTGCATTATCATTTGTTGTAGCATCTCCTATGCTTCCAGTGTAAGCAAAAGCATCACTGAATGGATTCAGAAAGTCATCCATCTTCAAGTACCTGAAACAATCAACAAACACTTAGAAAAATTTTGTGATTTTCAAAACAAACTCAAACGAAATGAATTCCAAGCGAAATGGATCAATCTTCAAGCGAAATGAATCTCAAATGGAATGAGCTTCACGCGAAATGAACTTCAAGCGAAATGACCACTTTCAAGCGAAATAGTAACACTTTCAAGCGGAATGGACTTTCACACGAAATGGATGTAGCTTTCACACAAAATGGCAGTTTTGATGCGAAATGGAAACTTTGGTACGAAATGGATGTTTATTTCGTATGAAATGAAGTTCCAGATGACTATTCCGTGCTAAATGAAGATCCGGAAGGTTGATTCCGTGCGAAATGAAGAAGCCGTCACCCAAACGGACACATTTTTTGTCAAATTGAACTGGTTTTAGGTCCAATTCTTTCAAGGATTTGTTAATACAGTATTTCGCGTGTAATATGTGAAATTCATTCCATTTTAACTATTAAAACCTGATTAATTTTCAAAATTGTGAAAAAGAATGAGTGGAAGTAAGAAATTCCGGTGAAAACAAGCTGAATCGGTATGAACTCTTCCACCTGAGCTCTGATACCACTTGTAGGATCGTTGTGCGACCTAAACGAGTCGATCAGAAGAGTGTTAATCTGAATCAAAGGCGGAATTCGATGATACGGACTTGATTATAGCTTGATTCACGTTTATAATCACTTGTTTATTGATTTCAAAGCAATACAGATCAGTTGACAATTTGGCAGCACCTCGGCTCTGAAATCCGGATCGATACAAATGACAAACCAAGCTCAACTATATATAGGGTGACTATTTCATACGAAACAGACACAGCCCATTTCGTACGAAATGGCTTTGTTCCATTTCGTACGAAATGGTGCTTGCCATTTTGTGCGAAATGACCCATGCACATACAAAACCTAATTTCTAGCCTATAGAGCACTGGTTTATCCTATCTAGGCACAAGGCTCGATACAAGACGAAGTTAACAGACATTTATGCACCAACATATATAATATGGTGTGACATTATTATGTTTGTACTTAATATCACACTTATGTTTATTACTCTACAAGCTCTTAAAATTAGCTCAAGGTCCTTTGGTATATATGTTCATGCAGAGTTTGCTTATAACATGATTGTGACTGAAAAATGTGACGCGTATACCTTTGGGGTGGCATCACTTGAGACAATTAGAGGGAAGCATCCTGGAGACCTCCTCTCATCCCTAAGCTATTTGACCAGTAGTGGTAGTACAACTTTGGAAGATATATTAGACAAGCGACTCCCTTATCCGATCGATGGATTAATTGAAAAGGAAATTGTGCATGTTTGTAATTGGGCCGGCCCGGAGGAAGTGCTGGGTGGGCGACCGCCCAAGGCCCAAACTCCCAAGAGCCCGAAACCTTTTATTTTTAAATTATCTATTGTAACAAACCGACTGTTTGAAGTCAAAGTACAAGTCATAGTCAAAGTCAAAGGAAGAAAAGATTGCTAATTGGATCTATCTTTTCTTGCTTAATTATCACTTATACTCTCGAATCTCGATGAACGATACTTAATTTGATACGTTAGTTGTATTATGTTGAGTAACAATGCGATAAAGATACTAAACGCTAATTCTACTTAACTCTAATCTCATCGCTATCTCATCGCTATCGCATCTCTATTTAATTCACAGTCTGGATATTGTTTTACATGTGTGTGTTATTTAGGTGTTACTTGTGCATGTTTATATTTGCTTTTATGGTGATTAATTGCAAACGCAATCGGAACTCCATCACAACGCAATCTCATCGCAAACTCGAATGTTAAGTGGTAATTTTAGATTGTATGTTAGTTAGGTTATTTGTGTAACTATTGTTTAATACTATCGCATCGCTTACTCGCAACGCATCGCAACGCTCAACGCACGAAACGAAACGTCGAAAACCAACACGCGGCAGCCCTTCGATCGAATGGTCATCCGTCTGGATGACCGATCTGATGGCCATCCGATCGAACTGCCCTTCGATCCATCACTACACACCGCCCTAACCTTCCCTCACCTATAAATAGCACCTGTCACATCATGAACAGTGATGTGACAGCTCTCTCGTTCGACCAGCACACTTTGGGCTATTTTCTCTCGATTTCTCGCGATTCTTGTAAGTTTCTACCTCAAATTTTGTACTTCTATGATCTACACACACTCATTCATCATTTTCACCGTCAAATCTTAACTTTTCACCATGAAATCGGCTGATTTGGGCTCTTCTAGGATGATGTCATCATGGTTTCTCGTGAACTTCAAAGTGTGACCTCATTCCACCAAGAACAACTCAGATCTAAGAGATTTCGACATGATTCAACACTGATTTCACCTAAATCTAAACATAAATCAAGTGTTTCAAACTTTTCTTCAACATTCTCAACTTTTCACATAAAACGGATAGAATCTGACCTCGTTCGGGCCTTCTACTCTTTAACAACCCTCCAAAAATATTCCGACACCCTAATATATTTTAAAATGTTCCTATATGTCCTAAAATATATCCCGTAAGTGGAAATCGAGCCTAAAATGCCCTATATAATTAAAAATAAAATAAAAACAAGAAAATAGTGTCGCTCGCGGGCCGCGTAGACCCCTTAAGGATCTTACGCGGGGCACGACAACTCAACCACCAGGCCGTGTAGCTCTTGGCTACCGTCTTCGCGGTGCGCGACAAAGCTTTTGAGCAGCCCTATAAATAGCAACGAAGGATTCAGTCGACAAACCGTTCAATTTTCTTTCTTTCTCTCGAATTTCTACGTAGTAGAAGCTATTCTCGGGCATTATACCCCCTTAATTAATGAAGTTCTGCCTCGTTGTAAGTATCATAACCCCGGTTACCTATTAGATACGCTGCCCAATTGATCCAGGGTTCCGTAACGGCTGTCGTAGTTCTGCACGACGTAGTCGTTGGAATGACGTCTCAGGGAGGGTATTACTAATGTAAATATTGGGTTATTATACTAACGCGTATGCATTTGTGTAATTTATAGATAATCACCAGGAAATCCTTAAAGAAAACTTAAGACAGCAATGTGACTAATCTCCTTTTTGTAAACTGTTTTTACAAAACCTTAAATATTTTACAATGTGATTAAGCAGTGATTGAGGCTTTGTAATTCTTCAATTACTGCTTGTACGTTGGGGTTTTGTATACAAAATGTGGAACACATTACCATTGGACAAAGAGTTAGCCAATGGATAATATGACCCACCAGTCAAGATTAACAATACTGAATGAGTAATTGTGTAGATGTAAACATTGTAATCGCTCTCAATACTGTGAATTGATAAAACTCTTCTTGATTAAACTGGGATTCACTCACCAGTATTTCTCACTGACAAAATGTTTTTAAACGCGTTTCAGGTAACAAAATATGAAAGCCAACTAGAAGCCAGCTGGACAGCACTGAAGGCTTGGAAAAGTGGCTATAAAAGTTACCTAAATAAAGAAGATGTTTTATTTCAATAAAATGGGATTTATCCCTATAAATCAGTTTGTAATGAAAACTTGGGTTTTATTACAATATACGTATTTATATAAAATGTGGTGTTTTACTCCGATAAAATATTTCCTAACTACGGTCCTGATGTAATTTCCGCTGCCAAAATGATAAAGCACAGATACCACCGAAACTGGCCGCGGCCGCCCGTTCTCGGGACAGACATGGGACGGGGGTTGCGACAGAAGGTGGTATCAGAGCTAAGCCACTGATTCAGCCACAGAAGTGTTCTGCTGACACCAAGATATTATTCAATATGTTAGGAAATAAATAACGGAACTACGTGCATATTTGTATTTTATTGTTGTGTGTTATTTGACTATTTGTTAGTTTACAATATACGCGACCAAGGACCTTCCGACGTCTACCGTCAGTTTTCAACTCACCTAGGAGCGAAGGCACCTCTTCACAGCCTGCCCTCTCAGGGTATTCAGCTGACAATGAAGATGGGATATTCGTGTTTAAAGCTCAATCTGAAGAGCCATTCCTCCTAAAAAGAGAGGATGGTTCAGTAGGGGAGCGCATGAACGTACGAAAAGAATGAAAAAGTTACAACAGCAGCGAGCCCTAGCAGCTGCTAAAAGAGAGACAGATGCCCACACACAGGATATGCTCAATAGGAGTCTACCAAACTTCCATATCCTAGCAACCACACCTGCAGACCCTAACCTGGAGCAACTCATAGCACCCCAACCATTACCACTGTTTCCCTCACAGCCAATGGAAATAGAAAACAACCCAGAAAAACAAATCCCAATGCCTGATTTCAACCCAGAGGAGATACCTAGAGTGCCAGCACCCAATCCCTTAGACCCAGACTACGACCCGTGGTTAGATGAACATAGGGATTACCAGCAACGCTACCCCATACCAGAAGACGAACCCATGCCGAATCTAGCAGCCTACCCAGGTTTGGACCCTCTAGATCCTTTCTATGATTGTGACCAATACATTAGGGAAATTCTAGAGAATCCATACCCGTACCAGGAACCCATGCCCCAGTTCCCAAACCCCGTCCCAGCACCTGCACCCCCAATGAATGCAGATAATGTGCAAGAACTCCGAACCTTCGGTAAGGAGATCTTAGAAAGTAGCGAGAGAATGAGGCAGGTAGGAGAACGACTCATCTGGAAGTATGACGAGCGTAATATGGAGTTCTGGATGAACCCATATCAATGAAGGTGGTGGTAGTAATAATAATAATAATAATAATAATAATAATAATAATAATAATAATAATAATAATAATATAATGTATAATATGTGTGTATGTTTGAAAAAAAAAATCTAGACAATAGCTATAGATGCCTACTAGTATTGTAATTTTAAATTCCAGTGTCTGTTTGTATTAGATGCATACTATATAAGAAAGAGTAAGTCGAATTGTTCGATTATTTTGATCAATATGCGTGTTGTGTGACTGGTTGTATTAAATATTATCTTGTGATATTAATACATGGTAAATGTTTAAAATTCAGATGGACAATGAAGTGAACCAGGAAAACCAGAGTAACAATAACCCGAATAATGATAACCCGAAAAACAATAACAATGGAAATCATGTGGATAATAGTGCCATCCAACACATAGTGGCACAAGGGATTATAGATGCGATGCCGTATATTATTAAGACGGTTAAGGAAGCGGAAAATAAAAGTAACCATAGCTGTAAACGACCCACTGAACCTGAACATAGCGTAAACAATGGACCCATACTTCAAGTGCCCATTCCCAAAAGAAGAAGAACCATGTATATTGGTTGTTCTTATAAAGAATTCTGGTCTTGTAAACCAATTGAATTCTTGGGCAATGAAGGGGCCATTGCAGCTCTACGCTGGATAGAAAAGACTGAGGCTGTCTTAAAAATAAGCAAGTGTGCGGAAGAGGATAAGATAATGTTTGCTTACAATCTGTTTAAGAACTCAGCCTTAGAATGGTGGAACACTTTCCTCCAGTCTAGGGGAAGTGACAGGGTTTATAATATGGAATGGGAGGAATTTAAGAACTTGGTGGAAAGGAAATTATGCCCTCCCAATGAAAAAGAACATATAGCAAATAAGTTCCTAAACCTTAGAATGATTGGAGTAGATAGTAAGTGTTATACTACGTTATTCTTTAAATATGCTAGAATAGTTCCAACCCTTGCATCACCAGAACCAGTATTAATCTCTCGCTATATCTCGGGATTAATCAGTGAGATTAGGCATGTAGTCTAGACCTCAAACTATAGAAGAAGCTGTAGAACTAGCAAATACCTTGACAGACGAGTTAGTGCGTACACTGGAAGAGGATCAAAGGAAGAACCTAGCTCAAAGGCTTACCCAAGAATTTCGCTCTGGAAATTCCAATTGTGGGAAAAATGTAGGTTATACCTCTGCACCTTATTGCAAGTATTGCAAAAGGAAGCATTCTGGAAGATGCTCTATATATTGCAATTTTTGCAAAATATCTGGACACAAGGAAGAAGACTGCATGAAGAAACCTAACAATAGGATATGCTACAACTACGGAGAACAAGGCCACATCAAGCCAAACTATCCAAAACTAGTTCCAGCCATGGGCAATAAGACTACCAAAAATGCTAGAGCATTTGCTCTAACTGCAGATGAGGCCAAGATGATACCGGATGTGATAGCCGGTACGGTTTTAGTTAATGATATTTTTGCTAAAGTATTATTCGACTCTGGTGCGAACCAAAGTTGTATTAATACTTCGTTTTGCAAACTTCTCAATCAACCATTAACTAAACTCCCACAAGAATGTCAAGTAGAGACAGCAAATGGGGAAACCGTTAGAATTTCTGAAATCTTGCAGGGAGCAAGAATAGAATTTTTAAATCAAAAGTTTATTGCAAACCTTTACCCAATGAATCTGGCAGGATTTGATGTTGTATTAGGAATGGATTGGTTAATAGCCAATAAAGCCAGTATTTTATGTGATCAAAAGTCAATCCAAGTAAATTCACCAAAGGGTGAAAAGATCACAATTAAAGAAGATAAGCCATCTAGATCCACAAAATTCATCTCTGTGATGAAAACAGCAAGTTATATAAGAAAAGGATCATTAGTGTATTTGATTTCCATAATCACTAACACTAAAGGAAAAGAACTGAAAGATATTCCAGTAGTATCTCAGTTTCCAGATGTATTCCCAAAAGAATTACCAGGACTACCGCCAGACAGGGAAGTTAAATTCAGAATCCACCTGCTACCAGGGACAGCACCGATTGCCAAAGCACCTTACCGTTTGGCACCCGCAGAAATGCAGAAATTGAAGAAACAATTGGACGAACTATTAGAGAAAGGATTCATACAACATAGTTCATCATCATGGGGAGCACCAATTTTATTCGTTAAGAAGAAAGACGGATCGATGCGTATGTGCATTGATTACCGTGAACTGAACAAGGTCACGATTAAGAATCAGTATCCATTCCCAAGAATCGATGATCTGTTCGATCAGTTGCAAGGTGCTCAATTTTTCTCGAAAATTGATTTACGCTCAGGATATCATCAATTAAAGGTACAGGAAGAGGCCATTCCTAAAACTGCATTTAGAACAAGGTATGGCCATTATGAATTTACTGTCATGCCATTTGGTTTAACCAATGCCCCAGCCACATTTATGGACATGATGAACCGAATATGTAAGCCATATTTGGATAAATTCATAATTGTTTTTATAGATGATATTCTCATTTACTCTAGGAGTAAAGAGGAACATGCAAAGCATTTGCACGCACTTTTAAGTTTATTGAGAAAAGAAAAGCTTTATGCTAAGTTTTCCAAGTGCGAGTTTTGGTTAGAACAGGTACAGTTTCTTGGACACTTAGTCAATCATGAAGGAATTCATGTGGATCCCACCAAGATCGAGGCGATAACCAAATGGAAAACCCCTGAGTCTCCAACCGAGGTTAGAAGTTTCTTAGGATTGGCCAGTTATTGTAGAAGATTTATTCAAGATTTTTCTAGAATAGCCATTCCCTTAACTAAGCTAACCTGTAAATTTGTTAGGTTTGAATGGGGACCAAAACATGAAGAAGCCTTTAGAATTATTAAGCAAAGACTAACCAATGCACCCATACTAGCGTTACCAGAAGGAACTGAAGACTTTGTAATCTATTGTGACGCTTCTAAGTTAGGTTATGGATGTGTGTTGATGCAACGCCAAAAGGTTATAGCCTATGCGTCTAGTAAACTTAAGAATCATGAAGAGAATTATTCAACCCATGATTTGGAACTAGGAGCCATAATTTTTGCCCTAAAGATTTGGAGACATTACCTTTACGGTAGTAAGTTTACCATTTTCACCGACCATAAAAGTTTAAGGTGTGTCTTCGGGCAAAAGTAATTGAATATGAGACAAAGACGCTGGATGGGAATACTTAATGATTATGATTGCAATATCCAGTATCATGCAGGAAAGGCAAATGTAGTAGCTGATGATTTAAGTCGAAAGTGTCATGAAAACCCAAAAAGAGTGCGTTCTCTTAAATTAAATCTACAGATAGATTTAAATGAACAGATTAGAAAAACACAAGAATTAGTAATCAAGAATGATACTGAAAGATTGAAGGGAATGATTAAGGAATTAGAACAAGGAACAGATGGAATTTGGAGATTCCATAAGAAAAGAATGTGGATACCTAAATTAGGAAACCTACGTCACCGTATATTAGAGGAAGCCCATAAGTCTAAATATACGATGCATCCTGGAAATGATAAAATGTATTAAGATCTAAGAAAAAATTTCTGGTGGATAGGAATGAAAAAGGATATAGCAGCATATGTTTCTAAGTGTCTAACTTGTTCACAAGTTAAAGCTGAAGATCTGAAACCCTCAGGTTTATTGCAGCAGTTAGAGATGCCAGTATGGAAGTGGGAATTGATAACAATGGATTTTGTTACCAAATTACCCAAAACAAGGAAAGATAATGATACAATCTGGGTGATTGTAGACAGGCTAACTAAGTCAGCTCATTTCTTACCAATGAAGGAAACTTTCAGTATGGAACAATTAGCTAAGTTGTATGTAAATGAAATAGTTTCATTACATGGAATTCCTTAATCAATTGTTTCTGATAGGGATAGTCGTTTTACCTCTCATTTTTGGACAAGTTTCCAAAAAGCCATGGGAACCAAGTTGAATCTAAGCACAGCTTATCATCCTCAAACGGACGGACAAAGCGAAAGGACAATTCAGACAATGGAGGATATGCTTAGAGCTTGTGTAATTGATTTCAGAGGTAATTGGGACGATCACTTACCATTAATAGAATTCTCTTATAATAACAGCTATCACACAAGTATCAATGCTGCACCATTCGAAGCACTTTATGGACGAAAGTGCCACACGCCAGTCTGTTGGGCAAAATTGGAGAAAAGCAACTATCCGGACCTGAGATAGTACAAGAAACAACCGACAAAATCATACAAGTCAAGGAACGACTGAAGGCAGCACGTGACCGACAAAAGAGTTATGCTGATAACAGGCAAAAACCGTTGGAATTTCAGGTAGGTGACAAGGTGTTATTGAAAGTATCTCCTTGGAAAGGAGTAGTCAGATTCATTAAAAGGGGAAAGCTAAGCCCCATGTATGTTGGCCCTTTTGAGATTATTAGAAGAATAGGACCTGTAGCCTACCAGCTACAACTGCCAGAGGAAATGGCAGGAATACATGATGTATTTCATGTATCTAATCTCAAGAAATGCTTAGCTGATGAATCACTGGTAGTACCTCTTAAGGATATAGAGGTAAATGAACAACTTAAATTTGTAGACATGCCTCTATAGATCGAAGACAGGAAAGTTAAGAACCTCAAGCACAAGAGATTAGTTCTGGTCAAGGTAAAATGGGACTCCAAAAGAGGACCAGAATACACATGGGAGCTTGAATCAGAAATGCAAAGAAAACACCCACACCTGTTCAAGTAGATCTCGAGGACGAGCTCTAAAACAAGGTGAGGAGGATTTAACAACCCTCCAAAAATATTCCGACACCCTAATATATTTTAAAATGTCCCTATATGTCCTAAAATATACCCCGTAAGTGGAAATCGAGCCTAAAATACCCTATATAATTAAAAATAAAATAAAAACAAGAAAACAGTGTCGTTCGCGGGCCGCGTAGACACCTTAGGGATCCTACGTGGGGCGCGACAACTCAACCACCAGGCCGCACCCGGTGCTGCCACGTGGCACAACGCGTGTGAAGGCTAGATCGATGACTGGGCCAGGCTAGGGCCTACCCAGCCTACGACGCAGGCCGCGTAGCCCTTGGATACCGTCTTCGCGGCGCGCGACAAAGCTCCTGAGCAGCCCTATAAATAGCAACGAAGGATTCAGTAGACAAACCGTTCAATTTTCTTTCTTTCTCTCGAATTTCTAAGTAGTAGAAGCTATTCTCGGGCATTATACCCCCTTAATTAACGAAGTTCTGCCTCGTTGTAAGTATGATAACCCCGGTTACGTATTAGATACGCTGCCCGATTAATCCAGGTTTCCGTAACGGCTGTCATGGTTCTGCACGACGTAGTCGTTGGAATGCCGTCTCAGGGAGGGTATTACTAATGTAAATATTGGGTTATTATACTAACGCGTATGCATTTGTGTAATTTATAGATAATCACCAGGAAATCCTTAAAGAAAACTTAAGACAGCAATGTGAGTAATCTCCTTTTTGTAAACTGTTTTTACAAAACCTTAAATATTTTACAATATGATTAAGCAGTGATTGAGTCTTTGTAATTCTTCAATTACTGCCGGTATCTTGGGGTTTTGTATACAAAATGTGGAACACGTTACCATTGGACAAAGAGTTAGCCAATGGATCATATGACCCTCCAGTCAGGATTGACAATACTGAATGAGTAATTGTGTAGATGTAAACATTGTAATCGCTCTCAATATTGTGAATTGATAAAACTCTTTTTGATTAAACTGGGATTCACTCACCATTATTTTACACTGACAAAATGTTTTTAAACGCGTTTCAGATAACAAAATGTGAAAGCCAACTAGAAGCCAGCTGGACAGCACTGAAGGCTTGGAAAAGTGGCTATAAAAGTTACCTAAATAAAGAAGATGTTTTATTTCAATAAAATGGGATTTATCCCTATAAATCAGTTTGTAATGAAAACTTGGGTTTTATTCCAATATACGTATTTATATAAAACGTGGTTTTTACTCTGATAAAATATTTCCTAACTACGGTCCTGATGTAATTTCCGCTACCAAAATGATAAAACACAGATACCACCGAAACTGGCTGTGGCCGCCCGTTCCCGGGGCAGACAGGGGACGGGGGTTGCAATATACTCATTCTCTAGTGAAGTGCCGGACTGAGAACGGGTTTCTATCAACGAGATGTCCGACTTAACGGATTGAACATGAAGTACCGTCAGGAACAGTTAATTGATTGGACGGGGTGATCCCTATCCGATCGGACGACTGGGACTTAATGGGGTTTCTGTTGTTTAACACGTTGTCATACCATCTCGATAAACTTAGTCGATTTTGCAAACTTGCCAACTCGAAACAAGTCACTTGATCGAACCGCCGTTCGATCGGATCCATTCGATCGGATAGCCATCCGATCGAACGGCCATCCGATCAGCTGACAAAAGTGTTCCACACTTAACAATGTCAATTTAAACGAACCGCCATCCGACCGAACGGCCATCGGATCGGATGACCATCTGGCCGGATGACCTGAATGGTAGAAATACTTAACTTTTTACAAAATGCTACAACGAAAACTTCATGGTCTCATCATACACAAACACATCTATCCCAAACGAATGACCATTAGACCGAATGGCCATCCGGTCGGATGACCATACGACCGAAAGGCCACCTGATCGAATGACCCTTCGTCATTCAACCCACTCGCACCGTTTAACGCACTGTTCATCGCTTATGCTATCGTTCTGATCAGGCTAACTCTCCAGCGCTCCATTCAATCCAAACTAAGACTATGTTATTCATTTAACACTATCTGTGAGTATACTCGATCCCTTTTTGTTTAACGCACTTTTGGGGTGTTACATACGTTACCTATATCAAATCACATCGATGACACAACGTAAACACATTTTATAGGCTAACCGCTCTCGCATGTTATACGTGTTACTCGATGAATGCTTGTATGTCATGTTTACACAGTGATTGTTGCCTGACGCCTTAGCAACGATAGTACTATAGTTTGGACTCAGCACCTTTCGTGGACGGGGGTTGTTAAGGTTATTTCTTCACGTGTCACAGTGGTGATATGTGTTGCGCATTCTACAACTCGCAGTCATGTCTGTGCATATTTCATTGTCGATAACTTACTTGCTTCACATTGCTACGTGTTACATGCTTGTTATGCGTAAACTCGCTTTCACTACTATATGCTATTAAACTTGTATGCTCACCTTTACACCATGTGTATTGACTTTACTTTAACGTATGTGATAGGTGTTTAAGATGCTAGGATGTAGTGCTATGTGGAATCAAGTTAGGAAGAGTCGAGAAACAAACAATTAATTTATGAGTTGTCGGAACAGTCTTCTATTTGTCTTTGAGAACAATTTGTCTGTAATAACTGTGATACTTATTATGTTACGGTATGGGATGTAACGCTTAAATAATTGGTAATCGTAGTTGTTATGGAATCTCTTGGAGAATCTGTTTCGCTCAGTGCCTCGCCCAGATGTTTCCGCCATCGGTTGGGGTGTGACATCTATAAAGTGAATTTCAAATTTTGTCCTCTATCTTTATACCCAATTTCAGGCGATGTCCTTTGTCTTTAAAAGTGATGAGTTTTGTACTTAATGTTTTAAAATTCTGCACGTTATGTCCTTTAACCATAACCCAGTTAGATTTTTCTGTTAAATCTGGTCATGTGACTTGCATGTGAGGGCATATTTGTCTTTTCACCACTACAGGGACTACTGTGCAAAGATTTTATATCGAGGGATTATTGTGTAAAATGATGAAAATGGTATAAATAAATAAAATAAAACTGTTTTCTCTCTCTTTAACCTACAAAAGACCACCATCACCACCTGGTTATCACCACCATCCGATTACCACCACCTTACAACCAATTCCAACCAAATAAAAAAATGACTACCGCCTAAAAATACCACTACAGCATTTCACATATTTGAAGATGTTAACCACAACCTATATCTGGTCTCGTCTTTCTCTCTCGGATCTAAAATCGCAAGCTGAAGATTGTCGAAACAACCGGAAATCGCAGCTCTTTGTCTCTCTTAGAACTCGTTCTCTCTCTCTCTTTGAAATCGCAGGGCAGAGATGATCAGTCCTATCTCTCTCTCTCTCTCTCTCTCTCTCTCTCCGATCTCGATTTAAAAAAAAAAGCCCTAGAGTTATAAAGACTTGTTCCTTTTGTTGTTCTGTTTTGTGTATTTTCGATCGTGAGATAAACAATGGAGAAAGATAAGTTGTTGCGGTTTTCATTACGGTGTGGATTGTGTTTTAGATTGATTTGGTAGCGGTTTGTAGGTGGCGGTTTTCATTACAGTGTGGATTGTGTTTTGGATTGAGTTTGGTATATGGGTTTCGTTATATAAATCGTATTTTGATTAATGTTGTGTGTTTATAGTTATCTAGTGTAAGTTATGTGTTGAGATTGGTAAATCATGTTTTGTTCGATGTTGTGTATTGGTGTTTTAGGCGAGATAGATAGAGAAACAGGGTGGTGGTGTGTAGGATCGGGGATTCGATCAAACGAGTCGTTCAGAAGAGTTCTCGATCAATACGAAAGGCGGAATCAGACGTATTGATGTTATATCAGCTAGATTCACACTTAGAATCACTTTAACTGTCGAATGTATTGATTTGATAGTGTTTACAGATCGTTCGACACTTCGGCAGCACTTCGTCTCCGGAATCACAAAGTTACAAATGAAGATCCAAGACCACCTATTTATAGGAATGCCAGACCCTACGAACCATTTCATTCTTTCTGACATTTCATGCTTTCTGGCGTTTCATGCTTTCTGGCGTTTCATGCTTTCTGGCCAGACCCCATGAACTTGCCAGGTCGCACGAACTGGCCAGGTCGCATGAACCTGCCAGGTCGCATGAACTTGATCACCTCGTGTGAGGTGGCTGGTTCAGGCCTGTTTCCCGATTCTCTCGTACAACGTGTCCTGGTCTATCTATCTATTCTATTACATGACTCGATACAAGACGAAGTCAACAGACATATGCACTAACATGGTGTTCAATTTGATTTGTTATGAGATGGGTGTTTGATTTGATTCGTCTGAATTTAGGTGGTAGGGTGGTGGTGGTGGTGGTAACCGGGTGGTGGTGGTGCTCTGTAAGTTAAAAGATAGAGAGAGTGTAGGTTAGAAAGAGAAAGAGAAAGGGAGAGAGAGTACAGATAAATTAATTTAGATATCTTTTTCATCGTTTTATGAAATAGTCCCTACGTATTAAAAATTTGCATAATAGTCCCTAAAATGGTGAAAAGACAAATATGCCCTCATGTGCAAGTCACATGATTCAATTTAACGAAAAAAATCTAACAGAGTTGGGGGCTAAAGGACATAATATGTAGAATTTTAAAACATTAAGTACAAAACTCATCAATTTTAAAGACAAAGGACATCGCCTGAAATTGGGTATAAAAATAAAGGAAAAATATTTGAAATTCACTCTTATCTATATATTAAGTGTATATATATTTTTTGTTTTGGATTTAGTAACCAACACATTGGCTGGTGTGGTGTTTTGTTCTTTACATTAAGAAAATTTTGTAGAGAGAAACCTATGTTCGATTCAGATTCTGGTCGTACACACATTTTTCAGTTCTTTTTTTACACCATTTTGTTTTTCCTTTCTTTTTGTTTATGATTTTTTGGCTATTATTTCCTATTTCATTTTTAAGTCTTCTCTTTAATTTTAAAACTCAAATCTTGTATTATTTAGTTTTGTTTTGTTTATTCTTGATGTTAAATTTTTAACTAAACAATTTTTAATAACTCTTGAAATATTTTTTACCCATACAAAAACTAACGATGCAAGCATATTTTGGGCATATTACGATTGTATTTTTTTTAATTTATTTTTCGTATGGTATAGCGGGTTCATAAACATACAAAGTTTCCACTCTACATATGTGTGGGTTTAATCCCATTAGTTTTTATACATGTTTTTGGGGCCTAATTTTCATTTATTATTATGTTTTCTAGTATTTAAATATGTACTAAGACAAATATATGTATCTTTTCTTTTTATAATTGAATTATTGACTTTATATTACAGGGCCTCTCATTTCTACTCGTCCAGGGCCAAAAAAAATTCAACGATTTTCGGAGACGGCCTGGTTTGTAACATAGCAGTAGCGTGCATTATGACAGATCCAAAGTGCCGGCCAACAATGAGAGACGTGTCTCAAGAATTATCATGTTGAAGACGCCATATAGGCTATCTCCAAGCTTTTTTCATACTGAGAACATGACAGACTGTTTAGGATTTAAATCTAAGGTGTTGTTTGTTTTTATAGACATAAACTGCCTGCAAGTTGATTTCATTTGTTTTCATGTCTGCAACTGAAGATGTGGTCTGAAGTTCTGCAAGGTGAAAATATAAGACTGTTTGTTTTTATAAGTTGACACTGTCTGCATAAACTGAAAATATGTAACTGTCAAACTTATCTCACTATGAGGAGCATTAACTTTTGATTATAATACATGATAAACCTGTCGAAAACAAGCAAAATAACTTTCAAGAAACTGCACAAAAGCAACTGCTATTTGTGTCAAAAAATTACAACAAAACAGCTTCAATTTGTGTCAAAAAACTGCACAAAAGCAGCTTCAAATTGCTGTCAAAAACTGCCAAAAATTGCAGCAAAACAGCTTTAATTTGCTGTCAAAACTGCCAAAAATTATAGCAAAAAAGAAGTACCTGGTCGGACGAGAAGAGGGAGGTCATCTGACGGCAAGGAGAAGAGGGAGGTCCTTGGAAACTGGTCAAAGGAGGATCGGCGGCGGCGTCTGGGAGGGGCGATGTGGGAGGGGCTAATGTTTTAAGCGTATATGAGAGAGGAGTATATTAGGGTTTTTGTGAAGATGTTTTAAGAAGGGGGTCCCTAGCTTATTTTTTAAGATGAAAAAGCTGAGTTAATATATGTTTAAAATTAACAAACAGTCTTCAAGGTTAACGCTTGCGTACCTGCGGACATCAGCTCCCTTGAAGATGTTTGAAGAAAAAACAAACACCTCCTAAATGTATAAGAAATAGCTGTTAAACCTGGGTACAGGATCAGAGAGATGAATACACACGGGGTTCACAAATTCTTTCTATTATTTTTGTGTGAATTAATAAAACTACAAGACTCAATGAATATAAAAACTAGAAAGAATCTAATTCTACTAGGACTCATATTTTTACTTATAGTGATCTCTAAACAATTAGAAACTAACTAAATCTAATATTAAGATAATTAAAGTAATAATTAAATACATTTAATTATTATTTTAGTCGTTTAGTCCTTTGACTTTAGATCTCTTCCAGACCGCCCCTTGAAATCATCCGCACCTTCCTAGTTGATGTTGTAATTTCATCAATAGCTATGACATTGAGATAACAAGTGCAGTTCACTTCCTTCTCTTTCACAATTTAACACTAAACACCTACATGTTGGGAGATGTAGTCTTTAGAACAAAGCAGCCGACCCTAGGATTACACAGAATCAACCCTGACTGGCCAAATTCACAAGGATAACTTTATAAACACTATACACAGCTAAATTCACAAATTTGACATCATTATAACTTGCAGATCAATTTACCTTATACCATGATTGTGACTGAAAAATGTGACGTGTATAGCTTTGGGGTGGTGGCACTTAAGACAATTGGAGGGAAGCATCCTGCAGACCTGCTGTCATCCCTAAACAATTCGACTAGTCATGGTACAACGTTGGAATGTATCTAGGATAAGCGACTCCCATATCCAACCAATAGGTCAATTGAAATGGAAATTATGCGCGTTTATAATGTAGCAATAGCATGTATTCTTACAGATCCAAAGTGTCGACCCACAATGAGAATTGTGACTCAGGAATTATCGCATTAAGCTCATCATTTGGGCTAACTTCCAGCTTTATCATGTGGACTTATGCGCATCGGGAATTCTCGCATTGATTATACCTCTGTTCGTATTTATATATTAGACATGCTTATCTATCTATCTTATTCCAAAATAAATGCAATCTATCCACTATCCTCAATCCTTAACCTTTGTATCGTACGGGTTTGATTTTGAATTTTAGAACAATATTTAGCTTTGATTTTTTTGTTGGATTTAACCACCAATGATTCAATCTTATTACGAATGATTGAGAGCAGTTACAAACAAATTGTAAGTATACTGAAACAAACTGAACTAACTGATCGATTAGGTCTACTCCTGCACTTATACTCTGTTGGGTTTCCATGGTGATCGGTCAAAATTTTATTTATCAAAAACCCGGTTCAATAAATAATGGTTAATTAATTAAGTGAGTTAATTAATAAAACGCAGCGGAAAAATAAACAAGTGATCAACAAAACGAAACCCGACAGGATCCGGTTACATGCAAATACGAGCATAGTGAAAAAAGTATATTTAACTATCGATGAGAAAGATATACCTCGGTTATTGACTAACCGGTTGAGACACCGAGGTTCAACGAACACGTGCTAGTGTTACGAACCAACGAAACATGGTGAAGGAGCGACGGCAGCCGGCGGCTAGCGGTGGTGGCCGGCGACGAGCAGCAGGGCGGCGGCTACTGGCAGGCGGTGGCTGGCAGCGGCTGGCGGTGGCTGGCAGTAGGGCGGCGGCGGTGTTCGGCTCGCGGAGGCGGAGTAGATCGGTCGTGCAAGGCGGCGGCGATGTCCGGCTCGCGGAGGTGGAAAAACCGGTGTTGGCCGATGTATATTTTGAGAGCATTTCTTATTCTTGCAATAACCTTTTCTGAAAATCCATAGATCTCAAAAGCAAGACCCAAGATTTAAAAAGGAAGGAGGCTATGCATGTTTGCCAAGTGGCGGACATGCATAGTGCATGTGTTGCTATTGGCTAAGGTGCTTGGTGCGCGATAAGTGGCGATGCAAGAGTGCATGCGCGACAAGTGGCGTAGCACGGATGCATACATGACAAGTGGCGAGAAGAGTATTCTTGTCTCACCCGGTCCATGTACTCGTCTCTCAGTAAATACCCGCTCATGATCATAAATATATATATGGTCCATTTCGTATGTCGTTCGTAATTACCAGTTAAACAGGTTAAGTGGATTTTAGTTCGTTGCCCATGGTGTAACTCTTACGGGTCAAGACCCGGTCGGCAGCATTGACTTATCGAACCGAACATAATTTCCAAGAGCTCCCACTTGGACGGTCTCCGATAAGATCTCAACGCAGACAGCCAGCGGTGTTCTACTTACACATGGTTGCCCCAACAGGTCATGACACTTTAAAGTTATTAACTAAGGTTTCTTCTCTTTAGCAATGGCTTGCTACATGAAGAAAGTAGACTTATGGTAATCTTCGTCATCTATCCTTTCTGTAAAAGACATCAATTGAACAATAATACATGGATCAGATTCAATCTCACATGGTGTTCAATTATTATCGTTCTCATTCATAGAATCAAAGTGGTCCAATCAAACACACAGTAAGTTTGGGTAAGGCCTTACACTTCACCAGTTTGAATCAACGAGGGCGCCCAGATGTCTAACTGTTACATATAATGTAAGAGTACAGAATTCCATCTTGACTACATACAACTCCCACTGAACTTCAGAACCACTCCAAACCAATGCCTTTATGACTGGCACTTACGCGACAACGTTTGACATTGATCAAAGAATAGTCTTTAGTAAACGAAAGTTCTAGTATGTATCTCAGGTCAGAGGATACTAAATGAGTAAACCTAAATCAAATACATCTTATGATCAAGATCCATGAAGATGATTTGATGCGATTTACATCCAACGTCATTCACAATGAGGTTTGTGAGTTTGGAAGTCAACCCCTTGAGTCCAAAGTCAGAATAGTCTTAATTCAGAGTTGTTCCCACGAGTTTGACCGACTATGGATAATTTAGAATACAAGATTCATGGATTAAACGTATCAAAATCGAACACAGTTGTAAGATTCAAACTTTGCATTTAGCCAGTAAATCAAAGGTGAATTCAAAAGGTACAACTCTTTGAATGTTCGTACATCCAAATACTAAATCAAAACAAATGGTTATCCAATCTAAGACTGATAGCATTCCCATGCTTGTCCTAAGACATCGGTTTAGTGAACGGGTCTGGTAAGTTTTGATCTGTGTCTATTTTTCTTATTAAGATGACTCCTCATTCCAGTATTTCCTGTATATAGTGGAACTTTCATAGAATGTGCTTAGCCATGTGATATGGGCTCCTTCGTTTGAGCAATGGTTCCTGTGTTATCACAGAACACCTAGATTGGTTTCTGAATACTTGAAACCACATCGAGGTCGGTGATGAACTACTTCATCCCAGCAGATTCTTTCACAGCATCTGATGCAGCTATTCATTCGGATTCGGTGGCTGAATCCGCCACTACACTCTGTTTGGAGCTTTTCCAATAGACAGCTCCTCCATTAGGAGTGAATACGAATCCTAAGTGTGAGTGAGAATCATCTTGGCCACTTTGGAAGCCAGCATCAGTGTAACACCTTACAGTGAGCTCCTCTTCCACTCCTCCAAACACCAAGAACATATCTTTGGTTCTTCTAAAGTACCTCAGAATGTTCTTTACTTCAGTCCAATGGGCAATGCCAGGACTATGCTGAAAATGACTGGTCATGCTTAAAGCATACAAGACGTTAAGTCTAGTACATAGCACACATGATTGAACCAATCGCTGAAGCATATGGAACTGCTTCCATTTGCTTAATTTCAATGTCCGTTGAAGGAGATTGCGATTTGTTCAACACGGTTCCTTTAGTCATAGGAACACCTCCTTTCTTGGAGTTTCCCATCTTGAAGCATGTCGACATTTTTGTCTATGTACGTTATTTGACTTAGCCCTAGAAGCCGCTTAGATCTATCCCTATAGATCTTCATTCCTAGAATGTAAGCAGCTTCTCCAAGATCTTTCATTGCGAAGCAAGATCCCAAATAGTGTTTAACTTCGTTAAGCACAGGGATGTTATTTCCAATGATTAGTATATCATCCACATACAGGATAAGGAATGATATGGTACTCCCACTAACCTTTCTGTAAACACAATGCTCATCTTCATTGTTGACAAAACCAAACTCTTTGATCTTCTGGTCAAAATGAAGATTCCAGCTATGAGATGCTTGCTTGAGTCCATAAATGGACTTATTGGGTTTGCACACCTTAGTTGGATATTTAGGATCGATGAAACCTTCAAGCCAAACCATATTGACATCTTCAGAGAGATGTCTATTAAGAAAGGCGGTTTTGACATCCATTTGCCATATTTCGTAATCACAGTACGCAATTATGGCAAGCAATATCCTGATTGATTTAATCATAGCAACGGGCGAGAGGGTCTCATCATAGTCAATACCTTGAGTTTGAGTGAAACCCTTCGCAACTAGCCGTGCTTTATAGGTGTGTACATTTCCATGCATATCGGTTTTTCTCTTGAAAATCCATTTGCTCCCTATTGCCCGAGATTCGGGGGGTAGCTCAACCAAGTCCCATACTTGATTGTCATGCATAGATTGCATCTCAACGTTCATGGCTTCTTGCCATTTCTCAGATTCCGAATCTAAGATTGCAGATTTGTAGATAGCAGGTTCGTCATTAGACTCAGCTACTAATAAGACTTCGGGACCTTTTAGATGCCATAGACATCTATCAGATTCTTGCGAATTCTACTACTTCTGCAAACGCTTGTGTTTTATGTCTGATTCATTGGCAACAACTACTTGTTGATCAGACAGTCCGACTACATTAGCGGTTGTTTGTGGTTCTTGACTTTCTTCAAGATCAACCACATTATTTCCGGTTTCTCAATTAAGAAGTTCTTCCTCAAGAAAGTGTCCCTTTCGTTTGATGGAAATCACATTTGCATCAGGATGGTAGAAATAATATCCGCTTCTTTTATAGTATCCGACGAAAACAACCTTTTTGCCTCGAGGATCGAGCTTATCATCAGAATCACTTGTGATGTATGCATCACATCCCCATACTCTAAGGTATTCCAAATCGGGTTTACGCCCATGCCATATCTCATATGGCGTTTTTTGTTTACCTTTTGTTGGAGCTAAATTGACAATGCGGGAAGCGATCATAAGAGCATGTCCCCAAAAGGAGTGAGGCAAGTTAGTTCTACACATCATCGATCGAACCATATCAAGTAGGGTTCGATTTCACCTTTCACTCACGCCATTAAGTTGGGATGTGCCAGGTGGAGAGAGTTGTGAAACTATTCCACACTCTTTTAGATGATTGAGAAATTCAAAGCTGAGGTATTCACCACCTCGATCTGATCGAAGTACTTTTATCTTTCTATCAAGCTGGTTATTAGTCATGGTTTCTAGTCATGGTTCTGAAAGGGCCATACACATCATGTGAATGAGTTCTAGAAGACCATTGATCCGTTAACCAACATCGGTGAAGGGGTGCTTTGTGAGTTTGCCAGCTAAGCAAGATTCGCAATCATCAAAGGAGTCTTGTCTAGTGGATTAAAGAATCCCCTTCGGACTGGAGCCATTTTATGCATGCCTTACTTATGTTGCCAAGTCTACAATGCCATAAATATGTTTCATTTATGCCAGCTTTGTTACGTTTAGAAGATGATATATGTTATTACTTGTTTGAACATCAATCTCATAAATACCATTTCGAGATTTAGGCTCAAAATAAAAGACATCACTCAAGTAGGCTAAAATAGAAAAGCCATTAAAACATACTTGAATCCTTGTTCAAACAGTTAAGAAACTGAAATAATGTTTTCGGTCAAACCAGGTGCATATAAACAGTTATTTAAAGTAACTACAAGGCCATAGGAACATGAAAAACAAAATGTTCCAGTTGCCAGAACTGGAACTCTCTTTCCATTACCAACTATGAGTTCCAGGTGGCCTTGTTTCAGTTTCTTCCACTTTTCAGGCTCCGCAAGACATTAACGATGTGGTAACCACATCCGGTATCAAATAGCCATGTGTTGCTAGAAACAGTGAAAAGTTCGATAACATAAATGAGAATATTAGAAGAAGTGCCAATGTTATTGGCCTTGTTCATCTTCAGCTTGGCTAGATACTGTGAGCAGTTTCCCTTCCAGTGTCCATTTGGTTGCATTCAAAGCACTGATGCTCCTAGGAGGGTATGGTTTTGCAACATGCTTATTGTTGGTGGCATTTTTGGCAGCAACAACAACTTTTCTCTTGCCTTTACTCTTATGTTTCCTTTTCTTGTTATTGGGCTTCTTAACACCAGCAGACTTGACCATTAGAACTTGGTTGGTTTTGTGGAATAACCAAGTTTGTTCATCTGGTCAATGTATCCTTTCATCTTTAGCACATGAGTACTAATACATGATCCTTCCAGCATTTTACAACTTATGAGTTGTTTCATGGTGTCATATCGCTCCTGTCGGGATTGTTTCTGGAACATGCCTTTCAGTTGCTGGATCATGTCATAAGCATCCTTATCTTCCATGTTCTTCTGAAGTTCAGGAGACATGGTGGCTTTCATAAGGTAGGCTACCTCAACGGCATCCTCGTTATATTTCTCCAGTGCCTTGCGAGCAGTAGTAGAAATACTTTCAGGCTCGGTAGGGACTGGGCCATCTAAGATATACAACTTTTCCTCCATCTTGAGAACTATTCTCAGATTGCGGTGCCATTCGAGAAGGTTGGTGTTATTCAATTTTTTTATTTCTTTTCCTTTTCAAGTATAGACTTGAAAATGAAGGAGTTGTTTTCATTAGACATCTGTTATATAAGCAAGGTGATTTTAATTTTTATATAAGCAAGGTGATTTTAATTAGTATTTTCAATGTATATCTCCTTATTTCGTGAGGTGAGACGATAAGGAATGAGAATCTGGTTAGAAGCTCTATCTAAAGGCAGCTGGGGCACGCAACATTAGCAAGAGGTTCAAGCAGACTGACAACGATTGTCAATTGTGAGAAAAGCACAACTCCCGAGGTTTATACGGCTGCGAGGATAACCTATTGTCCTTGCATTGATACGTTTGGCCTCATCTATACCACTTTTGTTCTCGAGACAGCTGGGGCACGTAAACACGAGAAGAAAAGTAATAGTCGTCCTAAAACGGCCACATGTGGAAGGGTCGGATGTGTCGACGAAAGCCCTTGCACCTTGGAAGGATAAGCTAGACACCAAGTGTCGTGCTGTGGCTCCAACACTGATGGTTTGCATTATGCCCCAAGTGTTACTAGTAGTAGGATGGCATAGACCATTTATTTTAATTTTTATCAAATGGGGTCGTTACAGTCGGTTTTAATTTATGTGTTAAATTTGCAACATAACCAAAAGACCCTTTCACCTCTCGGGACAACTAGTTTTAGATAACCTATAAAACTAAGTTTGTCGCGACTTGGAATAACCAATTTTAAGTTAATAGAAAAACTATTAAGTTAATAGTTTTGGAAAATAAAAACTAGTTTAATTTGCAAAACTTAATTGGTTATTGTTTGTTTCAAAAACAATCTTTGTTTTATAACACAAACTTTAACAAGTTGTAAAAACAATTTAGAACTTGTTTTAATGTGATTGTTTTAATATTTTAAAACTCCTTTTAAAAACATGTTGGTATTTAAGTTAGTTATGTTATATAAACTTATAAGATAAAAGCAACCACAATAGCAAGACAAATATGTAAATCCATATGGCCAAAATTGTTCGATCTTGCTAGAGCCTAATAGTAAGATCAAACGGGTCACAGGGTCACAACACACAAACAACCACAATGATGGACTTGAGTGCATCCAGTCATCTCGAGCAACTCCCACTGACTTCATGACTCCTGTTTAGCGTCTTCGGTTATGTCTCCGGGTCTTCGTTTATTACAATATTTACAAAAATACAATAAAGGAAAGAACCCTATCTATTACAACTTTGAACCATCTCGGTGACCAAAAACAATAATAACAAAATCGAATAAAATATACAACTACAAAACAAGGTCGAGCCGGATTTACACATCGCACAACAATCACAAAATAAATCGGGCAATGTTTTGGTCAAGCAAAACAAATAAAATATTGACCAAAATAAAAGTGCCCTAAAAATACTTAGATCAGAAACTTTAAGTAAATAAAGTTTGTGTTCTAATTCCGGTTAAAAGACCGGTACCGACTCGTATGTTGTAACTAAGGCTCTGATACCACTGTTAGTTTTCCATGGTGATCGGTCAAAATTTTATTTATCAAAAACCCGGTTCAATAAATAATAGTTAATTAATTAAGCGAGTTAATTAGTAAAACGCAACAGAAAAATAAACAAGACATCAACAAAACGAAACCAGACAGGATCCGGTTACATGCAAATACGAGTACAGTGAAAAAGTATATTTAACTACCGATGAGAAAGATATACCTCGGTTAATGACTAACCGGTTGAGACACCGAGGTTCAACGAACACGTGCTAGTGTTACGAACCAACGAAACATGGCGAAGGAGCGACAGCAGCCGGCGGCTAGCGGTGGTGGCCGGCGACGAGCAGCAGGGCGGCGGCAATTGGCAGGCGGCGGCAATTGGCAGCAGGGCGGCGGCAGTGTTTGGCTCACGGAGGCGGAGTAGATTGGTCGTGCTAGGCAGCGGTGATGTCCGGCTCGCGGAGGTGAAAAACCGGCGTCGGCCGATGTATATTTTGAGAGCATTTCTTGTTCTTGCAATAACCTTTTCTGAAAATCCATAGATCTCAAAAGCAAGACCCAAGATTTAAAAAGGAAGGAGGCTATGCATGTTTGCCAAGTGGCGGACATGCATAGTGCATGTGTTGCTACTGGCCAAGGTACTTGGTGCGCGACAAGTGGCGATGCAAGAGTGCATGCGCCACAAGTGGCATAGCACGGATGCATGCATGACAAGTGGCGAGAGAAGTATTCTTGTCTCACCCGCTCCATGTACCCGTCTCTCAGTAAATACCCGCTCATGATCATAAATATAATTATGGTCCGTTTCGTATGTCGTTCGTAATTACCAGTTAAACATGTTAAGTGGATTTTAGTACGTTGCCCAAGGTGTAACTCTTACGGGTCAAGACCCGGTCGGCTGCCGACCGTCGGCAACGTTGATTTATCGAACTTTTGGATGAGGTGTTTGGGATACTTTGTATCTTTTACTTTTGTCTTTTGGTGTTATGGTTCCTTACTAACAAATGAAGCTGATTCGATTTTTGGTTTCGACATGGTATTTTGTTTTGGTCTACATTCTGGAGTCATGCGTTTGTAAGCATTTTGATGCCCACAGAATCCAAATGGATATTAAAAGCCGAACCCCACATATGTTTTGCTTTTGGGTTTTGACCATGTCAATACGTCACATTTATTTTATTTTATTTTATTTTATTTATTTATTTATTTATTTTTTTTTTTTTGAGTTGTTAGAACATTTTGTAAAACTAATTTCAGTATCTTACTTGGTAGCTTTTAGCTATTAGAACATTTTGTCAAAGCAATTGGATGGATAAATTTCTTCTTCATAATCAATCGGATTAGGAACTAGACACTACCATCGGTTCAGTACATATGAGCTGCTCTGTTTTGAGCTGACCGGTTTGTCAAGTTCTAACTAAACCATTGACCGATGTGCAGGGATTTGAACAGAGCCTGCGATCCACGGTTTTCAGACTTACATATACAAATTCAACAGCAGCTTTCGATCCATGTATCTAGACAGTCTTCAAATCACACGTCCAGACTTCATCCTATGGTCAAAGGTCCAATGAACTAATATAATCAACCGGTTTTTGTTGACTTAAACCTCTCTGGCCATTGACTTCAAACTTAACACGACTTTAGGAAAGAAAATATATATAACTATATATAGGTTACACTCAGTTGAGAAGCCATAAAACCACACTTTGTTCATATAAAAACAATGCATATTAATATATAATGTGGCATACCAACACTATTACTCTTCTTATGATTCTCTTTTTCATGTTCTCACAAACCACCGGCAATAATGTCAACAAAACACTAGAGGTAGAAGCTTTGCTTGCAACTAATTGGTGGCCATATGAAAATACTTTGGGTCACTGTAATTGGCATGGAATAGCTTGCAATAAAGCAGGAAGTGTGATTGAGATAAAGTTACACAGCCGTTACCTTAGGGATAGACCTCATCTAGGAAGCCTCGACTTCTCTTCATTCCCAAACCTTATTCGACTTGCTTTTGAGTACTTTGGTCTTAAAGGAAGCATCCCAGAGCAGATTGGTTTGCTGTCAAACCTCACCTATCTTTCACTTTGGGGGAACCGACTCACAGGTAACTTACCTGTTTCACTCACCAATCTTTACCAGTTTAAAACACCTTTATCTTTCCAGTAACAATTTCAGTGGTAATTTACCTGTCTCTTTTGCCGATCTCATCCATTTAAAACACCTTGATCTTTCTACTAACAACTTCAGTGGCGAGTTACCTGTTTCGCTGACCAAGCTCACCCAATTAAGAGCCCTTATTCTTTCTAGAAACAATTTTAGAGGTAAGTTGCCTTTATCTTTAGCCAATCTCATCCATTTGGAATATCTTTATCTTTCTAAAAACAATTTCAGTGGTGAACTACCTGTTTCCCTCACCAATCTCATCCGTTTAAAACAACTTAGTCTTTATCGTAACAATTTCAGTGGTAAGTTACCTGTTTGGCTCACCAATCTCACCCGTTTAGAATACCTTGATCTTTATGACAACAACTTTAGGGGCGAGTTACCTGCTTCCCTCGCCAGTCTCACCAATTTAGAATACGTTTATCTTAGTAGAAACATACTTACAGGTCCAATCCCACCATCTTATGGTTCCATGGTCAATCTCAGAGTCCTAGACTTGAGTACAAATCAACTCGATGCATCCATCCCAAATGAAATTAGTAATTTGAAAAACCTGGAAATGTTGAATCTGGGTGACAACAATTTTTCAGGTCCAGTTCCATCGAGTCTTGGTAAACTAAGCCAATTATACTTCTTAAACCTCGGCATGAATTTAATAAGTGGCCGCATACCTCTAGATATAACAAATTTGAAGAACTTGCAACATATCGACCTTAATGATAATAATCTTGAGGGTCCAGTTCATGAAAAGCTGTCAAAACTTTCTTACCTTGATTTGTCATCAAATCAGCTGTCAGGAAACGTGTTGTTTCAAAATCCCTGTCATCTCCGGCATCTAGATCTCTCTATGAATCAGATGGCTGGAGTAATCACAAGTCTTCGCGTCTGCAATGACTTAGAGTACTTGGACCTTAGTAGTAATAAATTTGTCGGAGAAAAACTTGAATATTTGGACTTCCCAAATTTGAACTTCTTAAATCAGTCTCTGAATGCTCTAACTGCGATCGTCCCCAATCGTTCTTCATGCAATGCTTCGAGTGGACAATTATCCTGCAAAGAAAATAAGCGGAGAACCAATGTAGTCCACCATTTGGCCATTTTTCTTCCCATCATCATGGGCCTTTGCTTCTTGCTTCTAGGTTACTTATTCTACAATAATTGCAAGGCTACCGAAAATAAAATCCAGCCGGAAATGATAAAACATGGGAATGTGTGCTCGATATTGAATTATGATGGAACAATTGCATATGAAGACTTCATCACTGCTACAGAGGATTTTGACCTCAAATACTGCATTGGAACCGGTGGCTATGGTAGTGTTTATGAAGCCAAACTGTCTGACGGTAAAACATTTGCTTTGAAAAAACTCCATCGCTTTGAAGCAGAGCAACCAGCATTCGAACAGAGTTACAAGAATGAAGTCCAAGTGTTGACCAACCTAAGGCACAAAAACATTGTCAAACTCTATGGTTTTTGTTTGCATAACAAATGCAACTTCCTTGTATATGAATACATGGAAAAGGGGAACCTATTTTGTGCCTTGAGAGACAGTAAATTAGCTGTTGAAGTTGACTGGATGAAGAGGGTGAACATTATCAAAGATGTAGCCCATGCTTTGGCATACATGCATCATGATTGTAGTCCCCCTATCGTTCATAGAGATATATCGAGCAACAACATTCTATTGAACTCAGAAATGGAAGGATTTGTTGCTGACTTTGGAGCAGCCAGATTGCTCGACCCAGATTCCTCCAACCATACGGTAACTGTAGGAACTTTAGGATACATTGCTCCAGATATTCCTACGTAATAATCTTCTTTAATGTTTATTACCACTTAGCAGTAATCATTTGCTAATGATCCTTTGATATATATGATGACGATATAGAACTTGCCTATAGCATGTTTGCGACCGACAAGTGTGACGTGTATAGCTTTGGGGTGGTGGCACTCGAGACAATTGGAGGGAAGCATCCTGGAGACCTGTCATCCTTGAACTGTTCGACTGGTCATGGTAGTACAACATTGGAAGATATATTGGATAAGTGACTCCCTTGTCCAACTGATAAGTCAACTGAAAATAAAATTATGTGTGCTTATAATGTAGCATTAACATGCATTCTCACAGATCCAAAGTGTCGACCGACAATGAGAAACGTGTCTCAGAAATTGTCAAGTTAGAGGCATCATTTCGGGCTATCTCCGCGCGATATCGTATTGAGTTAATTTTGTTTGTTTAAGAGGCTTTCATTTCATGCTTTCAGTAGACTCCATTATGACTCATGCTTCACCACTCTTCCATCTTCCGCTTTCGCACAACATTATCTACATACGAACATGATCTTTAAACCATTCGAGTGACTTACAATAAACTAATAAACAAACAAGAAGCTTCACATGGTTCATTGATAACTCACAAAAAAAAATGCATGAAGACATGAGGAAGCAGAGATTTTGAAACAGCTGAAACAATCTATTTTAAAAATTATCATGACATTCAGTCCAGCCAAACAGACACAGTTGTTTATTCTTCTACATTAGTGCTATAAAATTTAAATCCATGGTTTTGAAACACAAACTTCTGGAATATTCCTAAAAGGGAATCACATAAAGTGTCTCACAACTATTCGTCAATTTACTTGTAAAGTTTGTGAAGTTGAGAGTTCTAAACCAACTAGACTCTCAATGCATTGCTTCATAAATTTGTAAATTTCAATTTGAACAAAGTATCAAAATCGAACAATTGAGAAACCCTAACTGACTAACTAATGCCCTAAAACAGAGAGAATTGATCAATAACACGAGCGAGTGGGATAGTGTTAAGATTAAAGAGCAAAATCACTTGAATCAGTTCGGTTAGAATTTAAGAGAACATACAATGATACAAATGGTGGTGGAGTTGTTGGGAGCTCCGACCCATAGGCGCATGTGTGTTGAGCGTGTGAAGAAGGAGACGAAAAAGCCGGACGTCAATATGACCCGGCCCGTTTTTTAGATGTTTTTTCCTGCCCAATACCACCGTCCTTTTTTCTCATTGTTTGCTGGTTAGACCCGTTATAAAAATATACTTCCCAAACCAGCCCTAAAACTTTAATTAGACCCATTATAAAAGAAAGTACTTGGCCCAAAATAGCCCTAAAACTTTAATTGGAAGTCTAAATGAATCCATATTTAAGTGCGTGGGTCAATATTCATAGGTTAGTTTTTACAAATGGTAGAACTAAGAAGAAAGGTACTCATATTGTAAAAATCGGTGATATATCAGTCAAATATCGGTCCAATATCCATCAAATATCGGTCCAATATCCGTCAAATATCGGTCAATATCGTTGATATTATCGGTACCGATATTTTGCATAGATATCTCGGCAGGGGACCGATAACTGATATACCATGTGATATATCGGTTATCGGTTCCCTGCCGAGATATCGGTACAATGATGCATGATTAACAATCCCTCTCTTTAACATTATTTTCACGAAATTAGTAAAATAACCTTAAAATTAGTGCACTTTCACTTTTGCCCCCCGAGCGCCCACACATATATACATTATATGCGCATACCGCAAGCCGGGCGTTTGCTTATTTTAATTGATATATAAATGATATATAATAGCTTTTGTTTATTTTATTTGAAGAATAATATTATTTTTCTAATACATAATATATTTTTTTGTGTTTTTTTCATTTAAGTGCGCTTTTTTTTCTCAGATCCTCGTTTTTTTTGCGCTTTGCGCCTAGGCCACAGGAGGCGCCTATGCGCCTGACGCCTTTGATAACTATGCTTTCTTCTTAGTTCTACCATTCGTCTTTCTTCTTATTGTTTTTATTAGTGTTTTAAGTCTTAATTGTTAGTGTTTTAAATCTTAATCAGTTCCTACTTGCTACAATTGTTAGTGTTTTGCAAGTTGCAAAAGGTTAATTTGTTAATGGTAGGAGAGTATACTAAATTGTTAGTGTTAAATTGCTATATGTATAAATTTAGCATGATATTAAAATTACCGATATCTTAACGCGATAACCGATATCTCAAATATCGGTCCTTGACTGATATCCGGTATTTTACTGCATTAACTACTTAGCCGATATATCAATGATATGTTGGGATATTATTAACTACATAGGGCGCAAGGTGCACTCAAGGGGGAAAGGTGAGCTTTGGGCTCAAGGGGCTTATAATAAATGAGTGCTGAGATAAGCATGCTGCATAGCATAAACAAACCATTTTTGAGATTTTAGACATGTTTTAGGCTTGTTAGGGATCCTTTAGGCTGGTTTTCTGGCCATTTTTGGATGTTTCACACTAGTTGGCACGAAACTTGTAGAATTTTGCCCAAACTCTTGTCAGGGCCTTAGCTCTCGGTACGATACAAACTCTAGTCAGGGGCTCGTTTTGTTCACTTAGAAAACCTGTTTGTGTCTCAGTCTCTGATCCCTGCTACTATTTCTTTGAGAAACCTGTTTTTGTTTAGAACCCTAGTCGTTGCTGATTTTTCATAACTTTCCAGAACCACCGGTCGTCTCGTTCCGCATTTACTCCAAACCCTATCTCCCATTTAGAGTGTGAAAGGCATCTCACTGCCACCACCAACGCCTTTAGGATCTGGAAGAATGATTTTGAATTGTTAAGGTGAAAATGTTTTATGATGAATTGTGGAGATTCTGCATGATAATTAGGCGTTTGCATTATTTGAATTATGTAGCAGTGAGTTTCTGAACTTACATTTTAACATGATAATAATTATGCAGTTGTTTGTATACGTTTACAAAATGATTATGTGATACTGATTATGAATAATTTTAACATGTATGATGGGCCTACGTTGTCACAACTGTTGGCTTGAAATGTCGAGTTGACTGCTTATTGTTGCAGGGTGTATGACCAGATGCCAGAGCCACGGTGGGTGATTTCAATGGGCAGCTGTGCTAATGGTGGTGGATACTATCACTACTCATACTCTGTTGTTAGGGGTTGTGACAGAATTGTACCAGTTGACATTTATGTCCCTGGTTGCCCACCCACAGCTGAGGCTCTTTTATACGGGCTTCTTCAGCTGCAGAAAAAGATCAACAGGCGTAAAGACTTCCTTCACTGGTGGACCAAGTGAGACCTGCATCATGTCATATGGGCCTGGTATGCATTATATCAAATAAGTTGTGTATTCGCTCTTCCTACTTATGTATTCGTGTAGAAAGAGCAATTATGAGACACCTCAAAAATGGGTTTTGTATGTTTTTTTCTCGATCTATGATATTATGGCTTGGTTAATTTTGTTAAGATGGGGACTGAATAAGGCACCCAAAAATGACTCTTGAACAATATTTTTTTCACGAAAACTGTTGTTGACACGTAATTCACTTTTTGGTGCTTAATTGTCACCATGAACTTCAAGCTTATACATCAAATCAGTCAAATTCTACACGCTTAAACAAGTAATTTTATAGTTTATAAGCATGTTCTTAAACCATTTGGCTAAGGAATTTTATTTTAACAAACAGTGAAGTTTAGTGGACTTCTGGAAGTCCTTATAATGTTTTAAACATGTTTATTTCATAAAAACTTGTATCAGTTCTCAAATAGTGTTTTTGAATGTGTATGTGTTGTCGAATTAGTGAAACTGGGAAAGCTCGGTCAAGTTGTCCCTTTCAAGGTGTCTAAACTGGGTTAGACAACCACAGCCCCTAACCTATTCTTCATGTATTGTTTATGCTCTTATAATCAGGCGGACCCAAGGGCCGGGTTGGGTGGCCAAGCGCCCCCTTAAAAAAATAGTGTATTTTATAGGCTAAAATCCGATTACACCCGTTGAAAGTTTGGTTGAACCCCATCGCACCCGTAGAATATAATCATTGGTCCGCTAACAATATAACGCAGCAAATCTAGTTTATTAAATCCAGAGACTTTGTATGTATAGTTTGTTGTCGCCCCCTTTAATAGATCTATGTTTTATATAAAACAAATTTCATAAATATGACTAAACTTGTAGTTAAGTGAAGATTCCAAATATGTGGATATACTTTTGCAAATCAAGCTATTATGTATCCTAGAAAAATGAAAAGTGATTTATCATGACAACAAAGTTTATTTAAACGGCGCTGTCAATTATTTTAAGGATAGTAATTCCATGGAAGCAATAACAATTAGACTTCCTTTGTTGTTATATACATGTTAGGGGTGTGTAAAAACCGAATTAGCTGACCTATAACCAGGGCTAGCCCTTGGACCATTCAAATGACAAGCTTCAGCCCCCAAAATGTATTCAATATCTACAAAACCAAAGAGCGGCAATAGTGTTTGCCTTCAATTGGGCTAAATGGGCGGTAGGGGAAATAGTGCCAGGCAGCTGTTTGGCACTTCCTTATTGGCCCAACAAATTTACGATTTTGCCATCAGTTCAAAATTATGTTTTTGCCCCCACTTAAAAATAAATTTACGCTTTTACTCCCAACTAAAAATTTCAATTTTGCCCCCGGTTAAAAATTACGACTTTGCCCCGTTTCAATTTACAGTTTTGCCATTAGTTTTTTTCCCTTATAATTACGATTTTGCCATCACTTCAAAGTTAGGTTTTTACCCCCACTTAAAAATAAATTAACGCTTTTGCTCCCAGCTAAAAATCCAATTTTGCCCTCAGTTCAAAATTACGATTTTGCACCGTATAAATTTATAGTTTTGCCATTAGTTTTTTTTTTTCTTACAGCTAAGTTACGATTTTGCCCTCAACTTATATTTACATTTTCTCCATCATTTTTGTTTGTTTTCTTGGTGAAACTACAATTTTGCCCCAATGTAAAATTACAGTCATGCCGGCAGATTCCTGGCACTCCCCCATTGGTCCATTTAATTTACGATTTTATTCCGGAATTAAAATTATGATTTTGCCCTCAATTAAAAATTACGTTTACCCAATCGTTTTAGTTTTCTTAGCAAAATTAGAAAACATTTTTTTTAATTGGTTGACTCGATTTAATTTTGTTTCCGTGTCAATGAGCTGCCTAACACTCGCTCATTAGTCCTGAAAAATTACAGTTTTGCCCTGATCCGAAAAATATCATTTTTTTTTATTTCCTAGCAAAATTATAGTAGTGTTTTTTTGATTGATTGATAATTATTCGGCTATCGCCCCACAACGCGGGCGGGGAATCAACTAGTTGATGTATAATTTGATGGCTTTGTCAAATAGTGTTGTAGTAATTTACCGGTAATTTGATAGCTTAGTTCGAATCCAAGCAGCTATATAATTAATTTTTTTTTGATTTTTTTAAAGAACGAACAACCCCTTTAGCCCTAAAAGCCCATTGCTGTCCTGCAATGCAACTATCTAATTTCCATACATATCCATTCAAACATTTAGGAACATGTCAACACTAAATCACACAAATCCTTTGGATCAACCATTCATGTTAAACAAAGTGTAAATCTAACGTGTTTTCATGTACTTGATGATCATGTTAAATCCAATAATTTCTTTTCCGCAAAGGGGCCCCGCTTTTTGAATTCGCTTTAGACCCGATAAACGTTGAGTCGGCCCTGCCCATAACTGATGAAACCGAACAGATATAACCGAATCGTACCAAAAAACCGGTGTGCCAGATTAATGATTTTCTGAAAACCGACAATAGTAAGACAATGACTGTGATTAAAACCTACATGAGCGTCATCCAGAATTCCAAATATCGATTAACCTGAGTAGCATAGTTCAATGATAAAAATTAATTCCGATAACAAAGAACTGAATGGGTCTGATACATTGAGAGATTTTGAGTAGGACCATAAAATGAATGGCTTATAGCCTATTCTTCGGAGTAGGAGTTGGACTGACAGTTTTAATAGGAGGACCACTGTGGAGAGCAACTAATGAGAAAGATAGGCCCAACCCCAACCCTTAATGGGGGTTAGAATTTTGTGGTAAAAAATAAAGACATCTTAATTGTTGACTAAAGCTTCCTCTCTGCCATTGACTTGTAAACTTAATTAACACGGCAATAGGAATGCATATATATATTTTCAGTACCAGTGGAGAAAGCATAAATAAAACCACACTTCATTGATAAATAAACAATATCATGTGGCATACTATTACGCATCTTCTCAGTATCATGCTGCTCTTTTTCATGTTATCACAAACCACCACCACTGCTAATGATGCCAACAACAAGTCATTAGAGGCAAAAGCTTTGGTTGCTTAGTGGCCATATGCAAATGCTTCACTTCATCACTGTAACTGGACTGGAATAGCTTGCAATAAAGCAGGAAGTGTCATTCAGATATCCTTACCCGGTCATTACTTTGGGGATGGAACTGGTCTTGGAAGCTTCAACCTCTCTTCATTTCCAAACCTTGTTAGCCTTCGTTTGGACAAGTGTAGTCTTGAAGGAAGCATCCCAGAGCAGATTGGTTTGCTCTCAAATCTCACCTCTCTTTCACTTTGGAGAAATCGACTCACAGGTAACTTACCTGTTTCTCTCACCAATCTCATCCATTTAGAAAACCTTGATCTTGGTGGTAACAATTTTAGTGGTAACATACCTGATTCTTTCACCAATCTCATTCGTTTGAAAACCCTTTTTCTTGATAGTAACAGTTTCAGTGGTGAGTTCCCTGCTTTGCTCACCAATCTCATCCATTTGGAATCCCTTTTTCTTTCTAGAAATAATTTCAGTGGTGAGTTACCTGTTTCCCTCACCAATCTCACCCATTTAAAATATCTCATTCTTTCTGGTAACCATTTCAGTGGTAACTTGCCTGTTTGGCTCACCAAGCTCCCCCGTTTAGAATACCTTTATCTTTCTTATAACAATTTCAGTGGTGAGTTACCTGTTTCCCTTGCCAATCTCACCCATTTAGAGTACCTTTTTCTCAGTAATAACAAACTTACTGGTCCAATCCCACCATCTTATGGTTCCATCGTCAATCTCACTGTCCTAGACTTGAGCACAAATCAACTCAATGCATCCATCCCTAACCAAATTACTCATTTGCAAAACCTATATAGATTGAATCTGGGTGACAACAATTTAGACGGTCCAATTCCCTTAAATTTTGGTAACCTAAGCCAGTTGGAAATTTTAAACCTTGGCATGAATTCCATAAACGGTCCCATACCTCTAGATATAGCAAATATGATCAACTTACGGGAACTCGACCTTAATAATAACTCTCTTGTGGGTCAGCTTCATGGAAATCTATCAAGACTTTCTTACCTTGATGTTTCATCAAACCAATTATTGGGTAATTTGTCTTTCCAGTATCCCTGTTATTTGAACCATCTAGACCTCTCTATGAATAAGATGACTATAGCAATCACGAGTCTCGTTTTTTGCAATCACTTGAAGTACTTGAATCTTCACAGTAATTATTTTGTTGGAAATGGACTTAATAAATCAGATTTCCCAGATTTGGACTTCTCAGATCCGTCACTTACTCAAAATCTGACCACCATCGCCCCTGGTCCTTCTTCAGTCCAGAATAGAGAAACTAACTTGTCATGTAACGCTTTGAGTGGAAAATCAACCTGCCAAGAACATATGCCAAGAAAAAATCTAGTACACCATTTGACAATTATTCTTCCCATCATCTTGGGACTAATTTGCTTCTTGATTCTTGCATATGTGTGTTACAAAAATCACAATTCCACTGAAAAGAAAATCCAGCCAGAAACGAAAAAACATGGGGATGTGTGCTCTGTATTGAATTATGATGGAACAATTGCATATGAAGACTTCATCACTGCTACCGATGACTTTGACCTCAAATACTGCATTGGAACTGGTGGTTATGGTAGTGTTTATGAAGCCAAACTGCCTAACGGTAAAACATTTGCTTTGAAAAAACTCCACCGGTTTGAAGCCAAGCAACCGACATTCGACCAAAGTTTCAAGAACGAAGTCCAGGTTTTAACCAACCTAAGGCACAAAAGCATTGTCAAACTCTATGGTTTTTGTTTGCATAGCAAATGCAACTTCCTTGTATATGAATACATGGAAAAGGGGAGCTTGTTTTGCGCCTTGAGTGACAGTGAATTAGCTGTTCAAGTGGACTGGATCAAGAGAGTGAATATTATCAAAGATGTGGCTCTTGCTTTGGCATACATGCATCATGATTGCAGCCCTCCAATTGTTCATAGAGACATATCAAGCAACAACATTCTTTTGAACTCAGAAATGGAAGGATTTGTTGCCGACTTTGGAGCAGCCAGATTGCTAGACCCAGATTCCTCCAACCAAACGGTAATTGCAGGAACTTTGGGATACATTGCTCCAGGTATTTGTACTTAATCTCACACTTCTTTAATGTCTATTACTCTATTAGCTGTTAAAATTTGATGACGGTCCTTTGGTATATATGTTCATGCAGAGCTTGCCTATAACATGATTGTGACCGAAAAATGTGACGTGTATAGCTTTGGGGTAGTGGCACTTGAGACAATTGGAGGGAAGCATCCTGGAGACCTGTTGTCAACCCTAAACCATTCGAGTAGTCATGGTACAATGTTGGAATGTATACTGGACAAGCGACTCCCTTATCCAACGGATAGGTCAGTTGAAAGGGAAATTATGCGTGTTTGTAATGTAGCAGTAGCATGCATTCTTACCGATCCAAAGTATCGACCCACAATGAGAAACGTGTCTCAGGAATTATCGTGCTAAGCGTATCATTTGGGCTATCTTCCAGCTTTATCATATTTACTTAAGTGCATCAGGAATTATCGGGTTAATTATACCTTTGTTCATATTTATATATTATACATGCTTTATCTATCTATCTTATTCCAAAATAATTGCAATAAATCCACAATAATCAACCTTTGTCTCGATACAGCTAGCATAGAATGTCTCGGTTTGGTTTTGATGTTAGGGTCACCTCACCAATTTATGAGTTTGGTTTTGATGTTAGGGTCTCCTCACCAATTTATGTTAGGCAAAACAGATTTTGAAAAAACTGAGTCGTTAACCAAAATTGCAATTTTGACAAACCGACTAAAACAGACTGGCCAAAACAACATGATGACCATTGCAAACTAGGCATTACAAACGTGCTAAAACAGATTGGACAAACTTGCCGCCTTGATGACCATTACAAACTCGCTAAAACCGCATGAAACAAAGATGCAACATTTTGACAATTGACCAATAATTACTCACCAAATGGCATTTCTAGGAATACAATACACAACATGAAATTGTAAAAAGTAAACTACAAGCATACAATACCATACCATTAGGCTAGACGGTATGGTCCCGTCCTCCATCCCGGCGCCGGCGTCACCCCATCCCCCCCCCCCCCCCCCCCCCCGTCTTCATACCCAGCAGCCTTATTAAACTGTAACGAGCAAACTGCCATGTTCAAATTATGTACCAAATTACCAATTCAACCTGTTTACCCAAGTACCTAAACATCAATTGTTGTACCAAAATACATAAACATAAATAGTTTTACCAAACAACCTACCAAAGTACCAAAACACAAGTTGTTTTAGCAAAATTTTTGACAGTGGACCCTAAAACCTAAGCAATATTGTTTCTACTTCACCATTTTCATCAACCTCCTACCGTACACCATCTCCCTACCGCATCAGCATTCACTAGATTAACCCACCTCTGATAACCACCATTTGTGACTCCGACAACGACCACTACAACCACCTGCATACTCCGACATCGAACCACCATCACGCTCACTTCTCCATAGTTTATCACAAGTCACTATCAAAAGAGAACAATTAGGTGACAAGCATCCTGACTGAAGAAAAGGTAAGGGATTACCGTATTAGATGGATTACTAGGTAGGGGATGACTAAATCAACCGATGGTGCGTTGGCAAACAGTATATAAACAACCAACCCCTATCAAATCGAATTCTAATCATTATCCCCTCTTCCCCCTATTCTATTTGATTATAAAATTCCATTCTTCTAAGATAAATCCAACCACCACCAGGCTGGCTGGCTAAAACACAAGGATGAAATATGTTGAGTGATAGAAATAAGAAATTCAAGTGCATTAAAAAAATAACTAACAGGTAGTATAGAAAGAAAGAAAGAAAGCCCTACCTGCCAGACGCGTTGGATACGCTTCTTGGCGTTTAGTTTGCAGGTGGTGGTGAGTTTGATTCTCTTCCAAACCAGACCCCCTGAATCGTGCTTCTTCACTATTTCCATCACTCGCGTCCCCCAGAATGCTCCCCCCCATCTTCATCCCTCCTCACTGATTCACTCCCCTACAAAGAAACCAAAAATGCTTGCTTACTTTTTTATTCCCCTCCCACCCTAATCGCCTAATGGGTTGGCTGCCCTGCCCTAATGGGCTTTACCCTCTCCCTCTAAACTAAATACACCATCACCACTATGGAGAAGTGAGCGTGATGGTGGTTCGATGTTGGAGTATGCAGGTGGTTGTAGTGGTCGTTGTCAGAGTCACAAATGGTGGTTATCGGAGGTGGGTTAATGTAGTGAATGCTGATGCACTAGGGAGATGGTGTTCGGTAGGGGGTTGATGAAAATGGTGAAGTAGAGTATGCGTAGTGTGTGCTATTGTGGAGAAATGGGATGATGGAGTTGCAGGTGAAGAGAGAAGAAAGAGAGAGGAAGGTGGGGGTGGTTTTTTTTTTTTTTTTTTTTTTTTTTTTTTTTTTTTTTTTTAGAGGAGTGTGTTTTACAAATAAATAAATTTATAAAGTTATTTTGTTTTATAGTAAGGGTATTTTTGTGATTTCACACCCTCTTAACTAAGAAAACTAAAAACTAACTGATGTTAGGCATAGAGACTATCCGGAACGAAAATTGAAAAATTTGAGACTATAGCTGTAATTTTAGAAAGTTAGGGACTAAATATGAAAAAAGAGCAAACCACAGGGACTATCCGGGCATTTAACTCTTATTTTTATTTAATATATTAATTAATATATAATAAACGAGTCGAGCCCTAGCCGAGTTCAAGCTTGAGAAAATACCAACGAGTCGAGTTCGAGCCCAAGCTCTCATAAGTTAATCGAGCTCGAGCCTGGTCGAGCTCGGGCTCAGCTCGACTCGGCTCGTTTGCACCCCTAATTAGTACCATGTGGCACATCTTTCATTGGCTGCTTTTTTTTTTCCTTTTCCCCTTTCTGTTCGTATATTTATATGGATGTTGTTTAGGGATGAGCAAATCGGTCCTGGTACCGGTACCGAATTGGAATCGAATTTAACGAACCGGGTACTTTTTCAGTACAGATTCGGTACCGACTTTTAGCCTTTTCGGTACCGGTTCGGTACCAGTATTTACCGGTTTTTACCCTCAAATACCAGTACCGAACAGGGTATATTCGGTACCGGTACCCACTTTTGAGGATTTTCGGTACCGGACGGTACCAAGCTCATCCCTAATGTTGTTTGTAGCTGATTTTATTTATGTGCCTAGTAAAGTGGTTTAGTGTGCGTTATGATGTTCCACTCACCCATGTTCGATCCATATCGTTAGTTTTTCCCCTACCGATTTTCTTTTTATAATGTAGAACACCTGTATTGCTCCTTTTTCTTTCCCCGACCTTCCCTTTAATAATTTTCACACCTCATACAATGATATCAAGATTATTTATAACCAATGTCCCGCCGCAGCGCGCAGGTTAACGTCAACTCGTTGAGAACAACCTGTAAATAAAGCTATAAACTTGAAACTTTCATACTGTTTGAAATATGGATCTAAATGTCTAAAATCTATGAACTGAAACATTGTAGTAAATAACATGTGCAGATCACTTTCTTCTCTTTCACAATTTAACACTAAACCCCTTCATTTCATTAAGACCATTGGGTATGGTTTGGTTAGTCTCTTTAGAGACCACCCGCCACGTAGGCGCCACATCACCACGGGAGGACCATCCCCTTAGGGACTACCCAAGGGTGTGGAGGATGGACCATCAACGAGCTGAGGGACCCACTTTATCACAAATCAATACACACAATTAATGGGGGGCCCTACCTTTTGGATCGTCTCAGACGTCCTGGAGAAGACGCTGGCGACTAGTAAAGTCCGTTGGTTTTGAGTTTTTAGAAAATCCTTTCTAGTAAATATTTTTTTAGCTCCTTTATTTCTTTGTTCTAACCAACTAGTAAAGTCCGTTGGTTTTGAGTTTTTAGAAAATCCTTTCTATTTTACAAACTGAAACAATAACATGTATGTTATTATTATTTTCTTGTTTTTAGTTTTAGCTTTCAACAAGTTCTAAAACAAACACTTTAAATCACATTTTCATAATAATAGATTTTTTTGTATTTTAAACGTTAACCTAAATAAATAACAAATTATCATTTCTTTTAAAACGTAACCATAAAATCAAATTATATATGATTTATACAAGATTTTATTAAACAAAGATGTAATTGTAAGCAATAAAAAACTAGGATCATATTTAACCTATAAATATTAACAAGGTCGTTATGTGTTATTTAATTATCTAGGGTAACCGTTTCCGTCCGTTCAGAATCCTTTTCTCCAATCTTTACTCGTGCGTTATTTTAAGGAAAGCATATGCAATTTTGTGAGTATACTCGATCCCTTTTACCATTTTGGGATGCAACATGTATATTATACAAAATGACACTTAAACTATTATGATCGAGTAGCGCTATAGGATTAACGCACCGCCCGTTAGACTTGGGGTATTGTTAAGTTGAACATGTTACCTCCCGCTACTCTATTAGGATTAGGCTATTTTAACGCGTTGTATACTCGGGTTTGAACATATTGTACGCCATATTTGCATACTAGTACTCACATATTATGAATCATGTTGGATATGAGCACTTTTTTTATTCTATTTATGCTATGTAACAAAACTTGTATACTCGCCTTTGCTTTTGCATTGAACTCTATTTTAATACATGTTGCAGGTTAATTGATGAAGTGATGTTACAAGATGAAACAAGATTTAGGGCGGACTAGATACACACCTAGATTAATCTATCTTTTGTTGTTATGTTACAATTTGAAACAATGTTGTTATTTTTATTTGAATCTTGTATGACAGTTAGTCTTGAAATGAAATTTGAATTAAATTAATATTGTCACATAGTGTTATGAAGTCTCTTGCAATCTACGCACTTCGTCTCATCCCGATGTTTCCGCCATCGGTTGGGGTGTGACACTATTGTTATCACACCTACGGCAATAAAGCCTGTAGGGTATAAATGGGTTTTCGTACGGAAACGAAATGAGAAAAATGAGATTACAAGGTATAAAGCGAGACTTGTAGCTCAAGGTTTTTCACAAAGGCCAGAGATTGACTATGAAGAAACATATTCTCCCGTGATGGACGCGATAACTTTTCGATACTTAATCAGCTTAGCAATATCTAAAAAGTTAGAAATGCATCTTATGGATGTTGTTACAGCTTACTTATATGGATCACTTGATAGTGACATATATATGAAAATTCCTGAAGGATTTAAACTCCCTGAAGCGTTAAGTTCAAAACCCAAAGAAATATATTCGATCAAATTACAAAGGTCTTTATATGGGTTGAAACAATCTGGGAGGATGTGGTACAATCGTTTGAGCGATTACTTGATAAATAAATGTTATACAAATAATCTTATCTGTCCATGTGTCTTTATTAAGAAGACAACGTCAGGATATGTGATCATAGCTGTATATGTTGATGATCTAAATATAATTGGGACTCAAAAGGAAATTCATGAAGCAATTATTCTTTTAAAGAAAGAATTTAAAATGAAAGATCTTGGAAAAACCAAATATTGTCTTGGTTTACAAATTGAACATATGAACAATGGAATACTTGTTCATCAGATGAATTATACTGAAAAGCTATTGAAACGTTTCAATATGGACAATGCAAATCCTTTGAGCACCCCAATGGTCGTTAGATCACTTAATGTTGAAAATGATCATTTTCGTCATTGTGAGGACAACGAAGAAGTTCTTGGTCCAGAGACACCATACCTTAGTGCAATTGAAGCACTTATGTATCTTACTAACTGTACGAGACCTGAAATTTCTTTTGCAGTTAATTTGTTAGCAAGATTTAGTTCAGCTTCCACTAAAAGACACTGGAATGGGATTAAACATATTTTTCGATATCTTCGAGGTACTGTTGATTTAGGCTTGTTTTATCCTAACGATTCAAAAGAAGGGTTAGTTGGTTATGCAGATGCAGGTTATTTATCTGATCCCCATAAAGCATGTAACACCCCGTGTTTTCACGAGAGAAAGTCAAAGTCAAGGTCAAAGTCAACGACCGATTTCGCGCGACTCGACTCGTGGAAATGTTTTTATTTTAATTATATTATGTGGAGTAAGTGTCGTAAATTGCAATAATCGACTCGTGTTAATCGTATTTCAATCGACCTACGACTGTGAATCATAGGTGGTAACAATGCGATAAAGTTAAATAACTAATGATCAAGCAATGCTAATCGAATCGACATCGAATCGTAACTCGAGCTGTGTAATTTTACTTGCGTTTATACGTGTGTGTGTGCCTTACGTGTTACCTGTGCATGTTTATTTTATGTTATGTGGTGTTAATCAAGCGAACTCAATCGAAACCCGAAGTCTAACTCGAATACAATCGAACCCGAATCCGAATCCCGATCAAACCATGTCGTATACGAAGTAGTTGGGACTAAAAGTAATTTGACTATGAAACCCTATCGAATCGTTCGCAATCGAAGCCGAAGCGTCATCGCACCGAACACACCAAATCAGGCGACATCCGAACGGATGGTCAATCCGCACGGATTGCCAATCCGCACGGATTGCCAATCCGCACGGATTGCCAATCCGGACGGATGACCAATCCGGACGGATAGACTATCCGGGTTACGTGCCATCCGCACGGCTCACCCTTTCCCCTTTTAGCATCCTATAAATACACGGGTCACTCTCCAACCTTTCCACTTTTGGCAAGTGACGTCCGAACCGCACGCATTCTTCACCTTTTCTCAGATTTCTCTCAATCCAGGTAAGATCTCACTCTAATTCTTGTACATTCTTGATCACTACACAATTCTACACCTTTCTATCTTTCAAATCCCAACTTTTAACCGTGAAATCATCAAGATTTGAGGAATTCACGGGTGACGTCATCATGAAGTTCTCATGAACTTCAAATGTGACCTCATTCCACCAAGAATAACTCAGATTTGAACGATTTCCATAAGATTTCACAACAACATCACCTAGATCTAAACTTTCTGAGGATGAAAGAGTTGAAAGAATTAAACCCAAGTTTTTCTCCTTCTTTTACCCTTAGAATCGGTTCGAATCTGATCGGTTCTAGTCTTCTACTCGATAATAGTGATGCACTAGACCTAGATCTGGATTCTACCCACAAGACACCTGATTACGAGACAAACCAGAATAACCGTTCTGAGCCGCCGATAGGTCGAGTTAGGGTGGTTCCTGACCGGTCTAGTCATGCGGGTGAGAATACAATTCCAAGTGGTTGCCACGTAATCAGAACGTCTCGATAAAACGATAACAGCAACCAAGAGTAGACGGATGGAACAACCAGAACGAGAGGCTGTCCGCACGAACAAGCTGTCCGCACGGACGAGCTGTCCGCACGGACAGGCTATCCGGACGGGTTGTCACCCGGACGAGCTACCCTTGGGACCCACTTTCCAAACAAGGTTTGAGTATCGACGAATGAGCAATCCGGACGAACGACCTCTGAATGGATTACTCTTCAGATCATGAGATACTAAGACCTTGAATACATTCAAACCAAGTTCATCCGCACGGACCAGTTGTCCGCACGGACAGACTATCCGGACGGATTGTCTTGTCCACACGAACAGCTATCCGGACGGATTACTACTTTCCGTATGGATTACCATCCGGGCGGATTACCTAATCCACTTAGTGACTCAGCCTTAAAGACGTTGTCCGCACGGACTGCCATCCGGACGGATTGTTGTCCGCGCGACCGGCTTGAAGGGTAGAGGTACTTAGGTGTTTTCTAAATACTACAATGAAAACTCCAAAGCACAAGCCATCATACACAAACACATCCTTAACTTAGGAAGAAACAATCCACTCGAATAGTTACCCGCACGAACATGTTATCCGCACGGGTGGCTCGTCCGGACGAAGTGTAATCCGCACGAATTACTTGTCCGCACGGATAACAGTCCGCACGAGTGACTAATCCGGACGGATCATCACTCGCACGAATAACTTGTCTGTACGGATAACCATCCGCACGAGTGACTAATCCGGACGGATTACCACTCGCACGGATCACTAATCCGCACGAGCAGCCACCATACCCACTCTCACTTTGTACTGTTTTACGCGCCACTTATCATTACGTTATCGAATCCATTCAGGCTAACCATACTCGCTGAAAAGCGCTCCCTTCAATCCATAATCGCTGTGAGTATACTCGAGCCCTTTTTGCTTTAGCACTTTTGGGTGTTACATACGTTACGAATATTCAAACTACAAATTATCACACTACTCAAGCTATTTTAACGCTAACCGTTAAGGCATGTTATAAGTGGCTCATGAATGCTTGTTTGTTATGTTTACACATGGAATGTTGTCTACCTGCCTTAGCAACGATAGTACTATAGTTTGGACTCAGCACCCGTTCACACGGGGGTTGTTAAGGATCTTTTACTTGCATGGATTACGGTGGTAATCATGTATTGCGAACTGCCTCGGGCAGTCAACCCGCAGTCATTGGTATCGATGGATCTATGTCGATAACTAACGTGCTTCATTTCACTATGTGTACGTGCTGGTTATGCGTAAACGAATTCGAACTCTATATGCTATTATCAAACTTGTATGCTCACCTTTACATTTTATGTATTGACTTTATTTTAACGTATGTGACAGGTGCCTAGGTTGTTTATATGCTTCTCGGGCTGTGATGAAATTGAAGCTAGGAACTGGAGTCCTAGAAACCAACGAATAAATTGTTATGTTTAAATCTGAGTTGTCGGAACAGAATATTTGTTTAGTTTTTGTCTGTAATAACTTGTTTGCTATTTGAGACATGGTATGGGACATGTTAACTTAAATTGAATGGTAATGATAGTTGTTATGGAAACTTCTGGACAATCTGTTTCGCTCAGTGTCGCGCCCCGATGATTTCGCCATCGGTTGGGGTGTGACAGATTGGTATCAGAGCCATAACTATAGGGAATTAAGCAAGACTCGACCTAGTCTGGGTCGAAGTCTTAGAGACCTAGTCTATAGTTAAGAACCAACAGACCAACACTCGCGTATGCGTAAATTCGCCACTAATCACTCGCTCTTCTCTATCACTGCACTCGAATTTTCAAGTTATGAATAGGTAATGAGGCCGAGAATAGGTGTGAAAACCGCAAACTCTCGACTAAAGTTGCTTAGTCAGCTTGCGTTTTAGCTACAAACGAGGAGAATCATACCAAATTAGGAGTGAAATCCATATTTTGATGAATAATCTCCTCAATTTTTATTAAGAACAGGGACGGAAGTTGCAAGATAGGGGTGAAACCCTAACCTTGACGACTCGTCCTGCTTTTATACAAAAACTCCAACCAAAGTTTCGATGGACTCTAATGATCTAAAGAAACAATATAACCAATGGGAATTGCGCCAACGCCCAAGAATCGAGGCAAAGGCATAGTCCTGAAGGTAATTGTGCACACAGGATCCTTGTGAATAGTCGAACCACTTTGGTTAGTCGAAGTCTACTAGCCGCAGACAATCTATTCTCGATTTTGTGTGTTTCAAGTTTTCGTCGCTTTTTATAGGAATTACGTGTTTTATGCTTAAATTGTTAACGTTTTGAGGTACTACCGGTTTCAATCTAATGCTTTTGGCCTTGATTACCTACACAACACATCATTAACGAAGCACTCGCACTCTACTACTTTCGAACACTCGCAAACTCTGAATACTAGGTTTCTGTTTTCTGACTGCCCCTAGTGACTAAGGTATACGTGTTTCTTGCTATTGTGCTTACGTGTTTAGGAGTGTTGTGGTTATGTGCTCTATGTGTTTACGTGATTCGTGTAATTATGTGAATTTGTGACTATCTGCGTTTACATGGTACGTGTTACTGAGCTTTAGTAATAGTAGACGTGTGAGGTGAGATTCGAATACATGTGTTGAGTTCCGTGGCGATGTCTATTGCAGACAATGTCGTCTGGATCTCGTCATACACTCTCTCGTCAAGAAAAGAGGGACATACGTCTTGCTTCTATTATCGCGAAAAGTGTAGCAAAGGCTGTGAGCGACGCCTATGAGAATGCCAGCAAATCATCCGAGGAGTCGAGGACTGAAGGTCCTAAAGTTGCCGCAAGACCTTTCAGTTTCAAACAATTCAAGTCATGTGGGCCGAAAGAATTCACAGGCGAAGGAGGTCCTACTGCACTATTCCACTGGTTTGACTCTATCAAGGTTACTCTGCGACAAAGTGGTTGCCCTGATGACCTTCGAACTCTGAACGCTACCGGCGTCTTTCAGTCCCGTGCTTTGGACTGGTGGACGGCCGAGAGGAACAAGAGAGGGAATGATGCAGCTTACGGTCTGTCGTGGGACGAGCTCAAGGAAGTCATGCTAGAGGAATTATGCCCTCCTCACGAACGTCAAAAGCTCGAAGATGAATTCTGGCACATACATCAAAAGGATGGAGACAATGCTGGTCTCACTCTTCATTTCAAACAGCTCAGCATTATTTGTCCCGACCCGGTCAAGACTCCCGAGATGACAATCAAGAGGTACATCCGAGCCTTGCCCGACTGCGTTGCTGATTTCGTGCAAGCGGCTAAGACTACCACGATTGAGGAAACCTATCTGCTAGCCGCTGAAATCAATGACAAAAGGGTTAAGGCTGGGGTGTGGGATAAAACCTCCAAGCATCTGCATCAAGCTACCGCTACCGCACCAACTGCTGAACCTACCTCATCAAGCAACAAGAGAAAGAACAAGAGAAAGAACAGCGCCAGCAACAAGAACTGTGCGATCACTGCGTGCATATACTGGGCCGCACCCACTCTGCCCTACTTGCACCTATCATCACCCGACAGCTATTCAATGCCGTTTCTGTGCTCACTGCAATGTATACGGCCACTTTACTGCCAACTGCCGTATTCGCCAAGCTCTTGCTAATCAAGCTCTACTCACTGCCCCACAGGGTCAACAAGCTCCTCCGGCACCCGCAGTTAAGGCCAGAGCCTGCTTCACGTGTGGTGACCCGAATCATTTCACCAACATGTGCCCGAACAGGGTAGTGAAACAAGAACCGCAACAGCAGCATCCACAGCAGCAACAACAACAGCAACAGCAACAACAGGCAGCACGCGCCAGAACTTTCAACCTTAACGTGCGTCAAGCCCAGGCCGACAACAACGTGGTCAATGGTACGTTCCTCATGAATGGTATTTATGCTTCATGTTTGTTTGATACTGGAGCAGATAATTGCTTTGTGTCGTTCGAATTTGAGAAACTCCTTAGTCGTAGACGTTCCAAACTGTCCTCGGCATTCGAAGTTGAAGTCGCTACCGGAAGAACCGTCGCTGTTAATTCCATTATCCGTGATTGTACTCTTGAGCTTAACAATCACATCTTCTCGATCGACCTTATTCCGATGCAACTCGGAAGCTTTGATGTCATAGTAGGCATGGACTTTCTTCGAGAGAACCATGCCAAAGTTGTGTGCTTCGACAAGATGATTCGTTTTTCGCTCGCAAATGGTGATTTATTATGTGTGTATGGCGATACTACTGCAAAGGGGCTCAAGCTTATGTCATGCCTACAAGCTACCCAGTATCTCCGCAAGGAATACAGGGCTTTCTTGGCTAACGTTGTAGCAGCAGAGAAGGAAAAGAAAGAGAAGAAGGAAGTAAAAGACGTTCCCGTGGTTCGGGAATTCCCTCAAGTTTTTCCAGAGGACCTTCCTGGACTACCTCCAAAACGCGATATCGATTTTCCTATTGATCTCATTCCTGGAGCTAACCCTACCGCCAGAGCTCCTTATCGACTCGCGCCATCCGATATGCGCGAACTCTCAACCCAACTCCAGGAGTTACTTGAGAAAGGCTTCATTCGCCCGAGCACCTATCCTTGGGGCGCACCAGTCCTTTTTGTCAAAAAGAAGGATGGGTCGTTCCGGATGTGCATCGACTACTGGGAATTGAATAAGCTGACTATCAAGAACCGCTATCCTTTACCTCGCATCGACGATTTGTTTGACCAACTACAAGGCGCTACGTGTTTCTCAAAGATCGATCTACGTTCGGGATACCACCAACTGCGTATACAAGAGGAGGATATACCCAAAACCGCGTTTCGTACTCGTTACGGCCATTATGAATTCGTTGTCATGCCTTTTGGCCTAACAAACGCACCAGCAGTTTTTATGGATCTGATGAATCGCGTGTGTAAACCATATCTCGACCGTTTCGTCATCGTATTCATCGACGATGTCTTGATCTATTCCAAGTCGAGAGCCGAACACGCGCAACATCTACGTTTGGTTCTCGAGTTACTCCAGGGGAACCAACTCTACGCCAAATTCTCCAAGTGTGAATTTTGGTTGGGGGAGGTTCAGTTTCTGGGTCACATTGTAAATAGTCAGGGTATTCACGTCGATCCTGCGAAGATTGAAGCTGTCAAGAGCTGGGTTACGCCTAAGAATCCGTCTGAAGTCCGTTCTTTTCTCGGACTAGCGGGCTATTATCGACGATTCATCCAAGGATTTTCGAAGATTGCTGTACCACTTACCTCTCTTACACATGAGGACCAGCCTTTTGCTTGGGGAACCAAGCAAGAGTCTGCCTTTCGAACCCTCAAACACATGCTTTGCAATGCTCCTGTTCTCACACTACCCGACGGAAACAATGATTTCATTGTCTACTGTGATGCTTCCAACCTTGGTCTTGGTTGTGTTCTCATGCAACGGGACAAGGTTATAGCTTACGCATCTCGACAGCTCAAAATCCACGAGAAGAACTATACAACCCATGATCTCGAGCTAGGCGCGGTTGTTTTTGCATTAAAGATTTGGCGACACTACCTGTATGGTACTAAGTGTACGATCTTCACCGATCATAGGAGCCTACAACACATCTTTAATCAGAAGGAACTAAATATGCGTCAACGCCGATGGGTAGAACTTCTCAACGATTACGACTGTGAGATTCGTTATCACCCAGGCAAAGCAAATGTTGTCGCCGACGCACTTAGCAGACGAAGCTATCTGCTTAGCACTCGTAATGTTCAAGCCCAGCACAACCTCGAAGCTCTAATCCGCAACGCCCAGCATGCATGTTTCAACGAACGCACTCTGAAGAAAGAAAGAATCTACCACGATGGAGCCCAGCTTATGAGCAAATCAAATGGGATATTCCACTTCTTAGACCGAATTTGGATTCCCAAGCGAACTAATTTGCGACAGATTATCATGGATGAAGCCCACAAATCCCGATACTCTATCCATCCCGGTGCTGACAAAATGTACCATGATCTTCGCTATAGGTACTGGTGGCCGGGTATGAAACGGGATATCGCTCTCTACGTCGGAAAATGCCTAACCTGTGCTAGAATCAAGGCTGAACATCAAAGACCCTCTGGCTTGCTCGAACAACCACCAATTCCAATGTGGAAATGGGAGAGCATAGCCATGGATTTCGTAACCAAGCTTCCAACCACGTCATCAGGTCACGACAGCATTTGGGTTGTTATTGACCGTTTGACTAAATCAGCGCACTTTCTGCCAATACGGGAGGACTACAAGGTGGAACGATTAGCCCGAATCTACACCAACGAGATCATTTGTCGGCATGGAACGCCTCGTGGCATCATCTCTGATCGTGACGCTCGGTTTACTTCACGATTGTGGGAAACATTCCAAACGGCACTCGGTACAACGCTTAATCTAAGTACTGCGTTCCACCCACAAACCGACGGTCACACTGAAAGAACGATTCGTACTCTTGAAGACATGCTTCGTTCGTGTGTTCTAGACTTCGGTGGTAATTGGGATAGACACCTTCCGTTAGTCGAATTCTCGTATAACAACAGCTACCAGGCTAGCATCCAGATGGCACCTTTCGAGGCCTTGTACGGAAGAAGATGTCGATCGCCTATTGTGTGGCACGAGATCGGTCACTCGCAACTAACCGGTCCGGAGCTGTTACAAGAAACGACAGACAAAATTTTCCAAATTCGAGACAACCTAGCGAAAGCTCGGGATCGACAGAAAGTTTACGCCGATAAAAAGCGCAAACCCCGTGAATATGGCGTTGGTGACTACGTACTCCTAAAGGTATCACCTTGGAAGGGTGTCGTCCGATTCGGCAAAAAGGGAAAACTCGTGCCTCGATATGTTGGACCTTTTAAGATTCTGGAAAGGATCGGAAAAGTCGCCTACAGACTCGAATTACCGGAGGAACTTAGCAATGTCCACCCGACTTTCCACGTTTCGAACCTCCGAAAGTGCATCGCCGACCACGATTTACATGTCTCTCTAGACGATCTGCAAGTGAACGAAACATTACACTTCGTGGAAAAGCCTGTCGAAATCATGGATCGCCAAACCAAAGAACTCAGGCGCTCACGCATTCCTATTGTGAAAGTCCGATGGGAAGGCAAGCGAGGCGCGGAGTTTACTTGGGAACTCGAAAGCGACATGAAGGCAAAGTACCCGCAATTGTTTAATTAGAGAGATAATCTTAGAGAAAGAAAGTCTAGAGAGAGAAAGTCTCTCACGTGGTTCTCGGTGCTTGTATACGTCATCATAATCAATAGAATCACGGTTATTGTACATTCTTGTGTTCGGTCACACACGTTCGCGGATTCCGCACGTCGAACGTGTTGTTACGCAATCGAATCGGAGATGAATCCGGACCTACAATAATCAGAGTTCTCACAAATGGCTATGAATTAAGATCTGAAACCTTATAGGCTTTTAGATCAATGTATTTCGCACAACATATCCAAATTTTAGCAATTTCTATCCGTAAAAAGTCGTTTAATTTGGTGATTTTCAGTTAGAAACGTGAAAAGATAAAAGAAGTAAAGAGAATTTGACAAATCTGAGTGTGTTTGATCATCGCAATCGAGCACCTGCTCAGATACCACATGTAAGTCCCGATTCGACTCCGTTGCGATTATGTTTGGTCACGATCGTGCACGGATTCCGCACGTTACAAGTCAAAATCGGTCCAAACGAAGAACTCTCACACGTGATTCACGACCTTGTTACAGCTTTCAGCTTAATTTCGGGACGAAATTCCCTAAACAAGGGGAGGCTGTAACACCCCGTGTTTTCACGAGAGAAAGTCAAAGTCAAGGTCAATGTCAACGACCGATTTCGCGCGACTCGACTCGTGGAAATGTTTTTATTTTAATTATATTATGTGGAGTAAGTGTCGTACATTGCAATAATCGACTCGTGTTAATCGTATTTCAATCGACCTACGACTGTGAATCATCGGCGGTAACAATGCGATAAAGTTAAATAACTAATGATCAAGCAATGCTAATCGAATCGACATCGAATCGTAACTCAAGCTGTGTAATTTTACTTGCATTTATACGTGTGTGTGTGTGTGTGCCTTACGTGTTACCTGTGCATGTTTATTTTATGTTATGTGGTGTTAATCAAGCGAACTCAATCGAAACCCGAAGTCTAACTCGAATACAATCGAACCCGAATCCGAATCCCGATCAAACCATGTCGTATACGAAGTAGTTGGGACTAAAAGTAATTTGACTAGGAAACCCTATCGAATCGTTCGCAATCGAAGCCGAAGCGTCATCACACCGAACGCACCAAATCAGGCGACATCCGAACGGATGGTCAATCCGCACGGATTGCCAATCCGCACGGATTGCCAATCCGGACGGATGACCAATCCGGACGGATAGACTATCCGGGTTACGTGCCATCCGCACAGCTCACCCTTTCCCCTTTTAGCATCCTATAAATACACGGGTCACTCTCCAACCTTTCCACTTTTGGCAAGTGACGTCCGAACCGCACGCATTCTTCACCTTTTCTCAGATTTCTCTCAATCCAGGTAAGATCTCACTCTAATTCTTGTACATTCTTGATCACTACACAATTCTACACCTTTCTATCTTTTAAATCCCAACTTTTAACTGTGAAATCATCAAGATTTGAGGAATTCACGGGTGACGTCATCATGAAGTTCTCATGAACTTCAAATGTGACCTCATTCCACCAAGAATAACTCAGATTTGAACGGATTACTTGTCCGCACGGATAACAGTCCGCACGAGTGACTAATCCGGACGGATCATCACTCGCACGAATAACTTGTCCGTACGGATAACCATCCGCACGAGTGACTAATCCGGACAGATTACCACTCGCACGGATCACTAATCCGCACGAGCAGCCACCATACCCACTCTCACTTTGTACTGTTTTACGCGCCACTTATCATTACGTTATCGAATCCATTCAGGCTAACCATACTCGCTGAAAAGCGCTCCCTTCAATCCATAATCGCTGTGAGTATACTCGAGCCCTTTTTGCTTTAGCACTTTTGGGTGTTACATACGTTACGAATATTCAAACTACAAATTATCACACTACTCAAGCTATTTTAACGCTAACCGTTAAGGCATGTTATAAGTGGCTCATGAATGCTTGTTTGTTATGTTTACACATGGAATGTTGTCTACCTGCCTTAGCAACGATAGTACTATAGTTTGGACTCAGCACCCGTTCACACGGGGGTTGTTAAGGATCTTTTACTTGCATGGATTACGGTGGTAATCATGTATTGCGAACTGCCTCGGGCAGTCAACCCGCAGTCATTGGTATCGATGGATCTATGTCGATAACTAACGTGCTTCATTTCACTATGTGTACGTGCTGGTTATGCGTAAACGAATTCGAACTCTATATGCTATTATCAAACTTGTATGCTCACCTTTACATTTTATGTATTGACTTTATTTTAACGTATGTGACAGGTGCCTAGGTTGTTTATATGCTTCTCGGGCTGTGATGAAATTGAAGCTAGGAACTGGAGTCCTAGAAACCAACGAATAAATTGTTATGTTTAAATCTGAGTTGTCGGAACAGAATATTTGTTTAGTTTTTGTCTGTAATAACTTGTTTGCTATTTGAGACATGGTATGGGACATGTTAACTTAAATTGAATGGTAATGATAGTTGTTATGGAAACTTCTGGACAATCTGTTTCGCTCAGTGCCGCGCCCCGATGATTCCGCCATCGGTTGGGGTGTGACAAAGCAAAATCTCAAACTGGATACATATTCAAGACTGGAGGAACTGCAATTTCATGGCGTTCTTAGAAACAAACACTCGTTGCAACATCTTCAAATCATGCCGAAGTCATTGCACTACATGAAGCTTCAAGAGAATGTGTATGGTTAAGATCTATGACACAACACATACTAACATCTTGTGTACTAGAGAAAAACGTAAATCCAACTCCAATCTATGAAGATAATGCAGCTTGTGACGCGCAAATGAAGGAAGGGTATATCAAAAGTGATAGAACAAAGCATATACCACCAAGATTCTTTGAATATACTCGAGACCTTATTAAAGACAATCAAGTCGAGATGAGATATGTCCAATCCAGCAACAATTCAGCCGATCTTTTCACAAAAGCACTACCTACAGCAACTTTCAGGAAACACGTTCATGATATTGGGATGCGACATGTACGGAAAATGTGATAATCCACACATGACAATTTAAGGGGGAGCATTATACACGTTGCACTCTTTTTTTCCTTAGCTATGGTTTTATCCCACCGGGTTTTTCTTAGCAAGGTTTTTAATGAGGCAATATATCTGATCCACTGTGTATAATGCAAGCTGCACTCATTTTCCATTAGCACTGCACTCTTTTTCCCTTAGCTATGGTTTTGTCCCACTGTGTTTTCCTAGCAAGGTTTTTAACGAGGCAGCATGTCAAAGCCAAACACCAAAGTTGTAGAACAACATACCACAAGGAGCTAATGATTTATTCATCAAACAAATAAATGGGCATATGTCTGAGGGGGAGTATTATGAATTATTAGAAGTGGCAGACATATAGACCCCACCAGTACCCCACCTGTTTTGTTTTATTTCTTTTTCTTTTCTATATAACGAATGTTTCGGTATTCAATAGAGAAGAATGATTGTGAAAGAAGAAAGATATTGAGAAAGTGTTTGATCTAAATCTCTTTGTTTTATAACAAAAACCGATTTTCAAAACATTGCTTGAGATTAATACCCAACTCCAAACGGGCGATACAAATTAAACCACCTATACCCGGGTCAACCCGCCCCATCCTCTTTCTTCTTTTTCATCTCCCCCAAACCAATACCATCAGAAACAAAAAAAAAAAAAAAAAGAAAAAAGAAAAGAAAAGAAAACCAATTAGGGCTCCAATGGCTCTCAGACAATCACACCTCCTCGCTCTCCTCGCGTCTTCCCAACGCGCCGCCGCATCAATCCACACAACCCTCCCGGCGTTAGCCGACGACTTCTCCTCTCCGGCGCCGTACTCCAGGCCAGGTCCACCGGCGACGGGTTCTCCGGCAGGTTTATCGAAGACGGCTGAGTTTGTGATCTCGAAGGTCGATGATCTGATGAATTGGGCCCGTCGTGGATCAATCTGGCCCATGACGTTTGGGCTGGCGTGTTGCGCGGTTGAAATGATGCATACCGGAGCTGCTAGGTATGATTTGGATCGGTTTGGGATTATTTTCAGGCCTAGCCCTATACAGCCTGATTGTATGATTGTTGCTGGTACTCTCACTAACAAGATGGCCCCTGCACTCAGAAAGTAAGTATGTTCCTTATTATTCTTACTTTTATATTTCTATTTTGTTATAGGGTTTGGAGTGTATACTGTTTATGTTATTGGGTCTTTCTTTGGAAAGATGGTTATAGACCGACCGGGTAGATTGAAAGGAGGCTGGTAGCAAGTTAGAAACTTTTTAGTGGTAGGCTTTGTTTGTGCTGCTTGAATTATTCGTTTTGGTGTCTTTAAATAGTTGTCAAATACGCAAGCTAAGTAGTTAATGAGGTAAAATATCGGATATCGCTCCAATATTAAAGATATTGGTAATCACGGTGAGATATCGGTGGGATATCAGTAATTTTAATATCATGATATATATAGCAATTTAACACTAACAATTCAGTATACTCTCCTAACATTTGTAGCAAGTAGGAACTGACTAAGACTTAAAACAACTAACATTTAACAGTAACAACTAACAATTAAGACTTAAAACACTAATAACAACAATAAGAAGAAAGACAAATGGTAGAACTAAGAAGAAAGGCACTGATATCGTGAAAATCGGTGATATATAAGTCAAATATCGGTCTAATATCTGTCAAATATTGGTCAATATCGTTGATATTATCGGTACCGATATTTTGCACAGATATCTCGGCAGGGGACCGTTAACTGATATACTATGTGATATATCGTTTATCAGTTCCCTGCCGAGATATTGGATCGATATTTGACCAATATATCACTGATTTTCCCGATATCAGTACCTTTCTTCCATAGTTATCAAAAGCGACCTACGCGCTCAGGCGAGGCGAGGCGCAAACAAAACGCCTCTTAGCAGTCTAGTTGCGCTCTGGCAAGCTTCTGGCCAAATTCTGGTCGGATTCTGCAATTTCCGGTTTTAACAGCTCTGAACGTCAAAATGTCTACTCTACTATCGTTTGGAAGAATGGCATCGGGCCGTTGGTCAAACAAGAATCTTTTCCACACCTCTGGTTTCACATTGCTCAGTTAGGGTTAGGAAAAGAATTTATGTTGTTATTTGCGTGTTCTGATAGTAGAGTAGACATTTCACAAGAACTTGAATTTAGTTGCCTTTGAGACAAGTAGTGATGCAGTTTTTCTTAGCAATCAAATGGCTCAAACACTAAGGATTAATCAAAGACTGAAAATTGAACCCAAAGGTTCTAAGAACACAAGTTCTTTAATCAAAACAAATCAACCAATGTTTACAATAACCAAAACCCCTATAAATAGATCCCAGAACCACAAAATTAGGTAACAAAATAAACGGATAAAAGGAAACCAAATAAAGTACCAATAAAAAATAAAGATAAACTTAAAATATTAAATCCTAAAGAATAATCCGTGCGGGTCTTCTTGCGGGTCGGGCCGGGTCACGAGTCAAGTTCCAAATCACCGGGTCGGTCCGGGTCGCCTGCATCATTCTCCCCCTCTTCGAAAAAAACTCGTCCTCGAGTTTAGTCTTTGGACCGAAACCACCTGGGTCGAAGGGAACATCAACCCGATTCCCATTTACTATTATGATCATGACCCATCTAAACAACCTAACTCTATGGGTCGCATGTCCGGTTCCCAACCAATACCACCCGGGTCAAATGGAGCGTTGGACCACCTAGCGTTCGCCATTGACTTGAACCGCTCAACATATATATTTTGGAGTGGCCTCCTTGTAAATTTACATTTACCCACCGAACCCTTAAGATTGTTGATATTAATTCCTTTACCACATGTATGGATAACCTTCTTTTGCTCACTATTTGAATAAAGGTTATGAGTATTTTTTTCACAAAGCCTCATTGTTGCTAAGTCATCATTTTGAATCAGTTTATCATCTTTTTCTTGAAGCCAACGTATGAATTGCATGGGACACATGCTATCACTTAATATTATTGGACCCACCATGTAAATTAAAACCTTAATATCTCCAATTTTTTTATAAGGAAATACCAAATTAGTAGCAGTAATCACCGAAGGTTTATGCATGGCAACCGCAATATTATCTTCTTGAATTTTGAACTTGATATAGGATCCCGTAACTTGCGGCAACATGATTGGGACGTCTAAAACAGGCTCATCACCATCAACATTCACCCAAAATCCACCAATAACCACCGCATCTTCACCCAAAGCCACCGTGGCATCATCGTTTTCTACCGTTGTAACACCAACCTTACGACTTTTGAAACCCGATTCATCTCCCAATAAGCTTCGATCACCATCGGTAACCCAAGAATACCATTCCTCGTCCCCGTATTCATCAAAACAAGGAGGTGAGGGGTAGATAACGCTACAATTCCCCAGATACTCCTCCTTCCCACAATTCTCATCCCGGATGAAAGCCTCTGAGTCGGTTTCCAGAAACTTGTAACCATCGCAGTCTTCAGGATGCTTCTCTTTCCCAACGATCTCATCCCAGATGACATCCTTTGGGCCAGTTTCCTGGATCTTGTGATCTTGTGAATCGAACACGATTTCATCGCTGCCTCTGTCGGCAATTCTGCGAGTAAAAAGGTAGTTCTCATCACACAGAGCCATTTGAACACCAAAGCTCTGATACCACCTGATGCAGTTTTTCTTAGCAATCAAATGGCTCAAACACTAAGGATTAATCAAAGACTGAAAACCCAAAGGTTTTAAGAACACAAGTTCTTTAATCAAAACAAATCAACCAACGTTTACAATAACCAAAACCCCTATAAATAGATCCTAGAACCACAAAATTAGGTAACAAAAAAAAAAAAAAAAAAAAAAAAAACGGATAAAAGGAAACCAAATAAAGTACCAGTAAAAAATAAAGATAAACTTAAAATATTAAATCCTAAAGAATAATCCGTGCGGGTCTTCTTGCGGGTCGGGCCGGGTCACGAGTCAAGTTCCAAATCACCGGGTCGGCCCGGGTCGCCTGCATCAAGTAGTCTCAAAGGTAACTAAATTCAAGTATTTAAGATCGTTTGCAGAAAGGGATGGGGAGTTGGACAATGATGTATCCCATCGGATCCAATTTGGGTGGTGTAGGTGGAAATTAGCCACTGGGATTTTGTGTGACATAATGTTCCCAACTAAATTAAAGGGAAAATTTTATAGGGTTGCAGTTAGACCTGCTATGTTATACGGAACAAATTGTTGGGCTATTAAGAAGACACATACACGTAAGATAAGATGGAAGTAGCTAACATGAGGGTGCTGAGGTTTTTAACTCTCGTCAATCTCTCATCCCTTAGCTTTCACTATGAGTGAAATTATATCGGGTGTGATATAGACTTCTCCGATCAACCAACTCATGGCGGTTTTTAACTCTCGTCAATCTCTCATCCCTAATTTCCTTTACACTTGTTCCGTAGCATAAAACCCTACATTGCTTCACAAGAACTTGGTGATTCATGCCCCCTATCTCCACCGCCCTCCAGATCGTCTCCCAAATTGGGCTAAATAATAATAATAATCAGCTAGATATACATATACATGGTGGTAAGACATTTAATTTATAGGAAGAATAATGCTACTCAACTTAAAAAAGATACCAAAATGGGCTCTTTCCACATTCCAACACATGTGTTTCTTGCCCACAAACTCTTACCAAGGTCTACTCTTACTTTTGTCAGATGCTTCGTATCATTCAACTCAAAGAAAGATTCACACGACTTGAACCGAATGTTAACCGAATGCGAGGGTAGTATAAGATGCATCCACAAAATGCATGCTAAGATTATCACGGGAGGTTACGGCCAAAATGTTTTTGTTGGGTCTAAGCTTATTAGCATGTATGCTGGCCTGGATCAGCTGCACATGAACTATGCACGTAAGGTGTTTGATAAAATGCCTCAAAGAGATGTTTTCTTATGGAACATGATGATTCAAACCTATGCGAATTCCGGTTTGTCTACTGAAGCATTGAATGTGTACAAGGAGATGTGTGAAAATGACGTGGCCTTTGACAAGTACACGTTTACGTTCGCGCTAAAGGCATGTAGCGTTATTAAAAACGAAACAACTGGTCGTGTGATCCATGGGCATGTGGTTAAAACTGGTTTTGGTTACAACGTGTTTGTTGGGAATGCTCTTGTAGCTTTATATGCTAAATGTCAAATGATAGAGGCATGTAGGAGGGTGTTTGATGAGATTCCTGAAAAGGATGTTGTTAGTTGGAATACGGTTATATCCGGATGCGCTAGCAATGACCGCGCTATTGAAGCGCTTGATCTTTTTCATACTTTTCTACATGATGAATCATCTTGTAGTACACCAGACCATGCAACTCTTGTTAGCATTCTTCCCGCTTGTGCTCAAGTAGCAGAAGTTCTACTAGGGTTTTGGATTCATTGTTACGCTATAAAAACAGGTTTGACAAACGATGCTATGGTGGGAAGCGGTCTTATCGCTATGTATGGCAACTCTGGACACTTGGACTATGCACGCCAGGTGTTCGATCAAATATCTGAAAGAAATATTATGGTATGGACCGTTATGATGAGGGCGCATGGCATGCATGGGAACCCACACAAAGCGCTTACTCTTTTCTCAAACTTTTTGGAGGGCGGGTTCTAGCCCGACGGGGTTGTGTTTTTATGCTTGCTATCAACGTGTAGTCATGCAGGGTTAGTTTCGAAAGGCCGTGAGATTTTCAAACAAATGGAAGTTTATGGTGTGGTGAGAGGTGATGAACATTACGCTTGTATGGTTGATCTGTATGGGAGAGCTGGTTTGCTGATGGAAGCGGTTGAGTTTGTGAAATCAATGCCTGTGTTACCTAGCAAGGATGTGTGTGGTGCTCTTCTTGGTGCGTGTAGAATGCATAATAATATTGAACTTGCTGAAGTTGTTGCACAGAAGTTGTTTGTTTTAGATCCAAATAGTTGTGGCCGGTATGTAACTTTGGCTAAGATATATGGGGACGGTGGGCGGTTGAAGGATGCGGCAGCGGTTTGGAAGACGATGGTGAAGAAAAACATCAAGAAACCATTTGGGTTTAGCTCAATCAAGGTGGATAGCGTGGTTCATACATTTGGGGTTGAAGATGAAACTCATCTAAGAACAATGGAGATTTATGACATACTTGCAGGGCTTGAAGAGGTAATGGCATATGATCGCCAACTTGAAGCACATTGCTAGAACAATTGCTGCTTGGAAATTAGTAGGCTTATCTAGGGTTAAAGACCATTCTTTGTTTGCAAATGGCGCGGCATGTGTTCTCGCTTTCACATGCAAATATTTATACTCCAAAACTAACACACATGTAGGAGCTATTGGCTAAGGATTGGTGTCGTTTGAGGTTGTCGGGCTTTAGAAATTGGATTGTTGCATCGTGTTACTATGTGAGCTGGTACTCTCACTAACAAGATGGCCCCTGCACTCAGAAAGTATGTTCCTTATTATTCTTACTTTTATATTTCTATTTTGTTATAGGGTTTGATGAGTATGGAGTGTATACTGTTTATGTTATTGGGTCTTTTTCTGGAAAGATGGTTATAGACCAGGTAGATTGAAAGGAGGATGGTAGCAAGTTAGAAACTTTTTAGTGGTAGGCTTTGTTTGTGCTGCTTGAATTATTCGTTTTGGTGTCTTTAAAGAGCAGATCATGGTTGTCAAATACGCAAGCTAAGTAGTTAATGCGGTAAAATATCGGATATTGGTCCAATATTTAAGATATTGGTTATCGCGGTGAGATATAGGTGGGATATCAGTAATTTTAATATCATGATATATAGGGTAAGGATAGTGTAAAAAGTGCTCAAAGTGTATTATAACACTATATATAATACTATATAACACCATATAAACTATAAACACCGTATAACAATATGTAACACCATATAATACCATATAACACTATGTAACACTATATATCATTATATAACAAATATAACACTATACATCTATCATAGACATGCTATCAGACAACCTATAGTGTTATATTTGTTATATAATGATATATAGTGTTACATAGTGTTGTATGGTATTATATGGTATTACATATTGTTATACGGTGTTTATATGGTGTTATATAGTATTATATATAGTGTTATAATACACTTCTCACACTTTGAGCACTTTTTACAGGATCCTCTACCTATATATATATATATATATATAGTGGAAGGTTCAAATGAGAAGAAAATTTTTGTAAGAATAAAAAGAATAAGTTTTAAACCAATAGAAATGCTCCATTTTACTTCATTTAATATGTGTATTTAATGTATTTAATAAGGGCATATAGGTAAATTTCTAATTGTAATTAATTAGCTAACTAATTAAACTTGTAACTCACTTTTAAATATACTTTTTCAAGATAAAATAATCTATGGTGAAGGAACAATTTTTGACATGTGTAGGATAAATTTTAGTATGTGTAGGATAAATTCTTTAGTGTGTATGATAAATTTAGATATGCATAGGGTAAATTTCGGAAAGTGTAAGATATATGTCGGACAAATTTTGAAATGTGTAGGATAAAATGTTTTTTGCTTTATTAATGAGAGATAACATAATTAATGGAAGAAGTTATAAACTATTTAAAGTTTTACCATTATGCCCTTTCTTCTTTTTCTTCTCACATTAAATTTCTTCTTAAATGAACCTTCCCCTATATATATATATAGTGGAGAGTTCAAATGAGAAGAAAAATTCTGTAAGAATAAAAAGAATAAGTTTTAAACCAATATAAATGCTTCATTTATTTCATTTAATATGTGTATTTAATGTTATTGAAAGATCATATAGGTAAATTTATAATTGTAATTAATTAGCTAACTAACTAAACTTGTAACTCACTTTTAAATATACTCTTTCAAAATAAAATAATTTATGGTGAAGGACAATTTTCGACATATGTAGGATAAATTTCAGTATGTGTAAGATAAATTTTGAAATGTGTAGGATAAATTTCGATGTGTGTAGGGTAAATTCTGGTAAATGTAAGATATATATAGGTTAAATTTGAAACGTGTAGGATAAAAAGTTTTTGTTTTATTAATGAGAGATAACATAATTAATGAGAGGAGTTATAAACTATTTGATGTTTTACCATTATGCCCTTTCTTCTTTTTCTTCTCACATTAAATTTCTTCTCAAATGAACCTTTCCCTATATATATATATATATATATCAATTTAACACTAACAATTCAGTATACTCTCCTAACATTTGTAGCAAGTAGGAACTAAGACTTAAAACAACTAACATTTAACAGTAACAACTAACAATGAAGACTTAAATGAAGACTTAAAACACTAATAACAGCAATAAGAAGAAAGACAAATGGTAGAACTAAGAAGAAAGGCACTGATATCGTGAAAATCGGTGATATATCAGTCAAATATCGGTCTAATATCCGTCAAATATTGGTCAATATCGTTGATATTATCGGTACCGATATTTTGCATAGATATCTCGGCAAGGGACCGTTAACTGATATACTATGTGATATATCGGTAATCGGTTCCCTGCTAGATATCGGTGCAAAATATATGTACCGATAATATCGGCGATATTGGACCGATATTTGACCAATATATCACCGATTTTCCCGATATCAGTACCTTTCTTCCATAGTTATCAAAAGCGACCCACGTGCTCAGGCGAGGCGAGGCGAGGCGCAAACAAAACGCCTCTTGGCAGCCTAGTTGCGCTCTGGCAAGCTTCTGGCCAAATTCTGGTCGGATTCTGCAATTCCCGGTTTTAACAGCTCTGAATGTCTAAAATTGGTCTGAAACATCCAAAAAGTTGCCTGAAATAGCCTAAATTGCAGTTGCCAGAGTTGCAGGTTGTTAGTGAGGGAGGAGGGAGAGGAGAAGCAAGAAAATGTAAAGGGTAAGGGTAAACTTTTCTATTTAAATTAGGTGAGTCATGTTTTTTGTGGATTACCGTATGGTTCCAGCTTGTGTTCTTGTGCGGTAACAGTAACATGACTAGTCACTGACTCACTGTATGATGCAGTTTGCTTTTTAATTTTTATATAATTTGGTTTAACTTTATTATTTTTAAATATCTTTTCTCTATTGATTCTATAATTTGAACATTGTTATCTCATCAGAATTCAGATTTGTTTTATATTCTCTTTTTTTTACAGGTTACTGTCATATTTTTTATTAGTTATACAATAATCTTGTATTGTTGTAGATAAGAATTATTGGTTAGAAACTATTGTATGTACAACCTAAAACATTTCTAAACCCCTATAAATGGTATATAATAGCTTTTGTTTATTTATTTGAAGAATTATATTATTTTTCTAATACATAATATATTTTTTGTGTTTTTTTTTTCATTTAAGTGCGCTTTTTTTTTTCTCAGACCCTCGCTTTTTTTGCGCTTTGCGCCTAGGCCACAGGCGAGGCCTATGCGCCTTTGATAACTATGCTTTCTTCTTAGTTCTACCATTCGTCTTTCTTCTTATTGTTTTTATCAGTGTTTTAAGTCTTAATTGTTAGTGTTAAATGTTAGTGTTTTAAGTCTTAATCAATTCCTATTTGCTACAATTGTTAGTGTTTTGCAAGTTGCAGAAGGCTAATTTGTTAATGGTAGGAGAGTATACTGAATTGTTAGTGTTAAATTGCTATATGTAAAAATTTAGCATGGTATTAAAATTACCGATATCCCACCGCGATAACCGATATCTCAAATATCGGTCCTTGACCGATATCTGGTATTTTACTGCATTAACTACTTAGCCTAACTACATAGTGCGCAAGGTGCACTCAAGGCGCAAAGGTGAGCTTTGGGCCCAGGCACAAGGGGCTTAATAAATGAGTGCTGAGATGAGCAAGGTGCATAGCATAAACAAACAATTTTTGAGGTTTTAGACATGTTTTAGGCTTCTTAGGGCTCCTTTAGGCTGGTTTCTGGCCATTTTTGGATGTTTCACACTAGTTTGCCCGGAACTTGTAAAATTTTGCCCAAACTCTTGTCAGGGCCTTAGCTCTCGGTACGATACAAACTCTAGTCAGGGGCTCGTTTTGTTCACTTAGACTGGAAGGTATGGGGGCCGGCTAGGCCCGTCAAGGACCGGCGCCGGTCCCCCACATCGCCCCCTCCATCCCACCCCGGCTTCTCCAGCAGCTCCTCGCCGATCTTGCCGCCCCACTTTCAAATATATATCCGTTGTTTAACGGATAGAATAATAAAAAAAAAAAAATTCCTTTTCCACTTTAAATATTTATCAACCTCTTCCATTTTTTTATACCATTTCACATCCATTTCTCCTAATCTTCTCCTTCTATCATCCATTTTTTTTTTAAAAACACTCTCATTTTTTTTACCATCATGAATCCATTCAACCCAAACGACCCCAACCCGAACAATCCCAACCCGAACAATCCAAACTTTTTTTCTAGTCCCGCTTACACTCCAACTATGGATTCTTCGTGGGGGTCTCCACCATTTACGTTCTCGGGTTTCCAACAATCACCTAACGTCTTCAATCAAATGTCCCAACTTCAACAAATGCAACAATACCAAGCATTCCAACAATTCATGCAACGCGGCTCGCTTCAACTTGATCAATTCCAATCTCAACCGCCAACTTCCCAACCACAACCCTCGGTTCACCTTGACGATGATGATGAAGTCGTCCCCGAATCGCCACCTAAAGAACTCAAGCGCAAAAAAAAAAACAGGGGGAAGGGGAAGGCGGTTGAAACCGAACCCGTCACCGAAAAAAAAAGCGGTTCGAGAGCAAAGCCGAGACCGTGGACAAAAGTAGAGGAGGAGGCGCTAGCTATCTCGTTTATTAAGGCCTCAACTTGCCCGATTGTCGGTATGAACCAAAGTTAATTTTTTTTATATAAATTTAAAAAGAATTATTTTTTAGTTTTACTAATCCATTTTTTTTAAATTTTAGGGAACAATCAAACGGGTTCTGGTTTTTGGAAGAAATGTACGGAAAGATTTAATACCCTTATGGGGGAAGGCCCCTACCGTGATCTCGAATCCGTATCGGGCAAGTGGCGGAAAATGAACAAGTGCGTGAATGATTTTATCGGGATTTATAACCCACTTTACATCCATCGTCCTAGTGGGACTAGCGACGAGGACGTTCTTAACCTTGCGATAGCTAAATGGGAAACAAAAAATCCGCCTTTCCCGCACCTCCGAGCATGGAACGTTTTAAAGAAAGACCCTAAATGGGCGCCGGTTCCAAATGAGGTCGCAACCGCCAAACGGACTAAAACTTCCGAGTCCGGAAGTTATAGTGCGGGAGGCTCCACCGCTCGTTGTCAAATAGACATAAACGACGAACCGGAATACGACGAACCGGAATATCACGAGATCGAACGTCCCGGCGGAAGGGACAAAGCAAAAAAAGAGGCGGCCGGAAAGCGCAAAGTGGGCGGCTCGAGTGGAGGGGGCGGCTCGGGTGGAGGTGGCGGCTCGAAGGCGTCTTCGAAAATGGACGAGTTGATTGCCGAATTCCGTTCGTTTAAAGACTTTGCGGCCGAAAAATATAATCGCAAGATAAACGTGTCGGCCGACTACGCTCGAGCCGAGGATTTTAGGATAATGAGGTTGGATCTCGACTCGGTTCCGGAGGATGAACGAGAGGTGTATCGGAAGATGAAGGAAGAGGTGAAGAAAAAATGGACTTAGGAAATGTAATTTTTATTTTTCGGAAATGTTTTTTTTTTTTTTTAGGAAATGTAATTTTTTTTTTAGGAAATGTAATTTTTTTTTTTTAGGAAATGTAATTTTTTTTATGTTATGAAATGAATTTATTAAGTTAATAAAAATAAACTTAGAAAATTATAAAATATTAACGTGGGGTAGCCCCATCCTCCATCCCCTTGAAAAGTGAAGGAGGCCCATCCCCCACGAGCCGCCTACGTGGCGCCTACGTGGAGGCTCATCCCCGTGGGGATGGGCCGACCATACCCTTTAGTCTTAGAAAACCTGTTTGTGTCTCAGTCTCTGATCCCTGCTACTATTTCTTCGAGAAACCTGTTTTTGTTTAGAACCCTAGTCGTTGCTGATTTTTCATAACTTTCCAGAACCACCGGTTGTCTCGTTCTGCATTTACTCCAAACCCTATCTCCCATTTAGAGTGTGAAAGGCATCTCACTGCCACCACCAACGCCTTTAGGATCTGGAAGAATGATTTTGAATTGCTAGGGTGAAAATGTTTTATGATGAATTGTGGAGATTCTGCATGATAATTAGGCGTTTGCATTATTTGAATTATGTAGCAGTGAGTTTCTGAACTTACATTTTAACATGATAATAATTATGCAGTTGTTTGTATACGTTTACAAAATGATTATGTGATACTGATTATGAATAATTTTAACATGTATGATGGGCCTACGTTGTCACAACTGTTGGCTTGAAATGTCGAGTTGACTGCTTATTGTCGCAGGGTGTATGACCAGATGCCAGAGCCACGGTGGGTGATTTCAATGGGCAGCTGTGCAAATGGTGGTGGATACTATCACTACTCATACTCTGTTGTTAGGGGTTGTGACAGAATTGTACCAGTTGACATTTATGTCCCTGGTTGCCCACCCACAGCTGAGGCTCTTTTATACGGGCTTCTTCAGCTGCAGAAAAAGATCAACAGGCGTACAGACTTCCTTCACTGGTGGACCAAGTGAGACCTGCATCATGTCATATGGGCCTGGTATGCATTATATCAAATAAGTTGTGTATTATTCGCTCTTCCTGCTTATGTATTCGTGTAGAAAGAACAATTATGAGACACCTCAAAAATGGGTTTTGTATGTTTTTATCTCGATCTATGATATTATGGCTTGGTTAATTTTGTTAAGATGGGGACTTAATAATGCACCCAAAAATGACTCTTGAACAATATTTTTTTCACGAAAACTGTTGTTGACACGTAATTCACTTTTTGGTGCTTAATTGTCTCCATGAACTTCAAGCTTATATATCAAATCAGTCAAATTCTACACGCTTAAACAAGTAATTTTATAGTTTATAAGCATGTTCTTAAACCATTTGGCTAAGGAATTTTATTTTAACAGACAGTGAAGTTTAGTGGACTTCTGGAAGTCCTTATAATGTTTTAAACATGTTTATTTCATAAAAACTTGTATCAGTTCTCAAATAGTGTTTTTGAATGTGTATGTGTTGTCCGAAACTGGGAAAACTCGGCCAAGATGTCCCTTTCAAGGTGTCTAAACTGGGTTAGACAACCACAGCCCCTAACCTATTCTTCATGTATTGTTTATGCTCTTATAATCAGGCGGACCCAAGGGCCGGGTTGGGTGGCCAAACGCCCCCCTTAAAAAATAGTGTATTTTATAGGCTAAATTCCGATTGCACCCGTTGAAAGTTTGGTTGAACCCCTTCTAACAATATAACGCAGCAAATCTAGTTTATTAAATCCAGAGACTTTGTCTGTATAGTTTGTTGTCGCCCCCTTTAATAGATCTATGTTTTATATAAAAACAAATTTCATAAATATGACAAAACTTGTAGTTAAGTGAAGATTCCAAATATGTGGATATACTTTTGCAAATAAAGCTATTATTATATCCTGAAAAATGAAAAGTGATTCATCATGACACATTAAGAACAAAGTTAATTTAAACGGCGCTCATGATTATTTTAAGGATATATAGAAAGTAACTCCATGGAAGCAATAACTATTAGACTTCCTTTGTTGTTATATACATGCTAGGGGTGTGTAGAAAACCAAATTAGCTGAAGAGCTTGGACCATTCAAATGAAGAGCTTCAGTCCCCAAAATATATTGATGTATAATTTGATGGCTTTGTCAAATAGTGTTGTATTTTACCGGTAATTTGATGGCTTAGTTCGAATCCAAGAAGCTATGTAATTAAATATTTTTAGTTTTTTTTTAAAGAACGGACAACCCCTTTAGCCCTAAAAAGCCCAATGCTGTCCTGCAACTATCTGATTTCCTTCATGTTTGATATCATAAAAGTGAATAAAGGTGAATGAAGAAAATAACATAAACCTTATTATTTAAGAAATATACTTGGTTAGACTATTATACATATCCATTAGGAATATGTCAACACTAAATCACACAAATCCTTTGGATCAACCATTCATGTTTAACAAAGTGTAAATCTAACGTGTTATCATGTACTTGATGATCATGTTAAATCCAATAATTTCTTTTCCGCAAAGGGCCCCCGCTTTTTGAATTCGCTTTAGACCCCATAAACGTTGAGTCAGCCCTGCCCATAACTGATGAAACCGAACCGATATAACCGAATCGTACCAAAAAACCAGTGTGTCGGATTAATGATTTTCTGAAAACCGACAATAGTAAGACAATGACTGTGATTAAAACCTACATGAGCGTCATCCAGAATTCCCAATATCGATTAACTTGAGTAGCATAGTTCAATGATAAAAATTAATTCCGATAACAAAGAACTGAATGGGTTTGATACATTGAGAGATTTTGAGTAGGGCCATAAAACGAATGGCTTATAGCCTTATTTTCTATTCTTCGGAGTAGGAGTTGGACTCACAGTTTTAATAGGACCACTGTGGACTGTGGAGAGCAACTTATGAGAAAGATAGGCCCAACCCCAACCCTTAACAGGGGTTAGAATTTTTGTGGTAAAAAACAAAAACATCTTAATTGTTGACTAAAGTAAAGGTTCCTCTCTGCCATTGACTTGTAAACTTAATTAACACGGCAATAGGAATGCATATATATTTTCAGTACCAGTGGAGAAAGCATAAAACCACACTTCATTGATAAATAAACAAATATATATATATATATATATATATCATGTGGGATACTATTACGCATCTTCTCAGTATTATGCTGCTCTTTTTCATGTTGTCACAAACCACCACCACTGCTAATGATGCCAACAATAAGTCATTAGAGGCAAAAGCTTTGGTTGCTTGGTGGCCATATGCAAATGCTTCACTTGATCACTGTAATTGGCATGGTATCTATTGCAATAAAGCAGGAAGTGTAACTAACATAAGCTTATACGGTCATTACCTTGGGGATGGAAGTGGTCTTGGAAGCCTCAACCTCGCTTCATTTCCAAACCTTGTTACACTTAAAATTGAAAACTGTAGCCTTGAAGGAAGCATCCCAGAGCAGATTGGTTTGCTCTCAAATCTCACCCATCTTTCTCTTTATGACAATCGACTCACAGGTAACTTACCTGTTTCTCTCACCAATCTCACCCGTTTAGAATACCTTGATCTTTCTTATAACAATTTCAGTGGTAACCTGCCTGACTCTTTCACCAATCTCATCCGTTTGAAATACCTCGATATTTCTGGTAACAGTTTCAGTGGTGAGTTCCCTGCTTTGCTCACCAATCTCATCCATTTGGAACACCTTTCTCTTTCCATAAATAATTTCAGTGGTAACCTGCCTCACTCTTTCACCAATCTCATCCGTTTGAAACACCTCAATCTTTTTAGTAACAGTTTCAGTGGTACCCTGCCTGACTCTTTCACCAATCTCATCCGTTTGAAATACCTTGATCTTTCTGGTAACAGTTTCAGTGGTGAGTTCCCTGCTTTGCTCACCAATCTCATCCATTTAGAACACCTTAATCTTGGTGATAACAATTTAAGTGGTAACCTGCCTGACTCTTTCACCAATCTCATCCGTTTGAAATACCTTGATCTTTCTGGTAACAGTTTCAGTGGTGAGTTCCCTGCTTTGCTCACCAATCTCATCCATTTGGAATACCTTCTTCTTTCTACAAATTATTTCAGTGGTGAGTTACCTGTTTCCCTCACCAATCTCACCCTTTTAAGATATCTCAGTCTTGATGATAACAATTTCAGTGGTAACTTGCCTGTTTGGCTCACCAAGCTTTCCCATTTAGAATACCTTGTTCTTGAAGATAACAATTTCAGTGGTGAGTTACCTGTTTCCCTCATCAATCTCACCCATTTAAAATATCTCGACCTTTCTCATAATAGTCTTGTGGGTCCGATTCACAGAAACCTGTCAAGACTTTCTTACCTTGATTTTTCATCAAATCAGTTGTCTGGTAATTTGTCTTTTCAAAATCCATGTAATCTACAACATCTAGACCTCTCTATGAATCAGATGACTGGAGCTATCACAAGTCTTCTTGTTTGCAATCACTTAGAATACTTGGACCTTAGTAGTAACAATTTTGTAGGAGAAGAACTTACATTTTTGGATTTCCCGGAATTGAAGTTCTTAAATCAGGCTCTAAATAAGAATCTGACTGCAATCAGCCCCGGTCCATCTTCAATCCAGAATACGCGAAGACAAAAAGTGGTCCACCATTTGACCATTTTTCTTCCCATCATTGTGGGACTTTGCTTTTTGCTTCTTGTTTACAGGTGTTACAAAAATCACAATTCCACAGATAAGAAAATCCAACCAGAAACAAAAAAACATGGAAATGTGTGCTCAATATTGAACTATGATGGAACAATTGCATATGAAGACTTCATCACTGCTACAGAGGATTTTGACCTCAAATACTGCATTGGAACGGGTGGCTACGGCAGTGTTTATGAAGCCAAACTGCCTAGCGGTCAAACATTTGCTTTGAAAAAACTCCACGGTTTTGAAGCCAAGCAACCAGCATTCGACCAGAGTTTCAAGAATGAAGTCCAAGTTTTAACAAACCTAAGGCATAAAAACATTGTCAAACTCTATGGTTTTTGTTTGCATAACAAATGCAATTTCCTTGTATATGAATACATGGAAAAGGGGAGCCTGTTTTGCGCCTTGAGTGACAGTGAATTAGCTGTTCAAGTGGATTGGATCAAGAGGGTGAACATCATCAAAGATGTGGCTCATGCTTTGGCGTACATGCATCATGATTGCATCCCTCCTATTGTTCATAGAGACATATCAACCAACAACATTCTCTTGAACTCAGAACTGGAAGGATTTGTTGCTGACTTTGGAGCAGCCAGATTACTCGACCCAGATTCCTCCAACCAGACGGTAATTGCAGGAACTTTGGGATACATTGCTCCAGGTATTTGTACTTAATCTCACACTTCTTTTATGTGCATTACTCTATTAGCTGTTAAAATTTGCTCATGGTCCTTTGGTATATATGATCTTGCAGAGCTTGCGTATAACATGATTGTGACTGAAAAATGTGACGTGTATAGCTTTGGGGTGGTGGCGCTTGAAACAATTGGAGGGAAGCATCCTGGAGACCTCCTCTCATCCCTGAACTATTCGACTAGTCGTGGTACAACTTTGGAAAATATATTAGACAAGCGACTCCCTTATCCAACCGATAGATGGATTGAAAAGGAAATTGTGCGTGTTTGTAATGTAGCAGTAGGGTGCATTCTCATAGATCCAAAGTGTCGGCCAACAATGAGAGAGGTGTCTCAGGAATTATCATGTTGAAGACATCAATTGGGCTATCCCCAAGCTTTTTTTCATACAGAGAATTACTCTTACTTATACCTGTGTCACCATGAAATAAAGCTGTAAACTTGAAACATTCAGAAGTATTTGCAACGTGGATGTTAAATGTCTAAAGTTTGTGAAGCTTTTTAACGTGTTCACTGCCACTACCCAAATTTAGTGAACTTCTTTTTCAACAGAGATTTAAAATTGAACAAAAGGGGAACCCTAACTAACTAAAGCCCCAAATAAAAGAAGTTGGTTCACAAGATTAATAGATTACACGAACAAGCGTGACAGGGTAAACATAAAATAGCAAAATATAATGTGACAACTGAATCATTTGAATTAAGAGAACATACAAAATTGGGGCGGAGGAGAGTGAACAGAGGCCAAATGAGAGAATAAAGATTCTAAGTTCCTACCGAACAGAGGCCCATTGAGAATCCTAGATCGATGAAACCGAAATCTAGAAACATAAATCCAAGTCCCACTCACATAAATCAAACAAACACACAACCTTTTCTATTACACGCGTTTAAACCTAGAAAATGAAGGATCTTCATTACCAGAAACCACGGAGGGGGCTAAGCTTATTTAGACAGTGGGGTATGGTGGGGCGGGGGTTGGGCTTGGGTTGGGGCATTTGCTGACACGTGTAAAGTGAGCCCCCCACTGCCTGGTTACGTGTCCGCGGGGTATGGCGGGGCGTGGGTTGGGCTTGGGTTGGGTGCACCGCGTGGCAGAATGGTTTTTAAAAAAAAAAATACAAAAAATTTATAAAAAATAACACAACATTTATAAAAAAACCTACAACTTCATTAAAATTTTAAAAATTACATAATCCTAAAAATTACATAATTTATAAATATTACAAAATAAACAAACCTAGAGCGTTAAAAAAATTTCAAAAAGGTCGATCTTGTCGAACGCCTTGTTTTCCTTGCCTCGAAACTCTATGTTCGCCACCGCCACCCGGTCCTCGTGGCTTAACTCGCCAGCGGGAACGGCTTCGTAGTAAGCCTTGAAACGCTCGAGCTTGGGCCGTAGCTCGCGCCATTTATATTGGGACGCGTTGAGGTTGTGGCGGTCGTTACGGACGTTATGTCGGTAGGCCGCGAATGCTTCCGCCCAATATTTTGTTTGGCCCGGTGGCCGCCCCTTCGTAGCGTCGACGACGCTAGTGACGAGTGCCATTTCTTCTTCACGGGTCCAGGATGCCATAGCGGTGTTGGGTTCGTGGGATGGGGGGGATCAATGGGGTAGCGAGTTCAAGAATGGGTAGCCGGTGGGGTTTCGGTTCGTGGGATGGGGGACCAGTGGGTTTGGGGTTACAAATATATAGAGGATGTTGGGAGACCGAGGTGGCGGTTGGGTGGTATGGGGGGACCGTTTGAATTTTTAATTTCAAAATTTGAATTGGCCGCCTGACGTGGCGGGGTGACCCAATGAAATACCGCCAGCTCGCTTGGCCATTGCGCCCCACGCCCGGCTTGAAAGCCAAGCCCCAAGGGGCCACGCCCAAACCCAAGCCCACCCGGGGTGGTGGCTTGGGCGTTTTCCCCCAACCCACGCCCCATACCCCACGGTCTTAAGTTAAAAAAAGACTTTTCGTGAAGGCCCAATTATTGAGTTATGAATTTTTTAAAAGGAGTTATTAAAAAAAGTGTTTGGATTAACTTATAGGGTGAGAAAAGTCAATAAGTTGTTTTTTAAAAAGTGTTTGGCTTAGACTACCCGTAATGGGCGTGTTTTTTTCAAAATCCTTCACCAAACATGCCCAATCTCGCCCCGACTCCACCCCATCGGCGTTATTAGGCGTTTTTTTCGAAAAAAAATTGGAGCAGCGTGGTTTAAAACATGCCAAATTTGTGCATTGGGTCGAGAGTTTACCGTTACAAACGGTAACATTCTTTAATGATTTATTTTTTTATTCCCATTTAATTGTATAAAAACCTCAGTTGACATCCAACTTTATATAAAAAAAAACCACTCTCAATCAAACTTTCTCTCTACTTCTTTCACATTTTATAACTTATTAATCATGAATCCATTCCGACTCCCTTTTGGTGTTCCGTCAAGAACCGGGAACCCGAATATCACCCAACCGCAACAAAACTTTAACCTTCAAGACATGGACCCAAACATGTTATCGTACGCGGCTTACTTTAGCGGCTCTACTCCTTACATGCCACATACTTACGGCTTTGCCCAACCCGGCGCCTCGCAACCATCCCAACAACAACCCGAACCCGAGGTGGATATTACCGGAGACGCAACCCGAACCGTAGCAAGAGACATCGAAACGCGGTAAAAGGTCGCATAAAAAGAAGGAACCGAACCAACCTCGTCGTAAGCATACTTACGTTATTTGGACGAAGGACGAGGAATACACGTTGGTTCGGTCGTGGGTCAATGTTTCGGAGGACCCCGATGTGGGTAAGTGTTATTTCTTTTTACTTATTTTTTTTCTACTCGTCGATTTTTTTTTACCGTACAACTTATATATATATTTTTTTTACTTTTTGTAGCAAACTTTCAAACCGGTCCAGAATTTTGGAATATGATTCGTGAGCTTTTTTATAGCACGTGGGGAAAGGGTGAACATCGTGATAATGATTCCATCTCTAGCACATGGACCGATATCAACAACAAGTGTCACGCCTTCCAAGAAGTTTATCAACGAAACTACGATAATCGGCCGAGCGGAGAAGGTGACGTCGGTGTTTTAACGAAGGCTATGGAAGAGTTTGAGAAAACGAAAGGCGTTTTCACGTACTATAAATGTTGGGAGCTACTAAGAAAAAGTCCAAAGTGGGCTGGCGTACCGACCATGACATCTAGTAGTAGACGTAAAGCTAAACGGTCGAAAACGTCATCCTCCGTTGACCCTAAAACACCAACATCGGATGCCCGCAACGTGGATTTACATGTTGTTGTGGACGATGACGAGGAAGTTGAAGAGTTGATCCGACCGGCCGGTAGAAGAAAGGATAAGCGAACAGGGAAAAAACCGGTGGAGTCGTCTTCCGATCTCGAGTTGAAGGAGGATTTCGAGGAGATGAACCGTCGTCTCCAAGACATTCGAGACCTCGGCCACAAGTGTTGGGAGACTATGAAAGAACGGGTCGCTGAAAACAAAAAAATTAACGAGATGCAAGCGGCAAGGCAAACGGAAAAGGACATAGAGTTTTTGTCCAAACCGATCGACCACCTCCAAGGCGACGCGTTGATCGTTGCGCAAATGTGTAACACCCCGAAAATACAAATTCTTATAATACAATAACGTTGGGAATAAACGAGAAAAATAGACTAACTAGGAATTACAATAACCTAGTTAGAAAATGAGTTGTGAGTAGTTAAAGAGTTAAAACAAATAAAGAATGAAAGTTGGAGGGCCAAAAGTGTCTAAATGAAAACTAATATTAATAAAACAAAATAAATTAAACTCAAACACACTTGTTTGTGTGTTGTTGAGATCGACCAGAGCAGTGGGCGATCCCCAGCTCCCCTAAAGCCCTAGTTCATCACAAAACTCATAAATTGAAGGTTCAAATCTGATCCAAAACGAAATCCGAGCTAAGATTAATGATCCTGTCACACCCCGATATTTCCACGTATTACCGGTGGGCCCGGTGGGGAGTATTGTGACGTAGTTGATATCATCATAGTCAAACAACACAATATATAAATGCACGGCGAAAGCAAAAGTTAAATATATTACATTCCGAATATAAAGAAACGACAAAGTATTACAACGGAAAGTAAAGGATCCACAGGCGGATCAAATAAAAGGAAAAACTGTTCAACAGACTTTAGGCATCTAGAACTTGCAAGATTCCCTATTGATGCCCTGAGCTCCCAGTCAATTACGTTCAGTACCTGTCACTTAACCTTTTTGGAAAATACGTCAGTTTACACTGGTAAATACAATTAACTGACTCACTTTGGAAAAGAGTTTGAAAATTGATTTGAATGCTCGAGGCACAAAATATCTTTTATAACCTGGGACAATTTTATTAATAAAAATCTTGTATCCGATTTACATGTTTGTCCAACATTTAGGGCCGGTGATTATACAATACAAGCCGGTCAAGATTAATCGACACACCATAAATATAACTCACAAGGAAACACCTTACGAGTGAGTATATCTTTTACATACGCAACAGGAGGTGTTATGCCTACACCTTGTGCTTAAGTTATGGCCATTCACTTTTTAAATGAGCCAAGGATATCCATAAAACTTGTGATTGTATTGAATAAATTGTGTTTACAATGAAAGATAACAAGACTATAAATAGATAATAATGTTACACATAAAACCCTCTAATATAATATAATATAATATATAATTCTGTCTAATATTCCCCCTCAAGCTAAGGCCAGGGAGCGACCTGTAGCTTGGATCGAAGAAGAAGGAATCGTTGTGAGGATAGAGGCTTTGTGAATACGTCTGCAATTTGATCTTCTGTTTTGATAAACTGAACTGAGAGTTTTCTTTGAGCAACCTTTTCCCTAACAAAATGATAATCAATTTCCACATGCTTTGTTCGAGCATGAAAGGCTGGATTGGATGACAGGTAGGTGGCACCAAGGTTATCACACCACAAGGTAGGAACATATGTCATAGAGACGTGAAGTTCCTTAAGAAGCGCCTCAAACCATATAATCTCAGCAACTGTGTCTGCTAATGCTTTATACTCAGACTCTGTAGATGACCTAGAGACAGTACGTTGTTTACGAGCACACCATGAAATAAGGTTAGAGCCAAGATAGATGGCAAATCCCCCCGTGGATCGACGGTCATCAAGGGAACCTGCCCAGTCTGCATCAGAAAAGGCTGTGAGAGATTTTCCGCAAGCATCAGTATAGGCATGAAGAACAGGAGCTGATTTTTGTTGAATCAGCAAACCAAAATGAGATGTGCCTTGAAGATACCGAAGAATCCTTTTAACCGCAGACCAGTGATTTTCTGTTGGCGAGTGCATGAACTGACAAACTTTGTTAACTGTAAAAGTGATATCTGGTCGAGAGAGAGTGAGGTATTGTAAAGCCCCAACAGTTTGTCGATATTTGACCGGATCATTAAACTGAGGGCTATCACCAAGAGACAATTGAGAGTTGATTACCATAGGCGAATTAACTGGTTTAGACTGACAGAGACCGGCTTTATGGATAATTTCAGAGATGTATTTTTTCTGAGATAGAAGCAAGTCAGTACCACGTGGAACCACCTCGATACCTAAAAAATATGAAAGTCGACCCATATCCTGCATCGCAAATGTGGTGCTGAGCCGTTGAATGATGTGGTCAATGAGCCTCAGATTGTTTCCGGTTAGGATGATATCATCCACATAAACAAACATGTACAATAAGTTACCATTGTGAGAGTAAATAAATAATGAGGGATCTGTTTTAGATCCGTGAAACCCAAGCTGCAACAGAACCCCAGAAAGACGATTAAACCACGCCCGCGGAGCTTGTTTGAGACCATATAATGATTTATGAAGCAAACAAAGATGATTCGGCTTTCCAGGATCAATAAAACCCTGTGGTTGTCTTAAATAAACAGTTTCCTATAGGTCACCATGTAAAAACGCGTTCTGTACATCGAGCTGACGAAGAGGCCATTGCCGAGTAACAGCAAGTGACAAAACCACACGAACAGTTGTGGATTTAACCACAGGACTAAATGTCTCATGATAATCGATCCCTGGTTGTTGGTTGAAACCTTTGGCAACTAACCGAGCTTTGTAACGTGTTATATGCCCATTTTCATCATGTTTCAACCTGTACACCCACTTACTATCAACAACATTAGCATTAGGAACAGGTGGTACCAAAGTCCAGGTGCCATTTCGCAATAGCGCTTTGAATTCCTCCATCATGGAAGTACGCCACTGAGGACTTTTGTTGGCAACAACAAAGGTGGAGGGTTCGATGATGGAATGGTTAGTGGAGGTGTGAAAAGCAGAGGCATTGTATGGAACACGCTGCTTGGGGTTTGGACGAAGATTGGCAGGACGGGTACGTGTTTGACACGTGGTAGTGCTAGAATCGGAAGGTGCGGGGTTGGTGGTAGCGGGATGGTTAGATCGGTGTCGAGTATAGGTAAATTGTAAAGGTGGGATAGTAGAATTGATAGGTTCGTTTGGAGATAGGTTTGTGTCGACCGGTGGTGGGGCCGTAGGTGAGGTGGTTGGGTTGGGTGATGGTGGGGCTGGTGGATCCGTGGATAATGGGCCTGGTGGATCCGTCGGTAATGGGCCAGGTGGATCCGTGGGTAATGGGCATGGTGGACTAGTGGGTTGTGATATTGGATCAGAAGTGTTTTGGGTCGTGGTGGGGCTAGGTGTGTTGGTAGGAGGGGAAACAGGTGGATTAGTCGAGGGATAGGAAGAGTAATACGGATCAGGAGAAGGGGGGGTAAGAGTGGAAGTTTGGAGAAGAGGAAAATGTGATTCATTAAAACGAACCTGTCGGGCAATGTAAATGCGATTGGAAACGGGATCAAGGCATTGATAACCATGATGAGAGAGACTATACCCTAGAAAAATACAGGGGATGGAACGAAAATCCATTTTGTGTGGATTATATGGACGGAGATGAGGGAAACACTGACACCCAAAAACACGCAAAAAAGATAGATCAGGTTTGCGGTTAAGAAGATGTTCAAAAGGAGAGACGTTGAGGGAAGTTCGAGTGGGCATGCGGTTGATTAGATAAGTGGCGGTTTCAAAGGCAAAGTTCCAAAATCGCATTGGAACACCAGATTGTGCCAAAAGAGTGAGATCTGTTTCCACTACATGACGATGTCGCCGCTCAACAAATCCGTTTTGTTCGCTTGTATGAGGACATGATAGGCGATGTATGATGCCGAGAGATTTGAAGAAGGAAGAGAGATTCCGAAATTCTCCCCCCCAGTCGGATTGAACGGACTTGAGTTGTCTTTTAAATTGTCGTTCAATCATTGCATGGAATTGTTTAAAGGTGCTAAAAACATCAGATTTATGTTTAAGGGGAAAAATCCACATGTATCTAGTATAATGATCAACACAAAGTAAAAAATAACGATGACCATAAAAAGAAGTAACGGGAGCAGGACCCCAAACATCATAAAAAATTAAATCCAAAACGTGTGTACTCTTATAATTGGAATAAGATAAATGTAATTTGGAAGATTTTCCCATAGGACATGAATTACAAAAATGAAAATCAGAAGTCTTTGTAACAGGAAGACTATTTGTTGAAATGATAGACTGTAAAAGTTGAGGATGCGGATGTCCAAGTCTTTGATGCCAAGTTGTAGAAGAAGCTCGAACCGTTGAAAAGGCAATGTTGGAAACAGGATGAAAAGGCAATGTTGAAATGATAGACTGTAAAAGTTGAGGATGCGGATGTCCAAGTCTTTGATGCCAAGTTGTAGAAGAAGCTCGAACCGTTGAAAAGGCAATGTTGGAAACAGGATGAATATTTGGCAGGTGGAAGGAGTAGAGACCATCATTACTTGGACCCATCAGGAGGATAGTGCGGGTAGCCGTATCCTTAACACAAAAAAAGTCAGCATGAAACTCAAAGAAAACATTATTGTCTTTACAAAAACGTTGTACAGAAAGAAGATTGCGTTTCAATTACCTTCGAAAGGTCATTCCACCTTTATATCTTGCATTTTGAGCCCTCCAATTTGACTTATAAGGGTTTCAAGACTTATACCCACTTTGTTAAGTCCTTGGTCACTTTATGTTTACCCGAAAAGTCCTAATTTTCAACGTTGACGCTTTAACCCCTCGCGTACAAATTTTATCATAACTTTCTCATACGATAACGAAACTTGGTAAAATTTTTATCGTGCATTCTAGTGAGCATAATTAATCGTTACAAAGCTTCGGGTTTGCTAAAAGGTCGCTCAGAGGTATACCTTAAACATGTTGACATATTTAACCCCTGTAGTTTGTACTCTCTTACTTTCTTTCACAATTAGCTTCGTATGATCCATGATCCATTCGTTTAAGGGTATGAGCATCATGTAGGGTTACTGTAAAGTATATTTATCCCTTGTTGACATTTTGAACCCTTATATTCACATACTTTCCATGTTTGTCAACTTTAGTCCCTCTAGAGTATACTTTCACAAGCTCAAGCTTATGACACGTGTCAATACATTATAGGACGTGAATTTTTGAGGTGTTACATCCTCACCCCTTTAAAAGAAATCTCGATCTCGAGATTTGTTAAAATGCTGGAAGTACTTTTTGTCGCATAATGGACTTAACTTCTATAGCATATCTGGAGTCTTTCCAAGCTCCCAAGTTGACCTCTATAATAGGTACATGTATCCTTTTTGGAGCTTCATAACCTGTCGATCCTCAATCGATACGGGTTTCTTGTCCAATCATAAAGTTTCATTAATCTGCCTATCATTACGTGATAATGTGTTTCGACTTATTGGCGAAACCTATCCTTAAATCATCAGTGTGGGTCGCATTGCGAGCTTCACTAAGCTCCTTATATAGGTTTTGGCTTATAGGTTATTGACCTTTGTCGCATTCGATTTCCTGAATGTTCCTATATATCCAGGGCTTAACTTACCCGGAGAAATTGGAATTTAGCACACCCTTCTTAGAGCGATACTTTCGATTAAACCTTATTCCTTATTAAGGACTTAAGAAGGTTGTGACTTTTATCAATCCTCAATTTTCTGCCGATTACTGGCAATCTTTAAGATGATTATGAATTCAGATGATCCTATTTGTTGTTTCCAGTGAAATCTCCAGATCCTGATAATTGGACTTACCAATCTATTGTCCTGATAATAGATGTTTAACATTCCATCTATACAAGGTCCCCAAAGGAGTAGCCTTGATACTTATAGGATAATTGTTGTAGAACAGCTTATTTTATTGGTGAGATGGTTTTTTTTTTCAATCACTGCTTGTTAGGCCCTAAAGTGTGAGACTGACGCATCAAATTAACACAACGAGCTATGGTTACGAGCTGGGCCTTACCGGGTTAGTTTATATTAGGTTGTGGACCTTTATAGGTCACTTGGGCTAAGCTTTAGGCCATGTGGGCCAAGCAGGCCCAAGGGGAGCCCATGTGGGTGATGGGCTTATCTATGTATATAAACAAGTTTTTGACTTGTTTTAGGGTTTGAACCTTTTGGAGCCTCAGTTACAAAATTCTAGAGAGCTAGAGGGTGAGGCGATTTGGTGGTAGAATATTTGTACCAGACGTTTTGCTTATTCAAGTAATAGAATGTGTGCAAGTATTGAAAGTGATTCTAGTTTGTTCTTCGTTGTTCATATTTCTTGTTATTTTCGTTTTGATTCTTGAATCACCCATTGATTGGATTCCGCACAATCAATTGGTTATTTGATATCATTGAAAGATCCGGTTTACGGGACTTACAAGTGGTATCAGAGCCATTAGAACCTGTTTCTAGGCTCGGTGTGATATCAAGGATTCAAGATTTTCGCTATTTTTTGGTTGGTGTTCTTCATGTTCTTCACTGTGTTCAACCGGTTTTATTAGAAAATAATCTATTTTGGCTCTTTGATCTGCTTTGAAAGTGTTTTTGAAAAGTTAAAATTAAATCTTTTTTAAAATCGTATAGTTCTTGCAATATCTTTAATTTTTAAAAAGATTTAAAAATGTGTGCAAGTATTGAAAGTGATTCTAGTTTGTTCTTCGTTGTTCATATTTCTTGTTATTTTCGTTTTGATTCTTGAATCACCCATTGATTGGATTCCGCACAATCAATTGGTTATTTGATATCATTGAAAGATCCGGTTTACGGGACTTACAAGTGGTATCAGAGCCATTAGAACCTGTTTCTAGGCTCGGTGTGATATCAAGGATTCAAGATTTTCGCTATTTTTTGGTTGGTGTTCTTCATGTTCTTCACTGTGTTCAACCGGTTTTATTAGAAAATAATCTATTTTGGCTCTTTGATCTGCTTTGAAAGTGTTTTTGAAAAGTTAAAATTAAATCTTTTTTAAAATCGTATAGTTCTTGCAATATCTTTAATTTTTAAAAAGATTTAAAAAAATCCTAGGTTTTAGGAAAGCCACGTGAATTCAGTTGCAACAGTTTTTATTCAAAAGTAAACATATCATCTTCCTGGTCTCGAGTCTTCATCTTCAAACATCATCACGATCTCGAGTCCCATCTTCTTCACAGGTCTCGAGTCAGTTGGTTTCGACTCAATTGATATCTGGTCTCGAGTCCCTCTCCCATCACATTCTCGAGTCTCTCTTCACCGTCTCGACTCATCTTCATCGCCGGTCTCGACTCATCATCATCATCACAGTCTCGACTCATCACCCTCACACGGTCTCGAGTTGCAAGCTTCACCGTCTCGAGTCGCAATCTCAGTTTCAACTTCACTTTTTTTAAACGGTCTCGACTCTTCACGGTTTCAAGGTCTCGAGTCGCAACAATTGTTTCGACCGAGATCTCGAGTCATCTCCTTTTGTTTTCGAGTCGCAATCATCAAAGATCTTGAGCCATTGATCACCTGAGTCACAACAATCATCCACGGAACCTGCAACTCCGTCTCCGGTCATCGTTCATCATCATCTTCATCGACTGCCGTCCTCCTGCGACAACCTGCAACTCCGGTCATCTTTTCATCCGGCCATCTCACCTCCGTTCATCGCCAGTGTCACCGTCGGACCTCCATTAAACAAACCTCCACGTTCACTCCTTCATCTTCATCCGAACCACCTGCTCTCAACATCAACCCAACCACCGTGCATTGTTCCACTGTTCATCATCATCATCATCTGTAAAGCCCGTATCCGGTCATCGTCTCCATTGTCACGGTCATCGTCTTTCATCTACGGCCATCATCACCACCTCTGAACAACCATCGTATCTCCGATCATCGCCGGTTATAATCCTCATCATCATCACATTGGCGGCTGAAGTGATTTTACGGTTTTGGTTCGGCATTTGTGTAACGAAGAAGAAGAACAGTTATTTTGTTTGATTTAAGTTTTTAATAATAATAATAATAATAATAATAGTAATAATAATAATAATTATAATTATAATTAGGTTTTCTTTTAATAATAAAAATTAAAAAAAACGGGGGTTGGTTTGTTTGTGATAACGGTTTTAACAGATTTTTTTGAGGTGCGGTTTAGAAAACGGGTTCAGTCAATCGCGTGCAAGGGGTTTGAGTTAGCGAGTACACGGTTTCTCGCTTTGGGCTTGTGTTGAGGAAATAGTTAAAAGCGCACATTTTCAGGGGATCACACTTTCGGAGATCACAATTTTTTTTGGGGGATCACATCTTAAAAATGTCTTCTAAGAGAGAGGTGCTTGAGCAAGAACTCGAAGGATTCAGATACTTATATGGTGAATCTATAGTAGCACTTACAGGTCGGTTTGCTAAACTGCTCTCTGAAATGGAGAAGGCAGAGATGGTGGTGTCTACTCACATCAGCAACATAAAGCTTCTGGATGCTATAAAAGAGATTTCAGATCAGGCGAACTGTAGTTGGTTTACCAATGTTAATCAGTTAATATTGACAACCGATTGTTACAAAATGAAGCCGGGTGAGCTGATCTCAATCATCAAATCATATGACAGTGCTGACAAACAGTCTACTCAAGGCAACACATCTGCTGCAGTTTGCTCATCCACACAAAATTTAGCATTTATGTTTAACAAACCCCTGGCTCAAGGAATTACTAAAGAACGTGAAGAGATACTTTCTGTCTTTTGCACTCCTGATTGTAGAGAAAGAAATGAGGCATATCGGTTACATAACGCTGAGCTAATTCAAGATTACAATGATATAAAGAATAAAAATTTTACTTTATCAAAGAATGAAAAGCTTTATAAAGATAAAATTGAAGCTCAGTGAAAAGACATCATCAAACTCAAAGATGATGTAAGTGTAAAAACAGCTCAACTCTTATATGTTCAGGAAAAATTATGCACTGTGACTAAAGAACTGGAGGATATCAGAGATAGATATCAAATAAATGAACTCAATATCAAGAAATTTGATTCTTCCAGCAAACTAGTTAAAAATTTATGTGATCAACAGCTTGCATATAAGAAAAAGAAAGGGTGTGGATTGGGTTACAATCAGGCTCCTCCTCCTTACAATGATAATTACACATATTTACCTATGACTGAGGAGGAGTTGATGAATGAAAGTAAAATGACATATGGTCCGAAAAACAGTAAGTCATCAGTTGATGGTAGACCTGTTGAGAATCAGAAATCCACTTCAATAAATTTTGTTTCTAAAGGTTCAATTGATCCTAACGCTTCGTCTTTATGTGCAGATAAAGTATCTGAAGTAAAGTGTGGAGATGTTCTTGGGAGTGAACCAGTTGTTCATTCTAATATTTCTGAAAATTATTTTGAACAAACTGAGTCTGATATTGCTTTTGGAAAAAACATTGTTTGAGTCGTTTTGTGCTTATGCGTCGTCAAGTGAGCCTGATGTTTGGGGCAAAACTGATGATGTTTGTGTTGAATCTTTGAACAATAATTCTAGTGATGAATGTTTGTCAGTTAATACTTATGATTGTGATGTTTCTAATTCTTCAGTTGATGATAGCGTTACAGGTGAGGTCCCTCAGGATACATTCAGTGAAACCACTTAAACTTCTTCCCAAGAAAATCAAGAATGTCCTGATTCTTCTTCTGAATCGGCCTCAGTGGACGTCCCTAATGTTGAATCTAGTGGGACCACATTGGAAACCGTGACTGAAAGAAGACCTCAAGTAGATTCACATGATACATGTGTTGACGAAACATGTGTTGATGAAACTTCATCTTCTTCATCTTCTGAAATTAAAACTGAACCTGATTTTGTAAAAGAAGAAAAAGGAGTTGAAATAAATGAACAGTCAGCGACAAATGTTTCCGAAATTAAAGTTAAAACAGAAACTAAATCGTCTGTTCAAAATGATCATGATAAAATTGTAAAAGACGAAAAACATCATCCGTCTGAATCTCATGCTTGTGCTAGTTCTGATCAACAGGTACATAAGAACTCAGAAAAGGCACATGGAACACATGCAAAGCAATCAAAGCAAGCTCGTTCACCTAAACCAATCAGATCAGCTGCTGCTGCTAGCTCTTCGAATCTCCATACATTGAAGCGACAAACATGTTTCAACTGTGGAATTCCTGGACACATTGCTAGAAATTGTGTTCGTCGTCAAAAGGTGCAACAAAATGCTAATATTCACTCTTGTCTTGGTGTTTGTGAGTCGGTTCACAACACGCAAAAGGAGCCAAAAAGAGCAGATCAAAGTCGAGGATATAAGAAGTCTGCTCATCAAGGGCAATCACGATCTCATACGGCTCGTGACAAGGTGAATGAAAGATCCAATCAGGAAGAAAAGACGAAGAATGGTGCTCATAGCAACAAGAGTTCTGCAAACAGCAAATATAAGCACCCAAATTCGTCTTCGTCTGAAAGTCATGTGCAGGCGCATCCAACACGAAGAGGACCGGTTTGTCCTTCAGGACCTGCTAGAGCAAATCAAGATGCTCAAAATGTCTTGCCGATGAAAAGACAAACGTGCTACAACTGTGGCATTGCGGGTCATATTGCAAGAAACTGCACAAGGCGTCCCTACGTACCCTACTATATGCAAAATCAGAGGGTTACATCAAAGGATAACAATCATTCCAAGCCTATGAAGGTATCATCACCTAAGGCAATGAAGAATGTGAATCCCAAAGTTAAACCTTCTGATGGGGATTAGAACGCTGCTAAAAACAAACACAAAGCTTCTCAGGAACAAAAACGTTTTTCTAAAACCAATAAACCTGAAACAGCTAAAGTTGCTCAACCAAAGGCAACAAACACGTTTGTTAAATTGAAACAGATTTGGAAACCCAAATCCAAAGCAGCAACGTCTCCAATCCTTGAAACGAAAGGGGACTTGTGTTTGAAAGAAGTGTCTTACTTTGATGCTTTAGGAAATCCCAGGACCACGATGGCCTGGGTACCCATGTCTTACTAATCTCCTTACCTTTCAGGAACAACCAAGGAGGAGCTGTTGACAATCTCTGGAATGTTGATAGCGGTTGTTCCAGAGATAAAAAACGGGTAACATTTCACTGTTGCAAAAAGTTCAAGTTTTTTTTACAGATTATATGTTTCCTTTGGAGGAGATAACAGAAGTAAGATAATGATCAGCAAAAGGTACCGTTTAAATTCAGTACTTTGATTTGAATTTGATTAGTCTTTAATCTAATGACGGAACGGTTAAGCAAACATATTTTTTTTCTCTTTCTTAGTTCATTATTTTGTATATAAAGTGTCCTTTCTCTAGTAAATGGTAAATTTGCGCAAAAATACAAGATTTATGCACAAATTTAGGGGGGGGGAGAGGGACATATAGATAGATATAGAGTTTAGGGGGAGAAAACTCAGAAAATAAAGAAAGAGTTTGCTGTAAATATGTATTGTTTTAGGGGGAGAAAATGAGAAAAATACAAAAACATTTGAAAAATGAAAAAGCCAAAAAGAGAAATTGCATGATATGGGAAGTGAAATAAATGTTTGTGTTAAAGGGTTTTGACTAACACATGTAAGGTGCCATAGCTGAAAAGACTATGATCTACTGCGATCTGTCGATAGGCTTGACGCTCAAAATGATAAAAGATACTAAGTGATATAAACATAATGAACTATGTACCATGTGGGTAACATACCAACGACGTATGATTTTATGGTCTTAAATCTTGTGTTGATAGATAGCCAACGTCTGAGGTTTCGGGTCTTTATGTTGTTGAATCATCCGGGGATATCTTGGCTGTCCTTCCGTAAATGAATTTTCACATTATGGTGAAGGGCTGACTCATGTAAGACCAGTATCGAAACAGTTTGACTTTAGCACGATGTGTTGGTAGGCTCTATCCTTAAAGACTGGAAACATTGGCTGTTCTGTTCAGAACTAAATTAGTACATGACCTCAGGAAAGAAAGTCACTTAGAATTAGCTCATTACTATTTGAATGTCTGTATGTTGTCCCGATACACACAATTTTGGTCTAACTCCGAAAAAGTCGTGTATCTCCTCTGTTTTGCGGAAGCAAAGACCTGGAGGTGCTAGGCAACGTCAGCTTCTGCTGCATCCAGATACATGCTGACCTTCCGTAAATGAATTTTCACATTATGGTGAAGGGCTGACTCATGTAAGACCAGTATCGAAACAGTTTGACTTTAGCACGATGTGTTGGTAGGCTCTATCCTTAAAGACTGGAAACATTGGCTGTTCTGTTCAGAACTAAATTAGTACATGACCTCAGGAAAGAAAGTCACTTGGAATTAGCTCATTACTATTTGAATGTCTGTATGTTGTCCTGATACACACAATTTTGGTCTAACTCTGAAATCTTCTCTGAAAAAGTCGTGTATCTCCTCTGTTTTGCGGAAGCAAAGACCTGGAGGTGCTAGGCAACGTCAGCTTCTGCTGCATCCAGATACATGCTGACCTAGCTGTACGTTGTCGCGCTATAGATCAATTAAACACTCGAAAGAGGCCCTCAAGTGCCCAAAAGAAACCCAAGAAACCTATATCAAACTGAGAAAAACTCATTTGATCTGTATATTATACCATCTCTGCTTAAGATCTATTCTGTTCTTTTCTCAATCTATTCCCAGTTAAGATTTCAGAGATTTGGATTGGACTTGTGAAATATGTGGTAGGGAAGCTACTTGCATGATAGAGTGTGCTGTTTATATTTCCGGGATTTGATTAGTATTTGTTTGGGTGTTCATTGTTAAGAAATCAAAACATGATAAAATTTGTTACAGGCAGTTATATGGAAAAGGTCTAGGGAGATGAGTTTAGGTGGACAAATATACTGGCAATCGTCTAGATCATTCGGTAAAAGATCAGTGTTGATAAGTGAAGTCAAGCCCGAAACCTCGTGATTTTATTTCCTAGACACAGTCAGGATATCTTAAAAGATCCCAAGAAGACAAAAACCCTAAGGAATCAAAATCTCAAAATGAGAATATTCCAAATGCTCAAAGAGCCAAATTCGTACGAAAATGGTATTTTCCTCACCCTCGTTGGACAAAATCATTGGTCGCACTGCTGTACGAAAGTACTGACCTATCACCAATGGTCTAACGTTGTAAATAAAAAAGGATGACATCAATATACTCACCTGTTACGATGAATCGTTGTGCTTACCTTGATCGCGGGGGTATGCCTTGGAATGGGACACACGGGTATAATAGCATAATATTACCTTAAGCATATCACGAAGTTGAAAAATTGAAAGTTGAGCGTTAAAGTTTAAGTGGACAAACATATTGACAATAGCATAGACCAATTTGATTAGGCTCGTATTGAAAAGTGTTCCTTAGTATGCCTGAGAACGAATTTTGATCCCATTGCAATTGTAATTGTATATTATGGTAGTTGTTTATATTTTGAGTTTTTATTTGTTTTTAGTTCTTAAAAATTAAAAAAAAATTATTAAAAAATTAAAAAAAATACAAAAATAGTGTCTTGCTTTTCTATAAAATCGAAAATATAAAAATAGAGTGTCTATTTGTTTTTCTTAAAATTAAAAATGTAACCGTTCTTGAAGATTTGACTGATCATCAAAAGTTTAAAGAATTTAAATTGTGAAATCCAAGTATAAATACTTGGATGTACCTAGTGTTCATATGGTAGTCTCCCTGTTGCATAAGAAATGTTTGCTTATGAGTTTGTGAGCATGTGCAGAACTTGATTTCAATCAAGAACAGGGATTGATGAATATTGAGATGCTGTTAGTTGCTGAAGAAGCCTGAAGCAGCACAACAACAAGATGCACCTGAGTCAGAAGAACCGGATACGAAACGCCGTCTGACAATGAAAGTACATTTGAAGAAGTACCTGTGAACCTGCTTGAAAGACAAAGATTGAAGAAGAAAAGAGCTGCTGAGAATCCTCCTCTCACATTCTTTTCCATAAGATTTTCAAGCAAATGCTGATCGAGATCCTGATATGAAGCTAACCACAAGAGCTGAAGAAAGAGACCCAGTGCTGAGAGTTCAGAAGTCAAGAACTTCCACAACATCTGCAGCAGAGAGACAACCATAGACTTCGTTGAAGACGTTGCTGAATTCATGCTATGAAGACAAGTTGATGGCATCAGTCTAGGGGGAGATTGTTAGGCCCTAAAGTGTGAGACTGACGCATCAAATTAACACAACGAGCTATGGTTACGAGCTGGGCCTTACCGGGTTAGTTTATATTACGTTGTGGACCTTTATAGGTCACTTGGGCTAAGCTTTAGGCCATGTGGGCCAAGCAGGCCCAAGGGGAGCCCATGTGGGTGATGGGCTTATCTATGTATATAAACAAGTTTTTGACTTGTTTTAGGGTTTGAACCTTTTGGAGCCTCAGTTACAAAATTCTAGAGAGCTAGAGTGTGAGGCGATTTGGTGGTAGAATATTTGTGCCAGATGTTTTGCTTATTCAAGTAATAGAACGTGTGCAAGTATTGAAAGTGATTCCAGTTTGTTCTTCGTTGTTCATATTTCTTGTTATTTTCGTTTTGATTCTTGAATCACCCATTGATTGGATTCCGCACAATCAATTGGTTATTTGATATCATTGAAAGATCCGGTTTACGGGACTTACACTGCTTAAAACCAATCTTAAGGAATAGCTAATCCTCACAGCTAGTTGAACAGATCGACGATCCTGGGCAGCTAATGGCGATTCTTAATTATTGCCTAAATAGGGTTGCGGTAATCAATGCATAAGCAAATGAACAGTCTTCCTTATTTAACAATATCAAACTCTCAGAATATTGGGTTAGGCTATATGAATCCTCTATTTTAAAACTTACTTAATCAGGGTTTCGATTCCTCCAATGATGGTACTAGCCGTTTAGGTAATTTTATAATGATACAGCCCTAAATGGGGATATAAATCCTAACTCTACTTGCCTCTCAGGAGGTAAGCAGGGTAATCTTAGGAGAAGATAATTAAGATACAAGGAGGTTACAGAGATTTCCCATATCTCAGGCTCCAGTTCATTCATCATTGCTTGTGTCAAATGAATGACACAATTATGTTACAAGTCCACGAATTCTTTAATCGGGAACATTTACTGGGATAATTCCGTTCTGGATATCTTCTTTGAATACCATTAGTTGACCTTAGTACCATATGACCGTTGGGATATCTTTAGGGTTCCATGCATTAAACCTCCATACTGATCAGGCATGGAAGCAATCTATGGGACATATTAAGATACACCAATCCTCATATGGTGCTTTTGTCATACCATATGGTATTCTTAATCGATAGAGATCAAGAGATATCAATTTCATATTCTGACGTACTTCGTCTGGAGAGGGGGTGCACTCGAATTATATGACTGAAGATTTCTAGCATGAACAGAAGAAATGGTTCCTATGATTTTGTCGGTAAGTTTTACCCTACACTTACATCTAGGGTTCTTATAAAAGATTTTAAAGGTTTGCTATACTTATAGTTTATGAAGGATTTGGAGCAAATAGCATTGGGCTCCTTGAACTTTTTCACGGCCTTCTTCACGGCTTTTCTAACAGCTGCGTCTATCATAGCTTGAAGAACATCATTGGAAATTCTAAGGTTTACAATTGTAGCATCTTTAGCATGCGTCGCACCATCAATGGCGCGATTGACTGTTGTCTTATCCGAGTTTGTCATACTCAAGATTTGGTTCCTATCACCAAATGAATCATTTACTTAGTTGCAATCCAACAACTGCTATTCATCACCCTGATGGCCTTAACATATACTAACCATGGTTTCATTAAACTATACAGGCCAATATGGCACTAACATTCTTAATGAACGTTATTTTAAAATATATATTAATATTACTTAGCCTAGGTCGCAAAAGACCATCAATGGCATTTAAGGTTTGGATCTAATCCATCATCTTCTTGACAGGGGATCAAAATGTCACATCTGTCTTTATTATATTGATGAATTTGGATAGCTTGAAAGCTTGCCATAAGGATATCAGAAAAGAGTGATTCCTAATAGATATAAAACATCGATCTAAGGTTTGTTGGAGCATTCTCTAAAGTATCATCGACCAATTTCTACCTTGCATTAAATGACCGGAGTCCTAATCAGGCGGAGACAACAGTTCTCAACATTTATTGTTCGTTATAGAATCATATGTGCCAGCACCAAATAAATTTCTGCATAAACTGCTTGATAAGGAAAGGTACCTGCTATATAGTTATCATTCTGCACCATCTCCTGGGTGTTCCTCTAGAAGTCTTATGCATTTGTTCCCTTGGCCTCTCCAGGCTTCCTTATAAGTTTTGGGCAGTTGGTTTTGATGTGCCCTTCCTCGTAACAATTGTAACATGTCGCGTTCTTCAATTCCTTGCAATCTAAAGTTTTGTGACCCTTGGTCTTGCAAATTCCACACAATTTAGCACTTGGGTCAATCGTACATTTTCCAGAATGTTGTTTTCTGCAGTTACTGCATTTGGGCTTATTATTGAACTGACTCGAGCTTTTCCTAAACTCGAAATATTTCCCGTGCTCAGAGCTTCCCTTCTTCTTCTTGTTAGATTGATGGGAGTCTTCCTCGTCTTCTTTCCTTTTTCCCTCGCCGGAAGTTTTAACAGACTTATTCATGATAGCATCTAAAGTGAGAGATAAGGATAAGTCCACCGCGGACCTATATGTGGTAGGCCTGGATGCTTTAACATTTCCCTTTATCTCAGGTGCTAGGCCTCCAATAAAACGCGTTATGAGTTTAGGTTCAGGGGTGACTAAATAAGGAACTAGGCGGGACATAGTGTTGAAACTTGTCACATATGCCTGACAATCCAAATTCTTCATGACCATAGTCAAGAAGTCTGATTCTATCCTTTCTACCTCATGCTGAGGGCAATAGTTTTCCTTGACTAATGCAGTAAATTGATCCAAGATAAGTTGTAGAGTAGGACCTTTCCCGTGGCTTGGAGCAATGATCTCCAGCATGCCAACGCTTCTCCTTTGAATGATTGTGAAACAAATTTCACAACATCTTGCTCTGCACAACCGCTGATGTCAACAACAGTGTCCATCTCATCGAGCCATGTCATGCAGTCGATGGCCCCTTCCTCTCCTGTAAAGTCTCTGGGCTTGCAGGAGACGAAATATTTATATGAACAGGTCTTAACTGGTGCCTCTTGATGAAGTACAACCTGTCTAGACGGAACACTCCTTTGATTTGACGAGTTATGAACATCGTCTTCCTTTGACTCATGTGATTTAGAAGGGGGCTTACTACGAGCCACTGATAGAGTCTTAGAGTGGGTATCATTTGATTCATTATACTGTCTGTCGAGAGCTCGAGTAACAACATTATCTATTAATGCCTGCAGTTCCGCTCCAGTTATATTAATCCTGGTAGTATCATTATTCTCCTTCAAGTGGCTGTTAACTTCATCTGATCCAGCCATGTAGCTTGATTGCTACATAAATTTTGACAATGATTTACTCAGAGGTTATTATGAAATTATCATTTTTGATGATTTATTAGCCATGGTAATATAAACCATATGGGTTAATTTGTTAATTTTATTAGTATTTTCATTATAATCTATCCTAGTGCATAAATCATTAAGGATATTTAAAGTGGCACAACAGGCCTTGTCACGAGGACAGTTTCGAATTTATAAGCCATGATCGTTTGGGATCGAGGCATTTAAGGTTTGAGCATATTTGGTTACTTTTCTTGACAGAGAGTCGAAGACTACAACTGTCTTTTGTCTTTTAGTACAATAGATATAGCCCGTGGGAATTTCCCTTCTGAGGGATGTTTATGATATGATCATCTTTTCAGATGCTATTAGTCGAGATCGCATGGATCGTACCAACTATTATGCTTGGACATGGTCCAACATTTTTAGACAGGAGGTCAAAAACAACCACTGTCGTTGTCTTATCGGACAACAAGTTTAGCCCGTAGGCACTCCATCACTAACGGATGTTTATAATATGATCATCTTATAGGATGATATAAGCCATGATTTCTAAATCACTAGACTAGATAAGAAAGTTGGAAGAATCCATTATAAGGATGACTGTTGTGATTTTCTCGAATCACATTTGTCAAGAGTGCTAACACGTTCTTAGGTGTTAACAATGATCTGAATCTCTTGAATAGGTTTCACCATCTTGGCCATGTCTGAAATGACATGTAGGCTAGGTTTTACCTTTAAGATTCTTTTTAATATTAAGCGCAGAACAATCCTAAATTGTGATGTTTAAGAAGGATCTGAATCTAATTGAGGAACTGCCATCTTGGCCCTGTCTTAAAATGACACATGGGCTAGGTCTTGTCCTTTTTAGAATTTGCCATTTGGTTATAATGGTAGATCTTGTAAAAGTAATGTTATTTTTCATTTATTTCATATTTCGTGTTTAGAATGAAAATTTGAATTTAATCATTCCACTATAAAATTTAAAAAGTTCAGGTGTGCCCTAGACGGGACTTGAAAAGGAATAATGTTGTCCTCGAAGGGACTGAAAGGTAGATATGTCCTTATAAGGACTATTAAAGAAACGATCTTTAGCAAAAGGAGTTTTCTTCTTCACTTTACTTCTGAATGTTCTCTCCCTGGATGCTCGTTTCATTCTAGCCGCGGTACGAAGCTCAGCATTTCAAGGCTCCGGATGTGGAGAATTTCTAATACAGCTTCTTCGCTTGGCGACATATCCAATATATAAAAATTGGAAGCAAAATTTACAGATTAGGATTGAGAGTATTCCTATGTTAAGTCTAGACTCAGAATGTCAAGGAATGTGCTACTGTGTCATTGAGATTAAACACAAAAGGATAGTGTTTAATTCACTCAATGTTGGCTCTGATACCAACCTGTCACACCTCGATATTTCCACGTATTACCGGTGGGCCCGGTGGGGAGTATTGTGACGTAGTTGATATCATCATAGTCAAACAACACAATATATAAATGCACAGCGGAAGCAAAAGTTAAATATATTACATTCCGAATATAAAGAAACGTCAAAGTATTACAATGGAAAGTAAAGGATCCACAGGCGGATCAAATAAAAGAAAAAACTGTTCAACAGACTTTAGGCATCTAGAACTTGCAAGATTCCCTATTGATGCCCTGAGCTCCCAGCCAATTACGTTCAGTACCTGTCACTTAACCTTTTTTGGAAAATAAGTCAGTTTACACTGGTAAATACAATTAACTGACTCATTTTGGAAAAGAGTTTGAAAATTGATTTGAATGCTCGAGGCACAAAATATCTTTTATAACCTGGGATAATTTTATTAATAAAAATCTTGTATCCGATTTACATGTTTGTCCAACATTTAGGGCTGGTGATTATACAATACAAGCCGGTCAAGATTAATCGACACACCATAAATATAACTCACAAGGAAACACCTTACGAGTGAGTATATCTTTTACATACGCAACATGAGGTGTTATGCCTACACCTTGTGCTTAAGTTATGGCCATTCACTTTTTAAATGAGCCAAGGATATCCAGGACACGGTCATTAACCCCTAATGTTATTTGTTATTAATCAATACAGATTAAAGCGGGATTATGCAATTTAATCATCTCCGATTAAAAGGTTTCTACACCCGACCAAGCGGTATTTTTATAATACCGTATCCCAAGCCCGTATAAGGGAAAATAAGTTAAAAGTATTTACCTGAGCTAGCAATGCAATTTATACTCAGTCGTATATTCTAATCAGCAAGCACAAGTACTTCTACTGGGGCTCTCAATCTGGAACGAAGGTTTTATTAACCTATTAGATCCCTAACGGGTCTTATTTAAGTCGTAACTTAGACCGGTTAGTTTTAAGGAAAGGCTTACGGTTCAAAACGCATGATTAAGCGAAGACCTGAATAGAATGTGATTTAGACCGGAAATCTGAGTTTTCTGATCAGATTATAAAGTTTAAAATACTTTATTTATTATATAAAATCAGTAGCAATTGGATTGGTGTCAAAATACTATGTAGAACTCATTTTATAACCAAAAAGGGTATAATCGGTATTTACCGAATCAAGGCCATAACCTTAGGTTATGATCAGGTTAAAAATAATTAAAAATCTTCAAAAATATCAAAATATTATATTACATCGGTGGGTAAAAGGTTGGGTGTCAAGAATTGGGTTTAGATAGGCTTTACGCTAATTATGCCGTTTAATTCATAAGAAGCGTTCTAATTACGCTATTAAGCATAACTCCTAATCTAGACCTCCAACTGATATGAAATTTTAGGGACATGTTTATAAATCAGTAACAAAGATTATTGTCCACTCACATTTCCAAAATTCTCGTTTTATGGTCAAAAGGGCATATTGGTCAACATTAGGCATTTAACGGAAACGTGTAAACGAATCGGACAATCAACGATCCAACCACAGAGGGTTATACCAACATGTAACCTGGTCCTAAAGAAGCCCTAAGGCATTTCTAAACCCATCTAAATCAGGTCAGAACTGAAGTCAAAGCAAAAGTCAAAGTTTTGCGACTTTCGGTTCCGAACCGGGTCTAAACAGAAAATTGTCGAATCAAACAAGCTTAGACCAGTTCTTATACTTATTACCAAGTTATATGAGTGATAAAATAGGTTACATGCCTTCTACATTGCTAATTACATGTTAATTTGCAAATTAAGCTTCTGTTGACTTTTTATAAACAACTTTGACTCGACATTTGATCTAGTTGGAACGGGAATCAGAGGGTGCCCTTTTAAGGGTTTATTGCCCACATAATTACCAACTTATAACTACCTTCTATTCGAATAATCACCGGACCATTAATGATTAATCGATAAGTCAAACGGTAATTACGATGGTTTGACTTTTAAGCTAATAACTAAGTAAAACTTAATTAAGGAAGGTCAATGGTACTTACCAAAGTCCTATAGTGATGACTTGGGTCTGCTCTTATGCTCCAGGAATGATCAGAAATGCAGTTGGAATGAATTATCACAAGGTTGCAACATGAGGGCCTTTTTATAGTGCTTTTGATCTCATTAGATCATGCCAAGCAACCCTACTATTGTTCCTTGATCATCAACAAGTGTCTCTAGGCCCTAAGAGCATGTAGGGGTCGCCCAAGGAAGTGGAAAATCATTTTTAAGTCGGTTACAATGCTGAACAGGCTGCTGCCTGTGGTTTCTGTATCTGGGGACCGCACGCGGCCCGCGTAAGATTCTAACATGTCTTACGCGGCCCGCCTAAGACCTGTTATCAGGTTAAAAGTTTTTAGCTTTTGCATCCTTGGCTCTTGGCCCTTCGAAAGGTCATTCCACCTTTATATCTTGCATTTTGAGCCCTCCAATTTGACTTATAAGGGCTTCAAGACTTATACCCACTTTGTTAAGTCCTTGGTCACTTTATGTTTACCCGAAAAGTCCTAATTTTCAACGTTGACGCTTTAACCCCTCACGTATAAATTTTATCATAACTTTCTCATACGATAACGAAACTTGGTGAAATTTTTATCGTGCATTCTAGTGAGCATAATTAATCGTTACAAAGCTTCGGGTTTGCTAAAACGTTGCTCAGAGGTATACCTTAAACATGTTGACATATTTAACCCCTGTAGTTTGTAATCTCTCACTTTCTTTCACAATTAGCTTCGTATGATCCATGATCCATTCGTTTAAGGGTATGGGCATCATGTAGGGTTACTGTAAAGTATATTTATCACTTTTTGACATTTTGAACCCTTATATTCCCATACTTTCCATGTTTGTCAACTTTAGTCCCTCTAGAGTATACTTTCACAAGCTCAAGCTTATGACACGTGTCAATACATTATAGGACGTGAATTTTCGAGGTGTTACAGATCCCCATCGAAAGGAAATCATAAGGTATGCAAAATTTTATAAAAATTCTCTACTTGAAATTCTCATGAATTTAGAGAACTCGAAATCTGTTAATGCATGTGTGTTATGTAGATGAAATAAGAACATTTAAGTGTCTAGGAGTAAACCCTAGGCAATTACATGTTGAAATCATGCCAAATTTTAGTGAAATCCATGGCCACCATTGTAGGTGATTAGTGGGTTATATAGAACTTGATGAACACTAGAGTTTTGAATGTTATTCTAGTGTAATTTGATTCATAGAAACTGATTACTGAAAAATTTGATGTTTGACTCTATATGTGATAGCTCGATTGATGTTAATTTTGGCTAAGCGACAAGCCATGAACTTGAAAATAAAAGATATAAAATCCTGCCCTTTAAGTGTTTGTAAAAACGCCTCAAAGAGGGCTCGAAACTGAAGTTTTAAAGTTAAAACGCATAATTGTGATGTTTTGGTAAATTATGCGACATGTGATTGAAAAGAGTTCTAAACGCGCCATGATTGAACTCTATAGGAAAGGATACCAGAACGTCGAGTGGACTAGTCGGTGGCGATTTGCGTTTGAAGGGCGTGCACTAAAGGTATGTAACTTGATTCGTTACATTGGGTAAATTTTGATAATTAGCACATGGGCATTTATAAGCATAATAACGGACATGAGCATATAATTCAAAATACTAATGACCAGGTAATATAACCTTAGAGGGTTATATTACAACATAATACGGTCCTAATGAAAGCTTAAAACATAAAGGATTTAAGCTAGATTGGGTCAGAACTGAAAGTTAAAGCAAAAGTCAAGCTTTTGCGACTTTCGGTTGCGAACAGACCCTAAACTTAGAATTGTCGGGTTGAACCTGTTTGAACATGTTCTAATAATAATTACTAAGTTATTAGAGTGTTGAAATATAATTTATAACCTCTGTATTATTAGTTTTAATTATTATTTATAATTCTGTCCAGTTTGACTTTTTAACTATATAGTTTGACCCGACAATTAACTAAGCAAACGAAATAATTAGGAGGTGCCATTTTAAGGGTTAATCACCTACCTAATTATGATCACATAACCACATTCATTTTGAACAGTGGCTAGACCATTTGGGTTTAAACCAGAGTCAAAGCTAATTTACGATAACTTGACTTTTCGGTTTTTAAATTATAAAACAGAACTAAAGAGGGGGCTAAGACACTTACAAAGGGTTCTAGCAATCTTTTCTACTAAAAATGAGTTCCCTTTCAGATCAGGAAGCTCTAGAATTGAGAGAGGAGAAGATTGAATGAAATGTGCAATTTGTGGAATGAAGAACACCACCTATTTATAGATTTTGGAGGGTCATTGGATGATCAACAGGTGTTAGGAGGCTCTTGGGATGTTTACACATGTCCTAACAGCTGTTATATTTAGTTTGGAGCCCAAGGAAATCGATTTGATTGGTTTAGAAGGGATTGAAGTGGGCTGCAAGCCAAAATAACGAAGCTGCCCAGACCTGGGCCTAGGCTACGCTGCAGGGGGCGTAGGCTACGGCCTGCACAGATCAAACACACACAACAACTTTCAAATTACTTTGTCATTTTTGGCCCCCTTGTCTTCCATACTTGCATGTTTTGTTATAATTAGTACAAAAAAGCCCTCCTTGACCAATATTAGGCACACCCAAGAGTATGACCGAACATCACGGAGTTCTCGATTCGATTAAAAGGTCTCTCAAAGGCGTAGTTTCACACATTGACGTTTTTTTGTCCTTTTAACGCATAAAGTTGTGTGTAATATCGTTTAACGATATCAAAGCCTTTCATAGCCCAATTAAGCATTCCCGAGAGTATGACCGAACATTACGACACTCCAGTTTGCTTATATGGTCCCTCAAATGTGTAGTTTTAGACGTTGACGATTTTGGTCCCTTTAACGCGCAAACTTGCGCGTATTATCATTTAATAGCATCAAAGTCCTATGTAGCCCATATTTAGTCTTCTCGAGAGTATGATTGCACATCATAATGCTTCAGGTTCGTTAAAAGGTCATTCAGAGGTATAATTAAACATGTTGACGCTTTTAACCCCTCTAACATACAAACCTGCGCTTATCTTCACTTATTGGCATAAAAGCCTTGAATGGCCAATATTAGGCATTCCTGAGAGTATGATCAAACATCATGAGGCTCTCGGTTTGTTAAAAGGTCACTCAGAGGTAAGAATTAACATGTTGACACTTTTAACCCTTCGTCGCGCAAACTTTCAATTAATTACGCAAATGGCTCATCTCGTCCAACAAGTGGCTCGTTTGAGAATATGGACATCGTATAAGGTCACTCAGAGGCATAGTTTAGGCATGTTGACATTTTCAGTCCTTCTGTATTCGAGGTTTTCGATTTTTGATGAAGTTAGCTCCTTATAGTCAACGTTTGACTTTATTAGGGTTTATTACACGTGTCAACACATTGTTGGACACGATTTTACGAGGTGTTACAATAATGTAGTGATTATTGAGATAGAAAGTGAAGAAAAGGTTGAGGATGGTGGGTTTTGAAAATGGTGGGTTTTGAAGTTACAAAGAGAAGAAGAAAGAAGATTGGATAAAATGGACTAAAATACACTTCCTCTTTATTTTAAATTTTGTCACATGTCATAATCCTATTGCTTTCTATCCTTCCTAGCCAAAATAAACTTTCTATTTGATCCTCTCCCTGTAAATGAAATCACTTTCTGCTAATGATAAAAGGGGAAAAATTTAAAAATGTTTGGGTAGGGTTTGGTATGTAGGGATGAGAGACGTAACGGAATGGATCATTGCAAGGGAATGAAGAAAATGGTGTTTGGTTAGTCAACAGAATGGAATCACCCATTACATAAAGACATTCAACTCCCTCAAAATCATTCTATCAACCTCATGTTTTTTCATTTCATCCTATCTTGCACCATTCATCAAGAACACCACAATCCACCATCACCACCCACCACCGACACCATCGTTGCCGCAACCCACCCGCCTTCGTTGCCACCCACCGCCCCCACCAACCACCACTGCCGCCAAAGCCACTCGTCGGTGGCACCCACCACTGCCACCAACCACCACTGCCGCCAAAGCCACTCGTCGGTTTTTTACTCAGCTCTATATATTAACTTTAGAAGAGAAACACAACGCAACAAAGCCAACTCTATTACATAAAAAAATGCAGTAGAGCGAGGCTTTCCTACACACCAAACAGAATTTATTGATAATTCAATCCATTCCATCATAGCAACCAAACATTCCAAGGTTCATTTAATCATTCACCATGACATTTGGTCCAACCAAACAGACCCCAGTGTTATTATTCTTCTACATTAGTGCTATAAAACAGCCCCTAGAGTTACCATTCTTCTACGAATCATTTCCTAAGTTTGTAATGACAGCTGGTCCAAGGTACATGGAAAAACATGTGTCTCACAACAGCCTTGATGTTTTATTCTTTTATACTTCTTTTAAAATCAAAATTCAAAATTAGCAACCTGAGCGCCGTATTCAAAATTGATGCATCACCATCCTTTCATATTCCATATCACACACCACCATCTGTATTCTTCAAACAATAGGCTTCAATAAATTCCTAATACCCATCTGAATTGAGCCATTCCAATGAAATAATATTAAATTGTTGTTTGTTTCAAATTTTTTAACGAAATGGTTCATTCCATCAAAGATGCCATCTGTTTCCATTCCATACCTTTGTAAAAAGAATTTTTCCCACTATACCCTCAAAAGGTTAGCAAATCCAACAAAATGTAAAAGTAGTGGAACGTTCTCCTTCTGTCTTCCTGTTTGATGGTTTAGACTATATACGGTGTGAGCGTGGCAAAGTGGCGTGAAAGCCATTCTACGCCGGGCACACCATCCTGGATACGGTGGCAAGAATTCCACCGGCGTGGAGGGCATAGTGGGAGACGACGTGGTCGCGTGTGATTTAATGCAATAAATATTAATGTTTTTATTTAACTTTAATAGATTTTTAGAGTAAATTGTCAAAGTCTGTGAGGTTTGGTCAAGTTTACCATTTTCATCCAAAATATTTTTTTTTGTATCGTATTGCCCTTCACTTTTAAGAATTTTGCCATTACCATCCAAACATCTAACTTTTTTTCCCAAAATCGTCCCTGAGGGTTAGGGCTGTTCACGAGCCGAGCCGAACCGAGCGGACCTTTGCTCATGCTTGGCTCGTTTACAAACCGAACCGAGCGGAGCTGCTCACTTAAAACCGAGCCTCAAATCAAGCGAGCATTTTTCGAGCAGTAAATATTCCGAGCGAGCGTCGAGCGAAGTTCGAGCGATTTGGACAACCGTGTCGCCCGATTGAAATTCGATAAGAGAGGTAGTAACAATGTTTGGTCTCAAGTTTTATGTCTTTAAAAAAATGCACGTTTCATGTCATAATATTTTTCTTATAAATAACAATGTTGTAGCCGATGAGGCGATGATCATATTGCACGAACAATTACGTTGAGAGCAGGAGATGATCGACTTAGGGTAACGACATGAAACATTGAGGCGATAAGCAGCTTGTCGTTTATCGATTTAGGATTTAACTTTTAGGTTTTGATATTAATTTTTTTATTGGCGTGGTTGGGCTAGTACGTATAGATATAGTTGTAAATTTGTTTATAGTGGACCAAAATCTAATAGAGTGACATATATAAAACTATAAATTTTATTTATATTTAAGTATATATGTATGTGTAATGTGTGTGTATATATATATATAGGTGTGTGTGTATATATATGTATAATTTATATTTGTGTATATATATGTGTATATACATGTTTATATATGTATGTGTATATGTGTATGTATGTATATATATATACTAATTATTAATTAAAAATAATATTTCGAGCCGAACCGAGCTGAGCGAACCTTTGCTCATGCTTGGCTCGTTTACAAACCGAACCGAGCAGAGCGGCTCGTTTACAACCGAGCGTTAAATCGAACGAGCATTTTTCGAGCAATTTCCGAACGAGCGTCGAGCGAGCGACGAGCGGCGAGCGATTTGAACAGCCCTACTGAGGGTTGTGATTTTTTGTCATTTTCATCCAAATATCTAATAAAAAATATAACCCAAATTAGATATTTGGATGAAAATGACAAAAAAAATACCAAAAGTGAAGGGCAATATTATACAAAAAAAATTGTTTTGGATGAAACTGACAAACATACCCAAACCTTAGGGACGATTTTGGCAATTTACATTTTTATTTTATTTTAGTATATAATAATAATAATAATAATAATAATAATAATAATAAGGGTCGGGATTTAGAGAAAACGGTGAAAAGTGTGAGAACGGTGAGAACGCTTATGGATCGTCCGATCAAAACAATCCATAGACTAGATTGCGCGGTGGCGTTTTCGTAAATAACATCAATTTTATTATGTGGGACGCGCTTCATTAAGGGTAAAATGGTCTTTTACCGCTCATATTCAAAACGCCATCAAATGATAAAACGCCATAAAAAAAACGTCATTAAAAACAAAACGCCAAAAATTAGTAATAAAACGCGTTGAATATTACAGGAAGATGAAACAACACAAAATAACTGAACTTCAGTTATTAACATTCATTAGAAGAAATTCCCTCCTAAATTACGCGCCAAAACCATCATTATATAAACAAAGGTAAAACATAGCTTCCATAATCACTTCAATCTATCTATTTTCTACAAAAAAAATCGTTAACCAAAAACGCCAACTTAACCAAAACGCCAAAAATGGCAACAATCGTTTCGTGGAGATACACCCTGGGAATCAGGCGATACGTCCTCCATTTTGACAACAGAAGGAGGGTGTATGTTAAGACGGTCAGGGCAATTTTGAAGATGGAAGAAGAGATACAGAGGCAAATCTTATCCATTGGCATTGCTCTAGACAACGAATGCCACGAAACATATATGCTTATGAAAGCATTAACCAGCAAATTTGGACCAATCAAAGCAGATGTGAAGTCAGACCCTGTCATGACATCATGGCGTTTTGATGATGAAACAGACATGGTGACGGTTACATACGACAGTGGAGAGCAGGAAGTCTACTGGCTAGAGAATATCACGACAAAGCAGCGACTGAGTTTCATGGAAGAATTGCATAACGCCACTTGTACCAACATAGAAATAAACTCAAAATTGGAGTTAATGCAAGACATGTTCAGGTGGAGGCTTCAGAATCTTCAGGAACAAGAAGCTGATGAAGGTGAATGTGATGACATGGATGAAGATCCAGATGAAGACTCCGATGAGGAAGAAGATGACGCAAGTGATGGATACTATTCGGATAAAGTACCTTCTGACGAAGGATTTTAATTTTGTTTCCTCTTTTTTTTCTTCTTCTATGTAATCTTTTTTTTTTAAGATAATTAAACGATATATTTCTATCTTTATTAGCAAAATGCCAAAAAAAAAAAAAAAATACTAAAAATGGTTAACCCTAACAAAACGCCAAAAATAACAAAAAATATTTTTCCTGCTTAATATTTTATTTACTCCGTTATTGTATTTTGTCATGTTGGTCTGCATACCGCCATTTAAAAAAACGCCAAAATTAGAAGATGAGACGTCTATAACCTATAAAACTGATAAAAGCTGATCAACACAGTAAATACAAAAACAGTAACTGAAAAGACAGTTACTTTATTACTATCATTTATTACAATAAAAAGTCTCGCCTAAACTACGCGCCAAAAAACTCCTATAAGCGAGGGGTCTATACACAATGAAAATTAATCACAACCAGAAAACACAAAATCGCCATATCCTCTAGAACCCACTACCTTTAAAACGCCACAGATAGCAAAGCTTTCACTGAAATGGATCCTTTTTCTGAGGGGGTTAACTCAATAATATTTTGCTGAATGAGATGGACAAATATTCAAGAAAAAGAGACTGATGACAGTGATATGCCATCATGTGAGCTTTGTTCTTGATGATTATATGGATGGAATAAAGGGTTCAACACAAGTGTAAAATGCTATTTTGGACTCCATTATTACAAATAGCATCAAGCAAGAGTTGATCTTTAATGACATGCCACCAAACAAGAATATCACACCAAAAAACAGGATGCCACTAAGCAGCTTCTTCTGAAAAAGACGGGGTTTATGAAGGAAAGTTGGCATCTAGCTAAATTATTCAAAAAAGGTTCAAAACGCCAAAAACAAATTCAAGAAGGAAGAGGCTGATGACATTGAAGATTGTAAAGAAAAACTAGATTACCATTTTTAATTATTTTTGTTTTCATTTAATATTGTAATGATATCAAGTTATATATTGTTTTGTTATCTAATTCTCTATAAATAAAATACATTATTATATAAAACGCCAAAATCTACAAACACCAAAACGCTAGTAGAATGAAAACTATGAGAACAGTTGCGTGCAAAGCACCTTGTAAAAGGATATTAAAACGCCAAAAAATTCAATAACGCCAAAAGAAAAATTGGTCTTATTTTAATCTTATGCAAATATTAATTACTCCTAGTGAATTATTATACAAAACGCCATAAACGCCAAAAAAGTTAATCAGAAAACGATATAACGCCAAAAAATTATATACGTGACACAAAAAAACAATTAATTCAACGCTAAAAAGTTTAATAAATACAATTAACACCAAAAAAAACTTTGACGCCAGAAAATATTATACCGCGTTGTGAAAATAAAAGAAGAATGAAAAGTCAAAAAAGCCCCCCCCCCCCCCCTCCGCCCTTCTCTATGCCGCGGGACACGTGTTGGGCCAGGATGCGTTCTCACCGTTCTCACACTTTTGAGCGTTTTCTCCTGATCTCGTTTCATAATAATAATAATAATAATAATAATAATAATAATAATAATAATAATAATAATAATAATAATAATAATAATAGTAGGAAAAATTACAAGTTTTGTCCTTTATCTTTATAGTACTTTACAGGCGGTGTCCTTTTTTTCAAATGTTGACAGGCGGTGTCCTTTATAGGGAATTTTGTTGCAAGTTTTGTCCTTTGAGCCTAACCAAGTTAGATTTTTTTTTTATTAAATCTGATTACCCAAGGGTATTTTAGTCTTTTTACTTATTTATTTATAAATCTTTTAAATAAATAAAAGAAAAGGAGATTTAAATAACTAATAACATTTTTTTTCTAAATTAAAAATCTCTCTCTCTCTATACTCACATACACACACAGAACTGTCTCTCTCTCTCTCTCACAAACTTCATCCACCACCACCACCATCTCCCACCTCCCACCTCCTAGAACCACCACCCCAACCCTAACCAAACACCCAGCCAGCCACACTGTCTAGCCATCGCCGTAACCCAACCCTAACCAAACACCTGCCAACGTCCACAACCAGTTGCAACGTAGGTCTAATTGGAAACAATCTGCAAATGGGATTTGAACACAACACAAAAAAAATGATTATTGAAACATATCACTCAAGAACATAGAAAATTGATTCAATCAGAATCAAAACATCATTCTTTCTTTAAAACTTAAAGACACCATTTAAGTAACGAAACCCTTTAATCACCATAAACACAAATTTTTCATTCAATTTGAAGTTATAAACATATATAACCGAAACCCTATCTCTAACAAAGATCTCAACTCACTACACCCAAACCTTAAACAACACAACACCGTCTTCACCACCACCATATGCCGCCGCCACCACCGTCTTCACCATCCAATCACCGCCTACTCCAATCTTTACGAATATGCAAGTAGCCAGCTTTTTTGTGAATCACCAACTTCTTCTTTCCACATTTCATCTGGGTTCTTGAATTGGCGGCCGTTACTGTCTAACCCACTGATCTCCATCTGGGTTTTGGTGTTGGGTCTTGCCCTCGATTCCCACCCAAATCACATCTCCAAAACCCTCGATTCCCACCCAAATCACATCTCTCCGGTGACGATTCCGTTGATAACGAAGATTCCGGCAACATATTGAAATTTAAGCAAAAAAAAAAAAAAAAAAAAAAGAACAGAGCAGCAAAATCCCAGCCCTAATTCAACAATTTCGTTAAATTGTGAGCAAAAACGAAGAACAAAGTATCAAAATCGTCTCCGTATGCGTAAATCTATAACAAATCAAACACTAATTTTGTAAACACAAATCAAATCAGCAAAATTGAAGAATAAATTGGGGAAATTGGTTCTGTATCAACAAAAAATAGGGTTTTTAGAGATTTTTTGAGGGAGTGAAACAGATCTTGTGAAATAGATGAAAAATTTTGCAGGTGAATTGATGAGAAATGAAACTGTGAAAGAGGAAACGAGAGGAATTTGAGTGATTTGATGAGTGGAAGGAAGAAAAGGGGAAATTGGTGTAATATATTTTTTTAAAATATTTTTTAAAGAATAAATTACAAGTTTTGTCCTTTAAATAAGTAAAAAGACTAAAATACCCTTGGGTAATCAGATTTAACAAAAAAATCTAACTTGGTTAGGCTCAAAGGACAAAACTTGCAACAAAATTCCCTATAAAGGACACCGCCTGTCAACATTTGAAAAAAAGGACACCGCCTGTAAAGTACTATAAAGATAAAGGACAAAACTTGTAATTTTTTCATAATAATAATAATAATAATAATAATAATAATAATAATAATAATAATAATAATAACAATAATAACAAGTGTGTGCCACGTGTCGAATAACGCCACCCTTTCACGCCCCGTTCCACTCCTCCATTTTTTGCATCACGCCACTTTTGTGACGTGTGCTGACGTGGCTGCCACAATAATGCCTAAACACCAATTCAATAGAAAACCCAATAAATTTTAGAAAACCCACCTTTTAGGAATTGAACACAGGATCTAATGGTTCAAAAACTTATCCTACCCTCAAGATGTCACTACGCTATAACAATGGACATCCATATAATTTGTTTGTAATATCTGTAGTAAATTACATATTTAATGTGTTTATTTCAATTAAACTCATAAATTTTTTTTACAGGCTAATATTATACATAAAGGTAATTTATGAAATACCTGAGAATAGTATTACATTAGGAGGGCGTTTTTGTCATGGTCACTATAGTGGTGTACATGGAACCGTCAAACCGCGTGACCACCCCATGTGTAAAAGTCATCTCCTAAATTCGTAATGACATTCAATCCAGCTGGTCTAAGGTACAGGGTAAAACACGTGAATCACAACAGCGTTTTTTTCTATTAATTTTGTTTTTATTTCAAAATCAAAACTTAGTAATTTGAATGTGGACTCTAGCAACATATCAATTTGTAAATCTACAAGTCACCACCTTCCAGCAAAATTCACAGACTTCAAAAGTTAGTAAAGTTGGCAATTTTAATTCTAACTCAATTACTCAAGTCACAATACACCGTCCCAACAATTCGCGCACTTCAAAAGTTTGCCACAAGAATTTGTGAAATTCAATTTTAAGAAAGTATGAAAATCGAACAAAAGGTGAACCCTAACTAACTAAGTATGAAAATATATTGTTATAATTAAATGATATGAGCGAATAAAATTTGAACTAAGAGAACATATGGTGTTCTCCCCAACCTGATATTGAGACAATTCACGAAATAAAAACGATATTAGAGTCACATACGAATTCCTTACAAAATATGTTACCGACCATGGTAGGCATTGAAAATGTAACTCATGGCTAGATATGTGATTTTACAACTTTTGTTGTTGATTATGTTATTCTATGAAATTGTTCATCAACTATATTTTTATATATAAGTCAGTCTTCTTTTTTTTTTTCTTTCCATTAAGGGTAAGGTACCCCAGTAAAATTTTATAAAATTAACAAAAAAATATTTACAAGTGTAATCGAGTTATATTTTTGGGACAAAGTGACAAACCCCCAAAATCTCTCTTTTACGTAGACTACAAAAGCCTTTATGTTCCACACGTATTTAAATTTGTATTGTTGTAGATAAGAATTATTGGTTAGATACTATTGTTTATACAACCTAAAACATTTCTAAACCCCTATAATCATCATCATCATCATACTCAGTAAATCCCATCAATAGCAAAGCTAAGTTAGGGTCTGAGGAGGATAAGATTTAGACAACCTTACCTCTACCCCGTAGGAATAGAGAGGCTGCTTCCGGCGAGACCCCCTGGCTCGATGGTAGTTTTGTATCAAGCCTTGAACATAAGGCACATAACACTCAACAATTAAGACAAAGGCCAATTAGTGCATGTACTCCCTTGTCTTTCGGCTATCAACGTCACCACATGATGCATGATTAACCATCCCCCTCTTTTAACATTATTTTCACGAAATTAGTAAAATAACGTTAAAATTAGTGCAATTTTACTTTTGCCCCCTGAGCGCTCACACATATATACATTATATGCGCATACCGCAAGTCGGGCGTTTGTTTATTTTAATTGATATATAATAGCTTTTGTTTATTGTATTTGAAGAATAATATTTTTTTTTCTAATACATAATATATTTTTTGCGTTTTTTTCAAAAGTGCGTTTTTTTTTTCTCAGACCCTCATTTTTTTTGCGCTTTGCGCCTAGGCCACAGGCGAGGCCTATGCGCCTGACGCCTTTGATAACTATGCTTTCTTCTTAGTTCTACCATTCGTCTTTCTTCTTATTGTTTTTATTAGTGCTTTAAGTCTTAATTGTTAGTGTTTTAAATCTTAATCAGTTCCTACTTGCCACAATTGTTAGTGCTTTGCAAGTTGCAAAAGGTTAATTTGTTAATGGTAGGAGAGTATACTAAATTGTTAGAGTTAAATTGCTATATGTGGGTGAGGATCAAATAAAAAGTTTATTTTGACTAGGAAGGATATAAAGCAATATGATTATGACATGTGACAAAATTTAAAATAAAGAGAAAGGGTATTTTAGTCAATCGTATCATTTCTTCTTCCTTCTTCTCCCCAGTAACTTCAAAACCCACTATTTTCAAAACACACCATCTTCAACTTTTTCTTCACTTATATCTCAATAATCACTACATTATAGTGCGATTTTCTTCAATCAATGATTCAAACACCCGATCAACGTGTTCTTCAGCTTTTTTTTTTGAAGAAAACCCAGTTTAATTTCATATAAAATCTCGCTTTTTCTCATGATTTTGAAGATAATCACTCGATCCATTCGATTCGATCGCTGATAAGTGTTTCTATCATTCAAATTTCGTCAACCGTTGAAGAAATCGGCTTCGATCCATGCAAGAAATTCTTTAATTTCATTTTTACGATCTGAGTTTTTGATTTAGTCATTGCGTTTTACGATCTTGGCGGGGGTCCGAGGGCAGCGCCCCAGGTAGCAGGGTCCAAGGGGCGGCAGCCCCTGGCCGGGTCCAAGGGGCAGAGCCCCTGGCTGGGGTTGAAAATTTAATTTTCTGTAAATTGCCTCTGGAAAACTGCATTCGTAGACAGTTTTTGATCTTCTACTTCCTGGTTCAGACAATTCGCAGACAAAACTATTGTCCTGGTTCAATGCGTTTTAGAGAGAACACTTTCTTTGGTGTTTTTAGGCCATTGCGTTTTACAACTAAGACATTTTTATGTGTTTTCTGGCCATTGCGTTTTAGAAAAACACATTTTTGAAGTGTTTTTAGTCATTGCGTTTTAGGTAAAACACATTTTTAGGTGTTTTCAGTTCATTGCGTTTTAAAGAGAACACTTTCTTTTGTTTTTTTAGGCCATTGCGTTTTAGAAATGAGACATTTTAAGTGTTTTCTGGCCATTGCGTTTCATAAATAAAATATTTCTTTGTGTTTTTGGTGCGTTGCGTTGTAGGTAAAACACATTTTTATGTGTTTTCAGTCCATTGCGTTTTAGAAAACATACATTTTAAGTGTTTTCTGGCCATTGTGTTTTAGAAATAAGACATTTGTTTGTGTTTTTGGTGCATTGCGTTTTAGGTAAAACACATTTTTATGTGTTTTCATTCCATTGCGTTTTAGAAAGTAAATTTTTTTTTTGTGTTTTTAGGCTATTACGTTTTAGAAATAAGACATTTCTTTGTGTTTTCTGGCATTGCGTTTTACAAATAAGACATTTCTTTGTGTTTTTGATTTATTGCGTTTTAAAAAAAAAGTCATTTTTACGTTTTTTTTTCATTGCGTTTTACGCAATTGGGCTTTTTTCCATTGCGTTTTACGCAACTGGGTTTTCGAATTTTTTTTTCGAAAATATAGCAATAGTATACTCGTTTTAAAGATAAAAAAACGCTCGTTTTTTTGGTGCAATTTTTATAAAAAAATAATGTCGTATGAAAGAGTTATTAACGTTTAAAAAATGGGGGGGGGAGATTGGAGGAGAGGGAAACTATTGCTTTGGATTGACTAGAATGCCACTAGACAAACCCACACGCCTCCTTTTTTTCCCTTCAATTTCATTCATTTAATCTTAGCACTTGATTAAATAAATGGATGGTCAAGATTACTTCCTAGGCTTCCTACCCAAATAAACTTCCTATTATATCATAACTCTGTTATATGTATAAATTTAACATGATGTTAAAATTACCGATATCCCAACGCGATAACCGATGTCTCAAATATCAGTCCTTGACCGATATCCAGTATTTTACCACATTAACTACTTAGCCAATATATCAATGATATATTGAGATATTAACTACATAGGGCGCAAGGTGCACTCAAGGCAGAAAGGTGAGCTTTGGGCCTCAAGGCAGAAAGGTGAGCTTTGGGCCTAGGCACATGGGGCTTAATAAATGAGTGCTGAGATAAGCATGGTGCATAGCATAAACAAACCTTCTTCGAGGTTTTATATGTTTTAGGCTTGTTAGGGCTCCTTTAGGCTGGTTTTCAGGCCATTTTTGGATGTTTCACACTTGTTTACCCAAAAGTTGTAGAATTTTGCCCAAACTCTTGTCAGGGCCTTAGCTCTCGGTACCATACAAACTCTAGTCCGGGGCTCGTCTTGTTCATTTAGATAACCTGTTTGTGTGTCTCTGATCCCTGCTACTATTTCTTCGAGAAACCTGTTTTTGTTTAGAACCCTAGTCGTTGCTGATTTTTCGTAACTTTCCCGAACCACCGGTCGTCTCGTTTCGCCTTTACTCCAAACCCTATCTCCCATTTAGAGTGTGAAAGGCATCTCGCTGCCACCACCAACGCCTTTAGGATCTGGAAGAATGATTTTGAATTGTTAAGGTGAAAATGTTTTAAGATGAATTGTGGAGATTCTGCATGATAATTAGGCGTTTGCATTATTTGAATTATGTAGCAGTGAATTTGTGAACTTACATTTTAACATGATAATAATTATGTAGTTGTTTGTATACTTTACAAAATGATTATGTGATACTGATTATGAATAATTTTAACATGTATGATGGGCCTACGTTGTCACAACTGTTGGCTTGAAATGTCGAGTCGACTGCTTATTGTTGCAGGGTGTATGACCAGATGCCAGAGCCACGGTGGGTGATTTCAATGGGCAGTTGTGCAAATGGTGGTGGATACTATCACTACTCATACTCTGTTGTTAGGGGTTGTGACAGAATTGTACCAGTTGACATTTATGTCCCTGGTTGCCCACCCACAGCTGAGGCTCTTTTATACGGGCTTCTTCAGCTGCAGAAAAAGATCAACAGGCGTACAGACTTCCTTCACTGGTGGACCAAGTGAGACCTGCATCATGTTATATGGGCCCGGTATGCATTATACCAAATAAGTTGTGTATTCGCTCTTCCTGCTTATGTATTCGTGTAGAAAGAGCAATTATGAGACACCTCAAAAATGGGTTTTGTATGTTTTTATCTCGATCTATGATATTATGGCTTGGTTAATTTAGTTAAGATGGGGACTGAATAAGGCACCCAAAAATGACTCTTGAACAATATTTTTTTCATGAAAACTGTTGTTGACACGTAATTCACTTTTTAGTGCTTAATTGTCTCCATCAACTTCAAGCTTATATATCAAATCAGTCAAATTCTACACGCTTAAACAAGTAATTTTATAGTTTATAAGCATGTTCTTAAACCATTTGGCTAAGGAATTTTATTTTAACAAACAGTGAAGTTTAGTGGACTTCTGGAAGTCCTTATAATGTTTTAAACATGTTTATTTCATAAAAACTTGTATCAGTTCTCAAATAGTGTTTTTGAATGTGTATGTGTTGTCGAATTAGTGAAACTAGGAAAACTCGACCAAGTTGTCCCTTTCAAGGTGTCTAAACTGGGTTAGATAACCACAGCCCCTAACCTAATCTTCATGTGTTGTTTATGCTCTTATAATCAGGCGGACCCAAGGGCCGGGTTGGGTGGCCAAGCCCCCCCCCCCCCCCCCCCCCCCCCCCTTTAAAAAAATAGTGTATGTTATAGGCTAAATTCAGATTGCACCCGTTGAAAGTTTGGTTGAACCCCCACCCCTAGAATATAATCATTGGTCCGCTAACAGTATAACGCAGCAAATCTAGTTTATTAAATCCAGAGACTTTGTATGTATGGTTTGTTGTCGCCCCCTTTAATAGATTATGTTTTATATAAAACAAATTTCATAAATATGACTAAACTTGTAGTTAAGTGAAGATTCCAAATATGTGGATATACTTTTGCAAATCAAGCTATTATGTATCCTGAAAAATGAAAAGTGATTCATCATGACACATTAAGAACAAAGTTTATTTAAACGGCGCTGTTAATTATTTTAAGGATAGAAAGTAATTCCATGGAAGCAATAACAATTAGACTTCCTTTGTTGTTATATACATGTTAGGGGTGTGTAGAAAACCGAATTAGCTGACCCATAACCAGGGCTAGCCCTTGGACCATTCAAATGACGAGCTTCAGCCCCCAAAATATATTGATGTATAATTTGATGGCTTTGTCAAATAGTGTTGTAGTAGTTTACATGTAATTTGATGGCTTAGTTCGAACCCAAGCAGCTATGTAATTAATTTTTTTTTAGATTTTTTTAAAGAACAGACAACCTCTTTTGTCCTAAAAAGCCCAATGCTGTCCTGCAACTATCTGATTTCCTTCATGTTTGATATCATAAAAGTGAATAAAGGTGAATGAAGAAAATAACATAAACCTTATTATTTAAGAAATATACTTTGTTAGACTATTATACATATCCATTTCAAACATTTAGGAACATGTCAACACTAAATCACACATCCTTTGGATCAACCAATAATTTCTTTTCCGCAAAGGGGCCCTGCTTTTTGAATTCGCTTTAGACCCCATAAACATTGAGTCGGCCCTGGCCATAACTGATGAAACCGAATCGTACCAAAAAACCGGTGGGTTGATTTAATGATTTTATGAAAACCGACAATAGTAAGACAATGAGTGTGATTAAAACCTACATGAGCGTCATCCAGAATTTCAAATATCGATTAACTTGAGTAGCATAGTTCAATGATAAAAATTAATTCCGATAACAAAGAACTGAATGGGTTTGATACATTGAGAGATTTTGAGTAGGACCATAAAATGAATGGCTTATTATAGCCTTATTTTCTATACTTCGGAGTAGGAGTTGGACTCACAGTTTTAATAGGAGGACCACTGTGGAGAGCAACTAATGAGAAAGATAGGCCCCAACCCCAACCCTTAACAGGGGTTAGAATATTTTGTGGTAAAAAATAAAAACATCTTAATTGTTGACTAAAGTAAAGGTTCCTCTCTGCCATTGACTTGTAAACTTAATTAACACGGCAATAGGAATGCATATATATTTTTTCAGTACCAGTGGAGAAAGCATAAAACCACACTTCATTGATAAATAAACATTATATATATATGATGTGGCATACTATTACGCATCTTCTCAGTATTATGCTGCTCTTTTTCATGTTGTCACAAACCACCACCGCCACTAATGATGCCAACAACAAGTCATTAGAGGCAAAAGCTTTGCTTGCTTGGTGGCCATATGCAAATGCTTCACTTGATCACTGTAATTGGGAAGGAATAACTTGCAATAATGCAGGAAGTGTCATTCAGATATTCTTAATCAGTCATTACTTTAGGGATGGAAGTGGTCTTGGAAGCCTCAACCTCTCTTCATTTCCAAACCTTGTTACCCTTGTTATTCGTAACTGTAGTGTTGCAGGAAGCATCCTAGAGCAGATTGGTTTGCTCTCAAATCTCACCCAACTTTCACTTTCCGGGAATCAACTCACAGGTAACTTACCTGTTTCTCTCACCAATCTCACCCGTTTAGAACAACTTGATCTTTCTTATAACCATTTTAGTGGTGAGTTACCTGTTTCTCTCACCAATCTCACCGATTTGGTAACCCTTGATCTTTCCAGAAATAATTTCAGTGGTGAGTTACCTGTTTCTCTCACCAATCTCACCCATTTAACAGAGCTCGACCTTTCTCATAATAGTCTTGTGGGTCCGATTCACAGAAACCTGTCAAGACTTTCTAAGCTTGATTTTTCATCAAATCAGTTGTCTGGTAATTTGTCTTTTCAAAATCCATGTAATCTAAAATATCTAGACCTCTCTATGAATCAGATGACTGGACCTATCACAGGTCTTATTGTTTGCAATCAGTTAGAATACTTGGACCTTAGTAGTAACAATTTTGAAGGAGAAGAACTTAGATATTCGGATTTCCCATATTTGAAGTTCTTAAGTCAGTTTCTAAATAAGAATCTGACTAAAATCAGCCCCGGTCCTTCTTCAATCCACCATTTGACCATTTTTCTTCCTATCATTGTGGGACTTTGCTTCTTGCCTCTTGTTTACATGTGTTACAAAAATCACAATTCCACAGATAAGAAAATCCAACCAGAAACAAAAAAACATGGAAATGTGTGCTCAATATTGAATTATGATGGAACAATTGCATATGAAGACTTCATCACTGCTACAGAGGATTTTGACCTCAAATACTGCATTGGAACTGGTGGCTATGGTAGTGTTTATGAAGCCAAACTGCCTGACGGTAAAACATTTGCTTTGAAAAAACTCCATCGTTTTGAAGCCAACCAACCAGCATTCGACAAGAGTTTCAAGAATGAAGTCCAAGTGTTGACCAACCTAAGGCACAAAAACATTGTCAGACTCTATGGTTTTTGTTTGCATAACAAATGCAACTTCCTCGTATATGAATACATGGAAAAGGGGAGCCTGTTTTGCGCCTTGAGTGACAGTGAATTAGCTGTTCAAGTGGACTGGATCAAGAGAGTGAATATTATCAAAGATGTAGCCCATGCTTTGGCATACATGCATCATGATTGCAACCCTCCTATTGTTCATAGAGACATATCAACCAACAACATTCTCTTGAACTCAGAATTGGAGGGATTTGTTGCAGACTTTGGAGCAGCCAGATTAGTCGACACAGATTCCTCCAACCAAACGGTAATTGCAGGAACTTTGGGATACATTGCTCCAGGTATTTAATCTCAAACTTCTTTTATGTGTATTACTCTATTAGCTATTATAATTTGCTCATGGTCCTTTGGTATATATATGCATGCAGAGCTTGCCTATAACATGATTGTGACTGAAAAATGTGACGTGTATAGCTTTGGGGTGGTGGCGCTCGAAACAATTGGAGGGAAACATCCTGGAGACCTCCTCTCATCCCTGAACTATTCGACTAGTCGTGGTACAACTTTGGAAAATATATTAGACAAGCGACTCCCTTATCCAACCGATAGATCGACTGAAAAGGAAATTGTGCGTGTTTGTAATGTAGCAGTAGCGTGCATTCGCACAGATCCAAAGTGTCGGCCGACAATGATAGAGGTGTCTCGGGAATTATCATGTTGAAGACATCATATGGCTATCTCCAAGCTTTTTTCATATTGTACTTGTGTCACCGTGAAATAAAGTTGAAACTTTTAGAACTGTTTGTAATGTGGATCTTAAAAGTAGTCTGAATAAAGCTACGCACTTGAAACATTCTAGTTTATAATAAGTGCAGTTCACTTCTTTATGTTTAACAATTCAACATTTAACACCCCTCCATTAACTGACACAAAAACCACACCAACATTGCTAACAGGGCGCGCCTGGTAACCGTAATATTATGCGCAGGGGCGCAGGATATGAGGGGCCGGGAGGGGGCGCCCGACCCCCCGAACTTTTTGCGAAGTAGTGTTACGTATCTATTTTTCGTATAGAAATTTTTAGGTTTATATGTCTTCACCCCCCCAGTTTAAAAAAAAAATAGGTATATATTTTTTTGGACCCCCCGGTTTAATTTTTTTTTTGGTATATACGTTTAAGACCCCTCCGGTTTTATAAAAAAAATATTTATATAGCCTAAATAAAATTATTTAAATAGCCCATTATAATTATAACTTGGATTGTATGTTTATTACTTACTACTTAGCCCATTAATGATAAGCCAAAAAAAACCCAATATAACTTGAATAGCCCATAACCCATTAGTATGTTTATTGCTGCAACCGGTCAAAAAAAAAAAAAAAAAAAACAAACTGCTTCCTTGTTGCTGCTAACTGGAGACCGAGAACAGAAGAAAAAAACGCAGGTGAGGTGCGGCCGGCTGTCTTCTTCGTTCGGGATTTAGGGCTGTCTTCTTCGTTCGGGATTTATGTGCAGGTGCGGCTGTCTTAAACTCTTCAAGGTATGTGTTTTTTTTATCTTTAGGTTTAAATTAGGGCTTAATTTATGTGATTTAGGTTTAAATTAAAGAAAATGCCTTGTTGATGGTTAATTAGGCTGACAGGATGTAACTTGTTGAAATTAGGGATTTAACTTGTGTTGTTGACTTGTTTCTTGTTAGATTACGCTATGGGGAAAAACAATAATCCCAAGCTGAAAGAAAGGAATCTATTACGTGGTCAATTGGATAATTTTCAAGTTGAAAGAAAAAATAATCCCAAGCTAAGTGAGGTATCAACTCTTTCTGATCTTTGCAAAACTCTTGTGCAATGTCAGAAAAATAACACGTACAAATTGGTTGAAAGAGTGTGTCGGCTAATCTTGACGCTTCCAGCTTCGACTGCAACAACGGAGAGAGGATTTTCAGCGATGAAAATATTTAAGAATCGACTTCGCAATAAGATGTCAGATCAGTATCTAGCAAACAGTATGGTGATTTACATAGAAAAGGAGATTGCTGAGAGCTTTGATTCGGAGTCCATAATTGACGAATTCAAAAATCTTAAAGGAAGACGAGCAGAACTATAATTCTTCATCCAGGAGAACCGGCCACCGGGTACCCACCTTCCTCTTCTTTTTAATGTTTTCGTGTCTTTGTTCAATTGTTTGTTAAAGAATGTTTACGTTTTAATGTTTGAGAACGTATTTTATTTGATATTAATATTTGACCCGATCCGACCCGAATCGAATCACCGACATCCGACCCAAACATAGAATTTTTTTTAGGTCCGGTACCTTCCACCCCCCCGAACATTTTTTTCAAGCTTCGCCACTGATTATGCGGGGGTTGGATGACAGGTTATATTGTATTTGAGTCAAAATGAATCAGACTAGATTGAATATATTTTTCAAACAGCTATTGTCAAAAAACAACTTAAAGCAAATAACCTAAACAGACCTTGGAGTTTTTGTTCTTCTACACTATTGCTCAATCTATTAAGTCTAATATCTATTGTACTGATATTAAAAAATAAAAACATCTTAATTGTTGACTGAAGGTTCCTCTCTGCCATTGAGTTGTAAACTTAATTAACACGGCAATAGGAATGCATATATGTTTTCAGTACCAGTGGAGAAAGCATAAAACCACAATTCATTGATAAATAAACATTATATATATATGATGTGGCATACTATTACGCATCTTCTCAGTATTATGCTGCTCTTTTTCATGTTGTCACAAACCACCATCACTGCTAATGATGCCAACAACAAGTCATTAGAGGCAATAATCAATGATGCACTTTGTAGTCATGCTGCTTTGGTTGTTAGCTTATTTGTATGGGACATGTGAATTATGAGACTTGAAATGTGGTACTGGTACATTGCCACATTGGTTGCTCTATATAAGTAGAACATGAATGAAGGATAAAGTTGCCTTCATTAATATTATGAATTGTGTTTTTTGAAGGAAATTGTTCATTTGTGAATTTGATGACTGATAATTTATATGGGCGCAAAACGGTTGTGTTTGTGGATTTGCTATTTCAACTTTAACTGAACACAACACGAATATTTGTGTGTTGACTGTCAGAACACGACCTGTTTAACCAGTTTTTTATCTTATATTATTCAAATATGAATATTTTAAAGCATTTACATCTTAATTATATACAAGAGTCAACAAATATGCTGCAACAACCTTCATTTTGCTACATCAAACAATACAAATGATTAAACCAATTGAGTGCTTCTACCAATTTTTATGATTTCTTTTTTATTTTTTAGATTTTTTTTTATTTTTAGAATTTTTTTTATTTTTTTTATTTTTATGATTTTTTTATTTTTATTTTTTAGAATTTTTTATTTTTTATTTTTTAGAATTTTTTTTGATTTTTTGATTTTTTTGATTTTTATGATTTTTTATTTTTTAGAATTTTTTTTGATTTTTTAGAATATTTTGGATTTTTTAGAATTCTTTTTGATTTTATAGAATTTTTTTTTTATTTTTTATAATTTTTTGGTTTTTTAGAATTTTTTTTATTTTTTAGAGTTTTTTTATTTTTTAGATTTTTTTAGATTTTTTAGAATTTTTTGGATTTTTTAGAATTTTTTTTTATTTTTATGATTTTTTTTATCTTTTAGAATTTTTATGATTTTTTAGAATTTTTAGAATTTTTTTGATTTTTTAGAATTGGATCAAAATGGCAATTGAAAAGATTTAAAATGAAAACCCCCAAAATACCTCTGGTTAAAAATGGGGTTTTTGGATGGAGTTAGGGTATGTGATTAAAATGGCAACAAAGTCAGGGAACTAGAGGCGAAAATAAAACTATTTGGACTAAAATGGCAAATTTGGACAAAACTTAGGGACTACAATGGCAATTAACTCTTTTATTAATAAATATTTTGAGTACAATACATAAAGAGGAACAGAACTAAACTGAAAGAAATTACAATACAAGAAATGTAAATTAAACTAAGAACAGGTTACAAGAAAAATTAAGGAAAATGTAAAACAACGGTGACTGAGGCCCGTGAAGATCACGCTTCCCTTAAAACATATTTCGGGCCACCCAGGTGAACCCGTTTGTTTCCCAGGGTACAACAGCCTAAGCAGATTGTACTGCCGGGATTAGCCTAGCACCTGAAAAAAATACATGAAACAAGAGTTCTCAGGGATTCGAAGTTAGGAAAATCTCTGTGTGTGCTTTTAACAATACGAATTTGTGTTCTCTGCGTATTGTTCTCAGGGATTGTATTGCGGGCGCGTGCGTGTGTCGGGTGCTTCGCACCCTCCTGGCAACCACTGAGTGTGAGTTGTCACACAAGAATACATTCGTTTAGAGAATTCTAATTATAAATCCACAAAAGATTTATCTCTCCACCTATATGGGACAAGCTCAATTTCCCACATGTTTATGGTTCCAACACACAAACTTAATCCACAAGATCTCTCATTTATCTTGGCTTAATTAATAAATAATCATTATATTAACTCATAATATAATATTATTTATAAAATTTCCCACAAATCTCACATTTCTTTCATGTGTATTACTCCAATAGTTGTTAGCTCATGTAGAACTTGCATATAACATGATTGTGACGGACAAATGTGACGTGTATAGCTTTGGGGTGGTGGCACTTGAGACCATTGGAGGGAAGCATCCCGGAGACCTGTTGTCAACCCTAAACCATTCGAGTTGTCATGATACAACGTTGGAATGTATACTGGACAGGCGACTCCCTTATCCAGCGGATAGGTCAATTGAAAAGGAAATTATGCGTGTTTGTAAAGTAGCAGTAGCATGCATTGTAACCGATCCAAAGTATCGACCCACAATGAGAAACATGTCTCAGGAATTATCACGCTAAGCGTATCACTTGGACTATCTTCCAGCTTTATCATATTTACTTAAGGGCATCAGGAATTATGGCGTTAATTATACCTTTGTTCTTATTTATATATTATACATGCTTTATCTATCTGTCTTATTCCAAAATAAGTGCAATCAATCCACAATCATTAACCTTTGTATCGATACAATTAGCATAGAATGTCTTAGTTTGATTTTGATGTTAAGGAGCTCATTACCAATTTATGAGTTTGGGCATGATTTTGAATTTTAGAACAATATTTAGGTTTGATGTTTTTTTTTTTTGTTGGATTTAGTGTGTTTTTGGTTGGCGGTGACCAACAGTGGTTGAGTTCTTAAGTATTATTGAGGGTATAAAAAATCAACACCAGAGAATTAAGAACAACATTGTTAACCACCAATGATCCCATCTTATTACGAATGATTGAGAACAATTACAATGAAATTGAAAGTGAATTGACCTAATTTTAGGTTTACTCCTACACATATATTCTACCTCTAATTCGTTAACAACCCAACCCAATTGGACACGTTACAAGACCTTTATTATTGACTAGTACACACTTAACTCTTCATACAAGAATAGTCCCTTTATGATTAGTATTCACTATGTTAAGAAGCACATTCAAATGAACCAACTAGTTTGAATACACTCGATTATTGCAAAGTTTGGTTGAAACATTCAAATGTGGAAACTATATTTTGAGTAGGGTCATAATGAATTGATAATAATCAATGGTTTGTTTTCTACTTTTGACTTGTTATAGGAGTAGGACAGATAGACGTATTCTTTAGCAGGACCATAATGGATAGCAATTTATGAGAAACATACTGGGTTTGAAAATTCTGGAAAAAAACATAAAGAGAAAGATTGAAAGAATTAGATAATTAATAATCCGGGTGATAAAAATTTAAAATTAAAAAAGAAATAAAAAAGAGAGAGAAATTTAAATACAAATGCAATATCTAATCTAACTTATAATAAAAGACTACAATTAATGTCACGTGTCATTCTCTCCTTCAACCTCATAATTATTACACATATTGTTTAATATTTAGTTAATAACTAATACATGGAATACTGTAAATTTTAACCACTTATGCAAATCAAACAAATCCCACTTACACAATTTGCAATAACTTGATCAAAACTATAAAATAAAAATACTAGAAATATAAACTACCTACGCCCATGTATTAAAATATGATATTTTATTTGTTTAATTAACTTTTTTAAGCGTTGAGTATAAATCATGCTTACTTATGTATATGCACGATTATAAATATGTTACATTATTATCATATAAGTTGCGTAACTATTATTATTACAAGTGATGTGATTATCTATGTGCGTAGTTATAAATATGGCTTGCATAATTATCAGTATGGGTTGCGTAATACACATATTCAATTGCGTAATAAGATTATTATATTATTATTCTAGGTTAGAACCCCGTGTATTACACCAGTTGAATAAATGTAATTTTATATATTCAATAATAAAAAGTTATATCTTTATGAACCCCCGTATATTGTACGGGTTAAATAAATGTAATTTTATATATCAAATAATAAATGTAATTTTGTGTACTAAATACTAAAAACGTCGTATATTTAAAAAAAACCCGTGTATAATCGGGATGAATAAATCTACCAAATAATAAAAAAATTACATCCTTAAAAACCCCATATATTACACATGTTAAAAAGATCTAAAAAAGAGTTATATCTTTAAAAACCATGTGTATTACACAGATTAAATAAATGTAATTTTGTATATTAACTACTAAAAACGTCGTATCCTTAAAAAACCCATGTATATTCGGGTTGAAAAATCTACCAAATAATAAAAAAGCTACATCCTTAAAAAACCTCGTGTATTATACGTGTTGAATAAATCTAATTTTACATAGCAAATGATAAAAAGTTATATCTTTAAAAACTTCGTGTATTACACGGGTTATATAAATGTAACTTTGAATTGTAAATAATAAAAAAAATTAAAAATACCGCGTTTTACACGAGTTGAATAAATATAATTTTGTATACCAAATAATATAAAAAAGTTATATTTTTAATAAATTAGGATAACATTTAATATTAATTTATTATTTATATATTTAATATAAGATAATTAGGAAAGAGAGGTATTTGTTTTAAACATATTAAATTAACAATTTAAATTTGAGGATAATAGTTTATTAAAGTATGATAAGATTTAATATTAATTTATTATTTATTTAGTTAATATAAGATAAGTATAGATTTGAGGATACCTTGAATGACACATGTCCAAAAGTTGGTTTCTTTTATTGTAGTAGATAGATTTATTAACTGTATTACACCTTATTATAAGATTATAGTTTATATTTACTCAACCCAGTGTGATAAGATTCGTGAATTATAAATGTATAAGATTATAATAGGGTTATTGGATTTAATCACCCCTAACTATTGGCTATTGGCCGCTGCCACGCTCAATTATCACTTTGACGCCTATCACCCCCAACTTAACACTCGGTGTGTTCTGTCAATACGTCGTTAACTGATCACCAACTTTTGATGTTGTTTTTATACTTTTGGGGGTGTCGTAGAGATCTTAGGATGGTTTTAGGGATCTTTGGACACCCCAAAAGTATAGTAACAAGCTCAAAAGTTAGTGATCAGTTAACAACATGGTGACAGAACAAAGTAAGTGTTAAGTTGGGGGTGGCGGGCGTCAAAGTGATAGTTGGGGGTGACAGCGCGGCAAATAGCCAATAGTTAGGGGTGATAAAATCCAATAACCCAATATAATATTATTATATTCTTTAACTGTGTGGTAAAGATTATATAAAAGTTTATGATTCATATTTTTTCAATATTCAATACTTATAGTAAACGGGTTTATAACACCTATAAATTAAAATAATAGTAATCTATTTTTTTTAATTTAACCCGTGTAATACACGGGATTACAAACTAGTTATTGCATAAAATCAAAACTACTAAAAAGTCATTTGTGGCATAAAACTATGGCTTAATCCTACGTTTGTACGTATGTATGTATATTGTGGGTTGGGAAACACCAGTTGCTTATAACAACTAGTAAATATACCTGCAGCATTTCCGCAGAGTTTTAGATCAACCGAAAACCAAATAAATGAAAAGAGGCATCGGTCCAAATATACTGAGGTACCTATTTTGTAAAGGATATCGACACGTGTTTTACATCGATCGTATACCATAAAAACGAATATAGATGCCAGTTTCCATATATCAACAACGGAACCTATGTTGTTTGGTTGGTATGGATTCGATTTTTCATGGTAACGACACTCGATATAGTTTCTAGTAAAAAAGTTTTCATTTCGAATATAACACCTTTTAAATAAGTTTATATTAAACTATTAAGAAAAAACTAATTAAAACGAACGCAATTTAAAACATATTTTATATTAGAATTATATTTAACTATTTAAGCATTCTTGCAAAATCTAATTTTTAAATACCTGGGTAAAATATAAAACAAACTAAGGAGGCTCTTTCAAAATTGTAATGGAAACACACAAAATATGATTTTTAAATTTTAGATGAAAATCATAAAGCAAAATACAAGAAAAAATGAGTTTTATATAAGGATCAAAATGTAAAACCAAAGAAAAGCCATGTGGCAATCTAGGGAAAATTAGGTGAAAGCTTGTAAACCAAAAAGTCCATGTGATGTCGTCACCCAACGCCGTTATCTTCAATTTATTGTTTCTCGGTTAAGTTAGAAATTAATACATATAAAACATTAAGAAAAAACTTATCAAAACGAACGCAATTTAAAACATATTTTATATTAGAATTATATTTAACTATTTAAGCATTCTTCCAAAATCTAATTTTTAAATACGTGGGTAAAATATAAAACAAACTAAGGAGGCTCTTTCAAAATTGTAATGGAAACACACAAAATCTGATTTTTAAATTTTAGATAAAAATCATAAAGCAAAATACAAGAAAAAATGAGTTTTATATAAGGATCAAAATGTAAAACCAAAGAAAAGCCATGTGACAATCTAGGGAAAATTAGGTGAAAGCCTGTAAACCAAAAAGTCCATGTGATGTCGTCACCCAACACCGTTATTATCAATTTACTGTTTCTCGGTTAACTTATAAGTTAATACATATATATGAATGTCACTTTTTTGTAATGTTCACTTGTCAACTCATTTAGGTTTGGGTGTTACAAAAATAAGATGGGTGTTTAAAAAATCTTGTGGAAATGAAACAGACCGAGGTTTTTTTTAACGGTAAATTTGGATCACTGACTGTCACACCCTCAAATTCCATCTGCGGAGTACTACCGTGAGGTGTGTGACTGACCAGGATCAAGCCACTAATCATATTGAACAATTATAATAATAGTAAAATAGTTCCACCAAACCAATATAACTAGTGACAATTAAAGTTTAAGTCCAAAGTTTTTAAGTTCAAACCATCATTTTAAGGGAACAACGGAAGCATAGGTAAAATGGTTCAAACATAAGTTCACAGTTTATAATTATTAAAGGGACCCAGCACAGGTTAAGGCGACCACTACACTTCCCCAAGCTGCAAGCTCCTAAGTCACCGTACCTGCAAAGCATGCAGTAGGGTATCAACATAAAGTTTGCGAGTTCACGAGTTGTCCAGTTTTAGTTCAAAAATGTAAGTTGTTTAGATAAAATATTTATAATCACGTTATGGGGAGCTACCCCATCTGTAAGCTCACTAAACTGTAGATACTGAAACTGGTGACGTTGAGTTGTTGTGCCCCGTTTGTCAATGTCTACCATCATTGACCAAGTTGCAAGGCCTACTAGTTCACGCCCGATCCCCCCAGTCACGGTGTGAGGTTTGTTAAACCTAATAGCGCTATCAACTAATATCCCGTTCGCCCCCGGTGATTAATCGGTATAGTAAGTAGGGACTTTCCATGATAGAGTTTCGTTTAGTTTGCTAGTCATGATTTATAAATAGTATCCAAACGTATTCCCCCCGGGAATAGTAGTTTAAAAGTATTCAATCGTATTCCCCCGGGGGATAGTAGTTTAAAAGTATCCTTTTCAAGGATAGTAGTTTGTCTGTGTCCCCCCGGGACGCATGCCTCCAAATCTTTAAGGCGAACACTACCGCTGCCAATTCCAAATCATGTGTTGGGTAGTTTACTTCATGTGGTTTTAATTGTCATGAAGCACATGCGATAACCCTTCCCCTTTGCATCAAGACACAACCTAAACCCTGATGTGAAGCGTCTGAATAAACAACCAAGTCTTCTGTCCCATCCGGTAATGTTAAGACCGGGGGACTCGACAGTTTCTCCTTTAATATTCGAAAGGCTTCCTCCTGTTCTTTACCCCATACAAACTTCTCTTTCTTCCTTGTCAGCTTCGTTAAGGGTAACGCTATCTTCGAGAAATCCTGTATGAACCTTCAATAGTACCCCGCAAGGCCTAGAAAACTTCTTATTTCAGTTGGGTTTTTCGGGGAAACCCATTTCATCACGGCCTCAACCTTTGACGGATCTACTAAAACACCTTCCAAATTGACCACATGACCCAGAAACTGCACCTCTCTGAGCCAGAAGGCACACTTTGAGAATTTCGCATACAGTTTTTCCTTACGGAGAGTTTCAAGTACTTCACGCAAATGTCGCGTATGTTCGGCCCTACTTCGCGAATAGACTAGAATATCATCTATGAACACGATCACAGATTTATCTAGCATGGGTCGGCACACACGGTTCATAAGATCCATAAACGCTGCTGGAGCATTCGTCAACCCAAAGGACATAACTAGGAACTCGTAATGTCCATATCGGGTTCTGAATGCGGTCTTTGCAATATCTTCTTCTCGCACCCTGACTTGATGATATCCCGAACGTAAGTCTATCTTTGAGAACCAATTCGCCCCTTGTAACTGATCGAAAAGATCATCAATTCTGGGTAAGGGGTAACGGTTCTTTATAGTTAATTTGTTCAGTTCCCTATAGTCGACACACATGCGCATCGACCCATCCTTCTTTTTTACAAATAGGACCGGTGCTCCCCAAGGTGACACACTCGGTCGTATAAAGCCCTTATTTAGAAGATCTTGTAATTGTGTCATTAACTCCCACATCTCGGTGGGAGCCAATCTATAGGGAGCCTTCGCTACCAGTTTCGCAACCGGACTCAATTCGATGCGAAACTCTATTTCTCGTTCGGGAGCGAGTCCCGGCAATTCCTTCGGAAATACATCCAGAAATTCATTCGCGATCTCAACATCTTCAAGCTTCGTGTAACACCTCGAAAATTTATGTCCAATAATATATCAACACGTGCCATGAGCTTCAAACGTGTAAAGAATTGCTTTAGAAGGACTAAAGTTGACAAACAAGGAAAGTATATGAATATAAGGGTTCAAAGTGTCAACGATGGATAAATATACTTTATTATAACCCCACACGATGTTTACACCCTCAAACGAATGAATCATGGATCATATGAAGCTAATTGTGGAAGAAAGTGAGAGATTACAAACTACAGGGGTTAAATGTGCAACATGTTTAAAGTATACCTCTGAGTGACCTTTTAGCAAACCCGAAGCTTTGTAATGATTAACTATACTCACTAGAATAAGTGATACAAATTTCACGAGGTTTCGATAAAGTATGAGAAAGTTATGATAACATTCGTATACAAGGGGTTAAAAGCGTCAACGTTGAAATTTATGACTTTTTGGGTGATCATAAAGTTAACCAAGGACTTAACAAAGTTTGTATATGTCTTGGAGCCCTTAAAAGTTAAGTTAGAGGGTCAAAAATGCAAGAAATAAAGTTAAAACCACGTATATAAGGACCAGGGACCTGAAATGCAATTAATGAAACATTTTTAACCTGTACCGGGGGCTCATACCGGCCGCGTAAGACCTGTGTGGTCTGTTACGCAGGCCGCGTCCGACCTACAGCGACAGAAAATACAGGCAGGTGCCTGTTGAAGCTGATAACCGACTTAAAACCTTGTTTTTACATACCAGGGGCTGCCCCAATGGTTTAACATGCAATAGGGGCACTTGTCTTGATCTGGAAACACTTGTAGAGTTATTTGTCATGATCTTGTTGCATCAAAATTCATATATAAGGACACCCAAGTTTGCAACATTGTGCCACTCACTTGCAAACTTTCACAACTCATTTCTGGAGATCTTTGGTCAGCAACCAAGCTTTCTTAGGATCCATAGTCGTGCTTAGGACTATTGTAAGTGTCCTTAACCTTCCTTAATTCAGTTTTACTTAGTTAAATAGCTTAAAGTCAAACAGTCGTAATTAGAGTTTGAATTCGTAATTAATCATAATTTGTCCAGTCAAATTTCAAATTGAAAGTACCTATGAGTTGGTAATTATGTGGGCAATAAACCCTTAAAAGGGCACCCTCTGATTCCCACTCTAACTATGTCAATTGTCGGGTCAAAGCTAATCTTAAAAAGTCAACAGAAAGTTTATTTTCAAATTAATGCATAATTAGCAATGTAGGAGCCATGCAACCTGTTTTATCATTAATATAACTTGTTAATTAATATAAGAACATGTCTAGACATGTTCAACCCGACAATTTTCAGTTTAGGCTCGGTTCGGAACCGAAAGTCGCATAATTTGACTTTTGCATTGACTTTCAGTTCTGACCCAATGTAGCGTGTTTTAGAAATGCCTTAGAGCTTTATTTGGACCAGGTTACATGTTAGTATAACCCTCTGTGATTATACAACTTGGTTCATTAGTTATCCGATTCATATGCATGTTTCCGTTAAATGCTTAAATGTTGACTATTATGCCCTTTTGACCTTAAAACGTAATTTTTGAAAAAGTAAAAGAATAGAAACCTTCATTACTGATTTATAGACTTGTCCCTAAAATTTGACATCAGTTTGAGGTCTAGGTTAAGAGTTATGCTCAATAGCGTAATTAGAAAGCTTTTTGTTATTCAAACAGCGTAATTAGCGTATAGCCTATCTAAACTCAATTTTTGATACCAAAATTTTTACCTACTAATGTAATATAATATTTTGGGATTTTTGAAGATTTTTATTTATTTTTAGGCTGAGCATAACATAGGGTTGTAAGCCTATTTCGGTAATTTCCGGTTTTGCCCTTTTGGCTTATAAAATGAGATTTACAAATCATATGGATACCAAACCTTTTTCTACTGATCTTATATAATAAATAAAGTATTTTGAGTCTTTTGGAATAATAAAAATATCAGGTTTTCTTATAAAACCTGGAAATCGCTTAAAACCGTCTTTTTACGCGTTTTAAACGCATAGAATGTATTAAAACTGTTTTACAAATATAAGACTTGATACCTACTGATATTTTAGTAAATTTTTATATTCTAACAGTAAGCAAAAGTTTTAAACTCAGATTTCCAGTTTTGACCTTTTAGGCTTATGTGAAATTACCGAAATGCCCTTACGGTGCATAGTTTAGTTATAAAAGATAAATTTCACATATTTACAATACCCTACTGTTATGACTTATAAAAATAAATATTTTTACTGATTATATCAGACTTGAAACTCAGAATCATATTAAATCTCTTTTATAACCTTTTAAATGACCAAAATACCCCTACGAGGCATAATTCGAGTTTAAATCTATTTTGGGCATAATAGAAGATGTCTTACTGATGTCACAACATATTTAAGGCATATTAACTTAGGAAACCTGTTCATGAATCATTTGGTTACCCGTTACGCATGATTCGCGTTCGGTGCGGTTTATGTAACTAGTTTGCATAAATTAGCCGAAACAGGTCAAACCTTATCATTTTTGTCTCAAAATCCAGAGTGTGTTTAGTTTACCCATATTACACAAGTCTCCAAACTTGTTAGGTCTAAATCACATCCTATTCCGGTCTTCGCTTAATCGTGCGTTTGAACCGTATCTTCTTTAAAAACTAACCGGTCTAAGTTTAGGCTTAATTAAAGACCCGTTAGGAATCTAATAGGTTATTAAAAACCTTTGTTCCAGAATAGGAGACCCGGTAAAAGCTACGTGCACTTGCTGTTTGTGATTAATACTTGCAAAGGTAAATACTTTTAACTTATTTTCCCTATACAGGCTTGGGGTACGGTATATAAAATACCGCTTGGTTGGGCATTGAATTTTTAATCATATGAAGGTTACTTTATTGAAATGACCTGTTTAAATTGTTTTGTTTGCTTAAAACCTTTGGGGGTTAATGACCATGTCCCGGATATCCTTGGCATCATTTTACGAAATGGCCACGACCTAAGCACGGGGTGTAGGCGTACACCCGACAATGCATATATAAATAATAAGGTATAACCGCCGGTTTCGGGAATAACCCGCCGCGGGACTATATCATGTGGTGTGTCTATTAATCTTTAACCCGGTATCAATCCGGGCTACTGAACGTATAACAAACATGTAATTTTTTTACAAGTTTATATATATAAATAATTATCCCAAGTTATAAAATGTTTTGTGCCTTGTGCATTCAAATCAATTTTCTAAACCTTTTCAAAATGAGTCTGTTAATTGTATTTACCAGTGTAAACTGACGTATTTTCCCAAAAAGGTTAAGTGCAGGTACTAATCGAAATAGGCTGGCCTCTCCTTAGCATCAATAAGAGTCTCGCAAGCTTGGATGCATTTTAAGTCTGATGAACTATGTTTCCTTTTTATTTGATCCGCCTGTGGATCCTTACAGTTCATTTGTAATACTTTGATATTACTTTATATTCGGTTTGTAATGTGATTCATCTTTTGCTTCCGCCGTGCATTTAAATTGTGTTGTTTGACTATGATGATATCAACTGCGTCACGATACTCCCCACCGGGCCCACCGGTAATACGTGGAAATATCGGGGGGTGACAGGTTGGTATCAGAGCCAACACTGAGTGAATTAAACACTAGCCTTTTGTGTTTAATCTCAGTTACACAATTGCACATTCCTAAATTTTCGAGTCTAGACAAAGAACTTAGGATAAATCCCGATTTGTTTTATTTTTTGTCCTTTATATATATTCCTTGTTGTTATCTTTGTTTATGTTGACAGGTTCAATCATGCCACCAAGGTTCAACAGGGGAAGAGGAAAGGCACCAATCACAGGCCACGACCATGAGGCCGGGCCCTCACACAGACGAACCCCACCAGCCTCAATGAGTACGAGTCCTCAAGAGCATTGGAGGACGTATATAGAGGCAGCGAGGCGATCTGTCTCGCTAAGTTCGTCACCATCCTATCACCATTCCTACAGGCCTCATTCTGAAAATGAGCCCCAAAACCCGCAGCCATCTTTCATCCCCCTCCAGAGATCCAGCCCTCACTATTCATTCGATGACCCGACACCTGTCTTCCAAAGCCGGTTCAACCCAGCAAACTACATTGAAGAACCAGTGGGTTTTAACCCACTAGGACCTGAAGACCACTACTCGAGCGACCATGCGATGGACATGGACGAAGACACGGATCCCGCCGAGCCTCCAACCGGGACTCCTAACCACCCCATCGAAATTTCGGATGGGTCACCTTTTGTGGGATCACCTTATAATGGTCCCGACAGTTATGAGGAGAGGTTCAGACAGATCGACTGGGTGTTTACTCCCAATTATCACAACTCACCGCAACAGCAGCAACCACAGTAGGATCCCTCCGAGGATTCCCGTTTCCTAGCGGTCACTCCGCCACCATCACCAGTTCAGCAACAGCCTCCGGAGCCACCGAGGCGAAGAAGATCAAACGCACGGATGTCCGTGCGAGGAGGAGTGCGTATCAGCACCCCTCAACCTTCAAGTGGCAGCCGCTACCCGCCACTCCATGAAGACCCGCAGATGGGTGGGCCTTCAAACCCCGTCTCGGAAGTAAACTCTGCGCCTGTCGCGCCACCACCGTTGGGCTTTGGCGACCCAATTCCTACATACGCCGGTTCAGCGGCGTATAATCCCTTTGAGCAACCGGCCCACACCAACTACAACTACGGCGAGGCCGACCCTTACCTAGTAGCAGCGGCAAACTACAATGCCCTTCATCCGAAAGGATCCTTTGGGGTACCATATCAAGCTGGATACCCACACTATGGGTACCCACCTTATGGGTATCATCAACCGCCACCTCCTCAACCTCTACTATATCAGCAACCCCTGCAGCCGCCAGTAATATAGCCACCGCAGCATCTAGAGATTCTTCAAAGGTTGAATCAAGTGTAGCAGGAGGTTCGGGAAGGTCGTAGGCAGAACCAAGGAATTTTCAAGGGTCTGGCAAACTTAAAAAGAAAAAAGGATCATTAAATCCTTTATTCGTTTGTTTGTTTTTAGTGTTAATCAGTCCCTGCATGGACAATTGTTTCTGTATTCAGGCCTTGCGTGGGCATGTCTTTCAGTATTCCGCCCCTGCGTGGGCATGTTATTCTGTTTAACCCCTGCGTGGGTATGTTAGGTTGTTTCGCCCCTGCGTGGGCATGTTAATTCTTGTAGAAGTCCCGTTGAGGGCAAACCTATACTTATTTAAATCTTTGGTAGTGGAATGGTTGAATTTAAATTTTCATTTTGTTAAATTATATGCATAAATATAATATGTGAAATAAATGAAAAATGACACTCCTTTTATAAGACCTACCATTATAATAAAATAATAAGAATCTTAAAGGTAAAACCTAGCCACATATCATTCTAGATGTGGTCAAGATGGTAAAACCTATTCAAAAGATTCGAAACCTTGTTAACATCTGAAAACATGTTAACACTCCTGGAAAAATGTGATTCGATAAAATCGCATGAGTCATCCCTACATTAGATTCTTCCAATTTCTTTTATTATATTAAACACCCAATAGGGATGTAATGCCTACGGGCTATAATCATTTTCATATAAGACAAAAGACAGTCATGGTCTTCGACCCCCTGTTAAGAAAAGGTAATAAGTTATAATTAAAACCTCAATAACATGACCCTATAAGATCATGATTAAAGAATTAAAAATTGTCCATAGGACTAGGCCTTTTTGCCATTAATATACTTTAATTATAACTAAGGATTTATATAATGAAAAATCCTGAATATATATATATATATATATATATATATATATATATATATATATATATATATATATATATATATATATATATATATATATATGCCTAACAAATTAATCGAAATGGTTTCTTAAATACCATGATTAATAGATCATCTAGAATGATAAAACTGTTATAGACCTCTGAGTAAATTAAAATCATTTATCTTATATAGCAATCAAGCTACATGCCTGGGTCAGACGAGGTCAACAGTAACCCCAGAGAGAATCATGACACCTCCAGGGTCAACGTAGCAGGAGCAGAATTACAAGCATTAATAGATAATGCTGTTACGCGAGCTTTGGACAGGCAGTTCAATGAATCCAGTGGTACGCATGTCAGGACCCAATCTGTACCACACTCTAAACCACCATCTAGAACTCACACTGCTCACAAGAGTGATTCTCATCACTCATCGAACCAGAGGAGTGTTCCATCTAAGAGAATTGTGCTGAACCAAGAACCATGTGCTAAAGGTTGCACCTATAAGTACTTTGTTTCCTGCAAATCCAGGGATTTTACTGGGGAGAAAGGAGCAATTGACTGCATGTCATGGTTAGATGAGATGGACACTGTGGTAGATATCAGTGGTTGTGCTAATAAGGATGTTGTAAAGTTTATATCTCAGTCATTCAAGGGTGAGGCACTAGCTTAGTAGAGGTCTTTGATCCAAGCTACTGGGAAGATTCCATTGTACAATCTGTCTTGGGAACAGTTTGTGACGCTGATTAAGGAAAACTGCTGCCCTCAGCATGAGGTTGAAAAGATTGAGTCTGATTTCTTGTCTCTGGTTATGAAAAACCTAGATTGTCAAGCCTACCTTACGAGTTTCAACACTATGTCAAGACTGGTTCCGTATCTGGTGACTCCAGAACCCAAGAGGATAGCTCGTTTCATTGGGGGTTTAGCCCCAGAAATCAAGGCTAGTGTGAAGGCCTCCAGGCCAGCTACTTTTAGGTCTGCAGCTGATATATCATTGTCACTTACTTTGGACACAGTCAGGCAAAGATCGCTCAGAAACACCGATGCTGAGAAGAGAAAGCGTGAGGATGACAACTCACGACGATCAGACAAGAAGCATAAGGGAAACAATGACCACAAAAAGAGTTCTGGAACTAAAAAGGATGGTGATCAGTCGGGCGATAAGCCCAAGTGTAAGATCTGTAAGAAGCACCATTTTGGGAGGTGCAGATACGAGTCGAAATCCCAATCGCAGCCAAGGCCTTGTGGAATCTGTAAATATTCTGAGTACAAGACCTTAGACTGTAAGAAAATTAAGGATGCAACATGCTATAACTGCAATGAAAAAGAGCATATCAAGTCCAACTGCCCAAAGTTTGCTAAGAAGGCTGAGGATGGGAAAAAGGCCAATGCTAGGGTCTTCCGAATGGATGCACGAGAAGCTGTTTAGCACGATAATGTGATTACAGGTACCTTTCTCATCAATGACGTTTATGCAAGAGTGTTATTTGATTCTGGAGCAGATAAGTCATTTGTTGATGACAAGTTTTGTAAGTTGTTAAATCTACCTGTTAAAACCCTAAGCATAAAATATGAGGTTGAATTAGCCGATGGCACCATAGAAACCGCATCAACTGTATTAGATGGATGTTTCATATCCATTAGGAACCACTCTTTTCCTTTGTCCTTACTCCCTTTGAAATTAGCCGGTTTCGACATAGTAATAGGCATGGATTGGCTATCCCATAACCAAGCTCAGATTGTGTGTGACAAGAAGCAAGTAGTGATCAAGACTCCGTATGGTGAGCCACTTACCATACAAGGAGATACTCAGTATGGACTGCCTAAGCAAGTGTCTATGCTTAAGGCATCAAGATGTATGAAGAAAGGTTGTGTCATCTACATGGCACAAGTAACTATTGATGAACCGAAGCCTAAGATTGAAGATATCCCCATCATTTCTGAATATCCTGAAGTTTTCCCTGAAGAACTACCTGGTTTGCTACCAGATAGGCAAGTAGAATTCAGAATTGACATTATTCCAGGAGCAGCACCTGTTGCAAGGGCACCTTACAGGTTGGCACCAACAGAGATGAAAGAGTTAAGGACTCAGCTAGATGATTTATTGGCAAAAGGTTTCATTCGTCCTAGTTCATCTCCTTGGGGAGCACCAATCCTATTTGTGAAGAAGAAGGATGGATTGATGCGTCTATGCATCGATTATCGCGAGCTCAACAAGGTTACTATCAAGAATAGATATCCATTGCCCAGGATCGACGATTTGTTCGATCAATTGCAAGGGGCAAGTTACTTCTCTAAGATCGACTTAAGGTCAGGCTATCATTAACTGAAGGTTAAAAATGAAGATGTGCACAAGACTTCATTTAGAACTCGGTACGGTCATTACGAGTTCCTAGTGATGCCTTTTGGACTCACTAATGCACCAGCAGCATTCATGGATCTCATGAATCGTGTCTGCAAGCCATACTTGGACAAATTCATTATAGTCTTCATTGACGACATTCTGATTTATTCAACGAATCAAGCTGACCATGGGAAACACCTTCGATGTATTCTGGAACTACTTCAACAGGAAAAGCACTATGCCAAATTTTCAAAATGTGAATTCTGGCTTCGTGAAGTCCAATTTCTTGGACATATTGTTAGTGAGCGTGGTATCCAAGTAGATCCCACTAAAGTTGAAGCTGTCATGAATTGGCAAGAGCCGAAGACGCCTACTGAAATTCGTAGCTTTCTAGGTTTAGCAGGATACTACAGACGATTTATTGAAAACTTCTCAAGAATTGCAGCACCCCTGACTCTACTAACTCGAAAGAATAGCAAGTTTGACTGGGAGCCTAAGCAGCAAGAATCTTTCGATATTTTGAAGCAGAAGTTGAGCAACGCTCCAGTGCTGACGTTGCCAGATGGAATTGATGAATTTGTGGTATATTGTGATGCATCACACAGGTATGGGATGTGTGCTTATGAAGAAGGGCAAAGTTATTGCCTACGCTTCTCGACAATTAAAAGTGCATGAAAAGAACTACACCACCCATGACTTGGAATTGGGTACCGCTGTATTTTCACTAAAACTATGGAGACATTATTTGTATGGAACCAAGTGCGTGATCTATTCTGATCACAAAAGCCTTCAACATCTGTTCAATTAGAATGATTTGAACATGAGGCAGCGACATTGGATGGAAACCTTGAATGATTATGACTGTGAGATAAGATACCATCCTGGTAAGGCGAATGTAGTCGCCGATGCCTTAAGTAGAAAGGAAAGAGTGAAGCCTATAAGAATCAATGCCAAGAGCATTGAATTAAAGATTAGTTTGAATGAAAAGTTGTTAGCTGCACAGAAGGAAGTTGTATTAGAAGCTAACTATCCCGATGAAAAGCTAGGAGTGACTGAAGAGCAGTTATCCTATGGCAAGGATGGAATCCTGAGACTAAATGGACGAATATGGGTTCCAGTGTATGGAGGACTTCGGGATGTCATCCTCCAGGAAGCCCATAGTTCTAAATACTCCGTTCATCCTGGAGCTGATAAGATGTACCAGGATCTGAAGGCAAATTCTTGGTGGATAGACTTAAAGAAGTCTATAGCTACCTATGTAGCCAAATGTTTGACATGCGCGCAAGTTAAAGCTGAACACCAAAAGCCGTCAGGTTTACTACAACAACCTGAACTTCCCACCTGGAAGTGGGAAATGGTGACAATGGATTTTATCACCAAGTTACCAAAGACAAAGAAAGGAAATGATACTATTTGGGTGATAGTGGATAGATTGACTAAGTCAGCTCACTTCCTACCTATTAAGGAAACACATAGCTCAGATAAGTTAGCTCAGCTGTACGTGGACAAGATTGTATCTCTCCACGGAGTGCCAGTATCTATCATTTTTGATAGGGATACAAGGTATACGTCGCACTTCTGGAAGAGCTTTCAGCAATCCCTAGGCACTCGATTGAACTTCAGCACGGCATATCATCCTTAAACGGATGGTCAAAGTGAGCGTACAATTCAAACGCTAGAAGATATGTTAAGAGCTTGTGTCATTGATTTAGTTGGAAGTTGGGATGATCATCTTCCACTGGTTGAATTTTCGTACAATAATAGCTATCACTCAAGTATCCAAGCTGCGCCATTTGAAGCTTTGTATAGAAGGAAGTGCAGAACGCCCGTTTACTGGGCAGAGGTTGGAGATGTCCAACTAACAGGACCTGATATAGTCCTGGAGACGACAGATAAGATTGTACAGATACGAGATCGTCTCAAAGCTGCCAGGGATAGGCAGAAAAGCTACGCAGACAAAAGGCGTAAACCTCTAAAGTTTGAAGTCGGTGATAAAGTTCTGCTTAAAGTATCACCCTCGAAAGGGGTGATGCGTTTTGGTAAGAAAGGTAAGCTAAGCCCAAGGTATATAGGACCATTCGAGATCATCGAATGTGTAGGAACAGGGGCTTATAAGTTAAACTTACCTGAAGAGCTCAGTGGTATTCATAACGTATTCCACATCTGCAATCTAAAGAAATGTCTAGCTGATGAGTCACTAGTCATGTCACATGAGGATGTGCACATAGATGAGAGCTTAAAGTTTGTTGAAAAACCATTATCGATCGAGGATCGACGGGTCAAGACGCTTCGAAGGAAGCAAGTGCCGATTGTAAAGGTTAAATGGGATGCCCGTAGAGGTCCCGAATATACGTGGGAGGTAGAGTCCACAATGAAAGAAAAGTACCCTCATTTGTTTCAGTAAATCTCGAGGTCGAGATTTCTTTTAAGGGGGTGAGGATGTAACACCTCGAAAATTTATGTCCAATAATATATCAACACGTATCATGAGCTTCAAACGTGTAAAGAATTGCTTTAGAAGGACTAAAGTTGACAAACAAGGAAAGTATGTGAATATATGGTTCAAAGTGTCAATGATGGATAAATATACTTTAATATAACCCCACACGATGTTTACACCCTCAAACGAATGAATCATGGATCATATGAAGCTAATTGTGGAAGAAAGTGAGAGATTACAAACTACAGGGGTTAAATGTGTCAACATGTTTAAAGTATACCTCTGAGTGACCTTTTATCAAACCCGAAGCTTTGTAACGATTAATTATACTCACTAGAATAAGTGATAAAAATTTCACGAGGTTTCAATAAAGTATGAGAAAGTTATGAAATCATTCGTATACAAGGGGTTAAAAGCGTCAACGTTGAAATTTATGAATTTTCAGGTGATCATAAAGTTAACCAAGGACTTAACAAAGTTTGTATATGTCTTGGAGCCCTTAAAAGTTAAGTTAGAGGGTCAAAAATGCAAGAAATAAAGTTAAAACCACGTATATAAGGACCAGGGACTTGAAATGCAATTAATGAAACATTTTTAACCTGTACCGGGGGCTCATACCGGCCGCGTAAGACCTGTGTGGTCTGTTACGCGGGCCGCGTCCGACCTATAGCGACAGAAAATACAAGCAGGTGCCTGTTGAAGCTGATAACCGACTTAAAACCTTGTTTTTACCTACCAGGGGATGCCCCAATGGTTTAACATGCAATAGGGGCACTTGTGTTGATGATAAGTTTTGTAAGTTGTTAAATCTACCTGTTAGAACCCTAAGCATAAAATTTGAGGTTGAATTAGCCGATGGCACCATAGAAACTACATCAACTGTATTAGATGGATGTTTCATATCCATTAGGAACCACTCTTTTCCTTTGTCCTTACTCCCTTTGAAATTAGCCGGTTTCGACATAGTAATAGGCATGGATTGGCTATCCCAAAACCAAGCTCAGATTGTGTGTGACAAGAAGCAAGTAGTGATCAAGGCTCCGTATGGTGAGCCACTTACCATACAAGGAGATACTCAGTATGGACTGCCTAAGCAAGTGTCTATGCTTAAGGCATCAAGATGTATGAAGAAAGGTTGTGTCATCTACATGGCACAAGTAACTATTGATGAGCCGAAGCCTAAGATTGAAGATATCCCCATCATTTCTAAATATCCCGAAGTTTTCCCTGAAGAACTACCTGGTTTGCCACCAGATAGGCAAGTAGAATTCAGAATTGACATTATTCCAGGAGCAGCCCCTGTTGCAAGGGCACCTTATAGGTTGGCACCAACAGAGATGAAAGAGTTAAGGACTCAGCTAGATGATTTATTGGCAAAAGGTTTCATTCGTCCTAGTTCATCTCCTTGGGGAGCACCAATCCTATTTGTGAAGAAGAAGAAGGATGGATTGATGCGTCTATGCATCGATTATCGCGAGCTCAACAAGGTTATCCATCGCCCAGGATCGACGATTTGTTCGATCAATTGCAAGGGGCAAGTTACTTCTCTAAGATCGACTTAAGGTCAGGCTATCATCAACTGAAGGTTAAAAATGAAGATGTGCACAAGACTGCATTTAGAACTCGGTACGGTCATTACGAGTTCCTAGTGATGCCTTTTGGACTCACTAATGCACCAGCAGCATTCATGGATCTCATGAATCGTGTCTGCAAGCCATACTTGGACAAATTTGTTATAGTCTTCATTGACGACATTCTGATTTATTCAACGAATCAAGCTGACCACGGGAAACACCTTCGATGTATTCTGGAACTACTTCAACAGGAAAAGCTCTATGCCAAATTTTCAAAATGTGAATTCTGGCTTCGTGAAGTCCAATTTCTTGGACATATTGTTAGTGAGCGTGGTATCCAAGTAGATCCCACTAAAGTTGAAGCTGTCAAGAATTGGCAAGAGCCGAAGACGCCTACTGAAATTCGTAGCTTTCTAGGTTTAGCAGGATACTACAGACGATTTATTGAAAACTTCTCAAGAATTGCAGCACCCCTGACTCTACTAACTCGAAAGAATAGCAAGTTTGACTGGGAGCCTAAGCAGCAAGAATCTTTCGATATTTTGAAGCAGAAGTTGAGCAACGCTCCAGTGCTGACGTTGCCAGATGGAATTGATGAATTTGTGGTATATTGTGATGCATCACACACAGGTATGGGATGTGTGCTTATGAAGAAGGGCAAAGTTATTGCCTACACTTCTCGACAATTAAAAGTGCATGAAAAGAACTACACCACTCATGACTTGGAATTGGGTACCATTGTATTTGCACTAAAACTGTGGAGACATTATTTGTATGGAACCAAGTGCGTGAGCTATTCAGATCACAAAAGCCTTCAACATCTGTTCAATTAGAAGGATTTGAACATGAGGCGACGACGTTGGATGGAAACCTTGAATGATTATGACTGTGAGATAAGATACCATCCTGGTAAGGCGAATGTAGTCGCCGATGCCTTAAGTAGAAAGGAAAGAGTGAAGCCTATAAGAATCAATGCCAAGAGCATTGAATTAAAGAATAGTTTGAATGAAAAGTTGTTAGCTGCACAGAAGGAAGTTGTATTAGAAGCTAACTATCCTGATGAAAAGCTAGGAGTGACTGAAGAGCAGTTATCCTATGGCAAGGATGTAATCCTGAGACTAAATGGACGAATATGGGTTCCAGTGTATGGAGGACTTCAGGATGTCATCCTCCAGGAAGCCCATAGTTCTAAATACTCCGTTCATCCTGGAGCTGATAAGATGTACCAGGATCTGAAGGCAAATTCTTGGTGGATAGGCTTAAAGAAGTCTATAGCTACCTATGTAGCCAAATGTTTGACATGCGCGCAAGTTAAAGCTGAACACCAAAAGCCGTCAGGTTTACTACAACAGCCTGAACTTCCCACCTGGAAGTGGGAAATGGTGACAATGGATTTTATCACCAAGTTACCAAAGACAAAGAAAGGAAATGATACTATTTGGGTGATAGTGGATAGATTGACTAAGTCAGCTCACTTCCTACCTATTAAGGAAACACATAGCTCAGATAAGTTAGCTCAGCTGTACGTGGACGAGATTGTATCTCTCCACGGAGTGCCAGTATCTATCATTTCTGATAGGGATACAAGGTATACGTCGCACTTCTGGAAGAGCTTTCAGCAATCCCTAGGCACTCGATTGAACTTCAGCACGGCATATCATCCTTAAACGGATGGTCAAAGTGAGCGTACAATTCAAACGCTAGAAGATATGTTAAGAGCTTGTGTCATTGATTTAGTTGGAAGTTGGGATGATCATCTTCAACTGGTTGAATTTTCGTACAATAATAGCTATCACTCAAGTATCCAAGCTGCGCCATTTGAAGCTTTGTATAGAAGGAAGTGTAGAACGCCCGTTTGCTGGGCAGAGGTTGGAGATGTCTAACTAACAGGACCTGATATAGTCCTGGAGATGACAGATAAGATTGTACAGATACGAGATCGTCTCAAAGCTGCCAGGGATAGGCAGAAAAGCTACGCAGACAAAAGGCGTAAACCTCTAAAGTTTGAAGTAGGTGATAAAGTTCTGCTTAAAGTATCACCCTGGAAAGGGGTGATGCGTTTTGGTAAGAAAGGTAAGCTAAGCCCAAGGTATATAGGACCATTCGAGATCATCGAATGTGTAGGAATAGTGGCTTATAAGTTAAACTTACCTGAAGGGCTCAGTGGTATTCATAACGTATTCCACATCTGCAATCTAAAGAAATGTCTAGCTGATGAGTCACTAGTCATGTCACATGAGGATGTGCACATAGATGAGAGCTAAAAGTTTGTTGAAAAACCATTATCGATCGAGGATCGACGGGTCAAGAAGCTTCGAAGGAAGCAAGTGCCGATTGTAAAGGTTAAATGGGATGCCCGTAGAGGTCCCGAATATACGTGGGAGGTAGAGTCCACAATGAAAGAAAAGTACCCTCATTTGTTTCAGTAAATCTCAAGGTCGAGATTTCTTTTAAGGGGGTGAGGATGTAACACCTCGAAAATTTATGTCCAATAATATATCAACACGTGTCATGAGCTTCAAATGTGTAAAGAATTGCTTTAGAAGGACTAAAGTTGACAAATAAGGAAAGTATGTGAATATATGGTTCAAAGTGTCAACGATGGATAAATATACTTTATTAGAACCCCACACGATGTTTACACCCTCAAACAAATGAATCATGGATCATATGAAGCTAATTGTGGAAGAAAGTGAGAGATTACAAACTACAGGGGTTAAATGTGTCAACATGTTTAAAGTATACCTCTGAGTGACCTTTTAGCAAACCTGAAACTTTGTAACGATAAATTATACTCACTAGAATAAGTGATAAAAATTTCACGAGGTTTCAATAAAGTATGAGAAAGTTATGAAATCATTCGTATACAAGGGGTTAAAAGCGTCAACGTTGAAATTTATGACTTTTCGGGTGATCATAAAGTTAACCAAGGACTTAACGAATTTTGTATATGTCTTGGAGCCCTTAAAAGTTAAGTTAGAGGGTCAAAAATGTAAGAAATAAAGTTAAAACCACGTATATAAGGACCAGGGACTTGAAATGCAATTAATGAAACATTTTTAACCTGTACCGGGGGCTCATACCGGCCGCGTAGGACCTGTGTTGTCTGTTACGCGGGCCGCGTCCGACCTACAGCGACAGAAAATACAAGCAGGTGCCTGTTGAAGCTGATAACCGACTTAAAACCTTGTTTTTACCTACCAGGGGCTGCCCCAATGGTTTAACATGCAATAGGGGCACTTGTGTTGATGATAAGTTTTGTAAGTTGTTAAATCTACCTGTTAGAACCCTAAGCATAAAATATGAGGTTGAATTAGCCGATGGCACCATAGAAACCGCATCAACTGTATTAGATTTATGTTTCATATCCATTAGGAACCACTCTTTTCCTTTGTCCTTACTCCCTTTGAAATTAGCCGGTTTCGACATAGTAATAGGCATGGATTGGCTATCTCATAACCAATCTCAGATTGTGTGTGACAAGAAGCAAGTAGTGATCAAGACTCCGTATGGTGAGCCACTTACCATACAAGGAGATACTCAGTATGGACTTCCTAAGAAAGTGTCTATGCTTAAGGCATCAAGATGTGTGAAGAAAGGTTGTGTCATCTACATGGCACAAGTAACTATTGATGAGCCGAAGCCTAAGATTGAAGATATCCCCGTCATTTCTAAATATCCCTAAGTTTTCCCTGAAGAACTACCTGGTTTGCCACCAGATAGGCAAGTAGAATTCAGAATTGACATTATTCCAGGAGCAACACCTGTTGCAAGGGCACCTTACAGGTTGGCACCAACAGAGATGAAAGAGTTAAGGACTCAGCTAGATGATTTATTGGCAAAAGGTTTCATTCATCCTAGTTCATCTCCTTGGGGAGCACCAATCCTATTTGTGAAGAAGAAGGATGGATCGATGCGTCTATGCATCGATTATCGCGAGCTCAACAAGGTTACTATCAAGAATAGATATCCATTGCCCAGGATCGATGATTTGTTCGATCAATTGCAAGGGGCAAGTTACTTCTCTAAGATCGACTTGAGGTCAGGCTATCATCAACTGAAGGTTAAAAATGAAGATGTGCATAAGACTGCATTTAGAACTCGTTACGGTCATTACGAGTTCCTAGTGATGCCTTTTGGACTCACTAATGCACCAGCAGCATTCATGGACCTCATGAATCGTGTCTGCAAGCCATACTTGGACAAATTTCTTATAGTCTTCATTGACGACATTCTGATTTATTCAAAGAATCAAGCTGACCACGGGAAACACCTTCGATGTATTTTGGAACTACTTCAACAGGAAAAGCTCTATGCCAAATTTTCAAAATGTGAATTCTGGCTTCGTGAAGTCCAATTTCTTGGACATATTGTTAGTGAGCGTGGTATCCAAGTAGATCCCACTAAAGTTGAAGCTGTCATGAATTGGCAAGAGCTGAAGACGCCTACTGAAATTCGTAGCTTTCTAGGTTTAGCAGGATACTACAGGCGATTTATTGAAAACTTCTCAAGAATTGCAGCACCGCTGACTCTACTAACTCGAAAGAATAGCAAGTTTGACTGGTTGCCTAAGCAGCAAGAATCTTTCGATATTTTGAAGCAGAAGTTGAGCAACGCTCCAGTGCTGACATTGCCAGATGGAATTGATGAATTTGTGGTATATTGTGATGCATCACACACAGGTATGGGATGTGTGCTTATGCAAAAGGGCAAAGTTATTGCCTACGCTTCTCGACAATTAAAAGTGCATGAAAAGAACTACAACACCCATGACTTGGAATTGGGTGCCGTTGTATTTGCACTAAAACTGTGGAGACATTATTTGTATGGAACCAAGTGCGTGATCTATTCTGATCACAAAAGCCTTCAACATCTGTTTAATCAGAAGGATTTGAACATGAGGCAGCGACTTTTGATGGAAACCTTGAATGATTATGACTATGAGATAAGATACCATCCTGGTAAGGCGAATGTTGTCGCCGATGCCTTAAGTAGAAAGGAAAGAGTGAAGCCTATAAGAATCAATGCCAAGAGCATTGAATTAAAGAATAGTTTGAATGAAAAGTTGTTAGCTGCATAGAAGGAAGTTGTATTAGAAGCTAACTATCCTGATGAAAAGCTAGGAGTGACTGAAGAGCAGTTATCCTATGGCAAGGACGGAATCCTGAGACTAAATGGACGAATATGGGTTCCAGTGTATGGAGGACTTCGGGATGTCATCCTCCAGGAAGCCCGTAGTTCTAAATACTTCGTTCATCCTGGAGCTGATAAGATGTACCAGGATCTGAAGGCAAATTCTCGGTGGATAGGCCTAAAGAAGTCTATAGCTACCTATGTAGCCAAATTTTGACATGCGTGCAAGTTAAAGCTGAACACCAAAAGCCGTCAGGTTTACTACAACAGCCTGAACTTCCCACCTGGAAGTGGGAAATGGTGACAATGGATTTTATCACCAAGTTACCAAAGACAAGGAAAGGAAATGATACTATTTGGGTGATAGTGGATAAATTGACTAAGTCAGCTCACTGCCTACCTATTAAGGAAACACATAGCTCAGATAAGTTAGCTCAGGTGTACGTGGACGAGATTGTATCTCTCCACGGAGTGCCAGTATCTATCATTTCTGATAGTGATACAAGGTATACGTCGCACTTCTGGAAGAGCTTTCAGCAATCCCTAGGCACTCGATTGAACTTCAACACGACATAACATCCTCAAACGGATGGTCAGAGTGAGCGTACAATTCAAACGCTAGAAGATATGTTAAGAGCTTGTGTCATTGATTTAGGTGGAAGTTGGGATGATCATCTTCCACTGGTTGAATTTTCGTACAATAATAGCTATCACTCAAGTATCCAAGCTGTGCCATTTGAAGCTTTGTATGGAAGGAAGTGCAGAACGCCCGTTTGTTGGGTAGAGGTTGGAAATGTCCAACTAACAGGACCTGATATAGTCCTGGAGACGACAGATAAGATTGTACAGATACGAGATCGTCTCAAAGCTGCCAGGGATAGGCAGAAAAGCTACGCAGACAAAAGGCGTAAACCTCTAAAGTTTGAAGTCGGTGATAAAGTTCTGCTTAAAGTATCACCCTCGAAAGGGGTGATGCGTTTTGGTAAGAAAGGTAAGCTAAGCCCAAGGTATATAGGACCATTCGAGATCATCGAATGTGTAGGAACAGTGGCTTATAAGTTAAACTTACCTGAAGAGCTCAGTGGTATTCATAACGTATTCCACATCTGCAATCTGAAGAAATGTCTAGCTGATGAGTCACTAGTCATGTCACATGAGGATGTGCACATAGATGAGAGCTTAAAGTTTGTTGAAAAACCCTTATCGATCGAGGATCGACAGGTCAAGAAGCTTCGAAGGAAGCAAGTGCCGATTGTAAAGGTTAAATGGGATGCCCGTAGAGGTCCCGAATATACGTGGGAGGTAGAGTCCACAATGAAAGAAAAGTACCCTCATTTGTTTTAGTAAATCTCGAGGTCGATATTTCTTTTAAGGGGGTGAGGTTGTAACACCTCGAAAATGTATGTCCAATAATATATCAACTCGTGTCATGAGCTTCAAACGTGTAAAGAATTGCTTTAGAAGGACTAAAGTTGACAAACAAGGAAAGTATGTGGATATAAGGGTTCAAAGTGTCAACGATGGATAAATATACTTTATTATAACCCCACACGATGTTTACACCCTCAAACGAATGAATCATGGATCATATGAAGCTAATTGTGGAAGAAAGTGAGAGATTACAAACTACAGGGGTTAAATGTGTCAACATGTTAAAGTATACCTCCGAGTGACCTTTTAGCAAACCCGAATCTTTTTAACGATTAATTATACTCACTAGAATAAGTGATAAAAATTTCATGAGGTTTCGATAAAGCATGAGAAAGTTATGATAACATTCGTATACAAGGGGTTAAAAGCGTCAACGTTGAAATTTATGACTTTTCGGGTGATCATAAAGTTAACCAAGGACTTAACAAAGTTTGTATATGTCTTGGAGCCCTTAAAAGTTAAGTTAGAGGGTCAAAAATGCAAGAAATAAAGTTAAAACCACGTATATAAGGACCAGGGACCTGAAATGCAATTAATGAAACATTTTTAACCTGTACCGGGGGCTCATACCGGCCGTTTAAGACCTGTGTGGTCTGTTACGCGGGCCGCGTTTGACCTACAGCGACAGAAAATACAGGCAGGTGCCTGTTGAAGCTAATAACCGACTTAAAACCTTGTTTTTACATACCAGGGGCTGCCCCAATGGTTTAACATGCAATAGGGGCACTTGTCTTGATCTGTAAACACTTGTAGAGTTATTTATCATGATCTTGTTGCATCAAAATTCATATATAAGGACACCCAAGTTTGCAACATTGTGCCACTCACTTGCAAACTTTCACAACTCATTTCTGGAGCTCTCTAGTCAGCAACCAAGCTTTCTAAAGATCCATAGTCGTGCTTAGGACTATTGTAAGTGTCCTTAACCATCCTTAGTTCAGTTTTACTTAGTTAATTAGCTTAAAGTCAAACCGTCGTAATTAGAGTTTGACTTCGTAATTAATCATAATTTATCCAGTCAAATTTCAAATTGAAAGTACATATGAGTTGGTAATTATGTGGGCAATAAACCCTTCAAAGGGCACCCTCTGATTCCCACTCTAACTAGGTCAATTGTCGGGTCAAAGCTAATCTTAAAAAGTCAACAGAAAGCTTATTTTCAAATTAATGCATAATTAGCAATGTAGGAGCCATGCAACCTGTTTTATCATTAATATAACTTGGTAATTAACATAAGAACATGTCTAAACATGTTCAACCCGACAATTTTCAGTTTAGGCTCGGTTCGACACCGAAAGTCGCATAATTTGACTTTTGCTTTGACTTTCAGTTCTGACCCAATGTAGCGCGTTTTAGAAATGCCTTAGAGCTTTATTTGGACCAGGTTACATGTTAGTATAACCCTCTGTGATTATACAACTTGGTTCATTAGTTATCCGATTCATATGCATGTTTTCGTTAAATGCTTAAATGTTGACTATTATGCCCTTTTGACCTTAAAACGTGATTTTTGAAAAAGTAAAAGAATAGAAACCTTCATTACTTATTTATATACTTGTCCCTAAAATTTGACATCAGTTTGAGGTCTAGGTTAAGAGTTATGCTCAATAGCGTAATTTGAAAGCTTTTTATTATTCAAACGGCGTAATTAGCGTATAGCCTATCTAAACTCAATTTTTGATACCAAAATTTTTACCTACTGATGTAATATAATATTTTGGGATTTTTGAAGATTTTTATTTATTTTTAGGCTGAGCATAACATAGGGTTCTAAGCCTATTTCGGTAATTTCCGGTTTTGCCCTTTTGGCTTATAAAATGAGTTTTACAAATCATTTTGATACCAAACCTTTTTCTACTGATCTTATTAAATAAATAAAGTATTTTGTATCTTCTGGAATAATAAAAATATCATCTTTTCTTATAAAACTTGGAAATCGCTTAAAACCGTCTTTTTACGCGTTTTAAACGCATAGTATGTATTAAAACTGTTTTACAAATATAAGACTTGATACCTTCTGATATTTTAGTAAATTTTTATATTCTAACAGTAAGCAAAAGTTTTAAACTCAGATTTCCAGTTTTGACCTTTTAGGCTTATGCGAAATTACCGAAATGCCCCTACGGTGCATAGTTTAGTTATAAAAGATAAATTTCACATATTTACAATACCCTACTGTTATGACTTATAAAAATAAATATTTTTACTGATTATATCAGACTTGAAACTAAGAATCATATTAAATCTCTTTTATAACCTTTTACATGACCAAAATACCCCTACGGGGCATAATTCGAGTTTAAATCTATTTTGGGCATAATAGAAGATATCTTACTGATGTCACAACATATTTAAGGCATATTAACTTAGGAAACCTGTTCATGAATCATTTGGTTACCCGTTATGCATTATTCGCGTTCGGTGCGGTTTATGTAACTAGTTTGCATAAATTAGCCGAACGGGTCAAACCTTATCATTTTTGTCTCAAAATCCAGAGTGTGTTTAGTTTACCCATATTACACAAGTCTCCAAACTTGTTGGGTCTAAATCACATTCTATTCCGGTCTTCGCTTAATCGTGCGTTTGAACCGTATATTCTTTTAAAAACTAACCGGTCTAAGTTTAGGCTTAATTAAAGACCCGTTAGGAATCTAATAGGTTATTAAAAACCTTTGTTCCAGAATAGGAGACCCGGTAAAAGCTACGTGCACTTGCTGTTTGTGATTAATACTTGCAAAGGTAAATACTTTTAACTTATTTTCCCTATACGGGCTTGGGGTACGGTATATAAAATACCGTTTGGTCGGGCATTGAATTTTTAATCATATGAAGGTTACTTTATTGAAATGACCCGTTTAAATTGTTTCGTTTGCTAAAAACCTTTGGGGGTTAATGACCATGTCCCGGATATCCTTGGCATCATTTTACGAAATGGCCACGACCTAAGCACGAAGTGTAGGCGTACACCAGACAGTGCATATATAAATAATAAGGTATAACCGCCGGTTTCGGGAATAACCCGCCGCAGGACTATATCATGTGGTGTGTCTATTAATCTTTAACCCGGTGTCAATCCGGGCTACTGAACGTATAACGAACATTTAATTTTTTTTACAAGTTTATATATATAAATAATTATCCCAAGTTATAAAATGTTTTGTGCCTTGTGCATTCAAATCAATTTTCTAAACCTTTTCAAAATGAGTCAGTTAATTGTATTTACCAGTGTAAACTGACGTATTTTCCCAAAAAGGTTAAGTGCAAGTACTAATCGAAATAGGTTGGCCTCTCCTTACCATCAATAAGAGTCTCACAAGCTTTGATGCATTTTAAGTCTGATGAACTATGTTTCCTTTTTATTTGATCCGCCTGTGGATCCTTACAGTCCGTTTGTAATACTTTGATATTACTTTATATTCGGTTTGTAATGTGATTCATCTTTTGCTTCCGCTGTGCATTTAAATTATGTTGTTTGACTATGATGATATCAACTACGTCACGATACTCCCCACCGAGCCCACCGGTAATACGTGGAAATATCAGGGTGTGACACTTCGGGAGGCTTTGTCGAGTGTCTACTGCATAAGCTAGGTATTCCCTACTCCTGTTACGTACGTATTTAACGGCTTGAACAAGGGTACACAATTTTGTTTCCACATTTCTCTCCCCTTGAATACTCAGTTGCCTTCCACTTGGAGATTGGACAAGCATTACCTTATTTTCACAATTAATCTCCACGCGGTGTCATGCCATCCAATCCATACCTACTATCATTTTGAATTCCCCCAAAACCATAGGTATCAAATTCTTCATCTTCTATAGTGAACTTACAATTTCTATAAATCTCGCGTAACACATAGTTCTTACTATCGGCTATTTCTACCTCCAAAGGTATTGGCATTTGTTCAATCTTAAATGAAGGATGTTGTGTGATTTCATTTGAAATAAACGACATAGTGGCTCCGGTATCAAACAAAACATAAACCGGTATGGAGTTTAATAAAAAGATACCTGAAACCACATTCGGATGGGACTTGGCTTCTTCGGATGTGATTTGAAACATCCTCCCTTTCGCCTTAGAGCTTTCCTCGTTCTTTCCCTCCTTTTTTGATCCTTGTTGGAGTTTAGGACACTCCGACTTCACATGCCCTTTCTGAAAACAGTTGAAACATGTCTTCCGGTTGCTAGGGCACTTGTAAGATGTATGCCCTTCTTCACCGCATTTATAACACCCCTTCTTACCCAAAACGCATTCCCCAGTGTGAAGTTTTCCACATGTCTTGCAAAGAGTAATACCACCCTTTGACTTATCTTTCTTTCCCTGATCTTGGAACCTTACCTTTTAAGATGGACTTGCATTTGTCCCCTTTTCTGTCGGCCTCTTTTCACCACGTTCCTCATGTCTTTTAATTTCAATTTCTCTATCACGTGCCAAATTGATAAGCTCATCAAGGGTCTCACATTTCAAGGGAGTGATGAACTCCCTAAATTCTACCTTCGGTATGCCATAAAAGCGATTGATCTTCATTCTATCGGTCTTCACAAAGTCTCCACAAAACTTCATCTTATCTAAGAAAGTGTTTGATATTTCGTTTATCGTCTCGTTTTTTCTGTCGGAGGCGTAAGAAATCCACCTGAATCTTATCAATGGCCGATTGAGGACAGTGATATCTTATGAAGGGTTCCTTAAACTCTTGCCAAGTCATCATTTGGAGTCTATCCTCACCTACTTCCTTGCTATACGCATCCCACCAATCTTTCGCCTGAAAAGAGAGTTGACCAGTAGCGAACATCACTTGATCTTCCTTATCACACCGACTTCGTATAAACACTGCTTCTATGTTCGAGATCCATCTTTGGCATGCTATCGGATCGATTTTGCCATCATACGTTGCAGGATTGCATGCCATGAAATCTTTATATGTGCATCGTTGTTCCTTGCTTTTAGCTTTAGATCCCTCAATCAATTCCTTTAATTCTTCGATCTTGCTAGTCATCATTGTATCCACAACTCCCAACACTCTACTTTCTACTTCTTGAGCTAATCGTGGAAGATTAGCTTGCATAACCCCTTCCGCCACTTCGGTGACTTTGTTATTAAATGCTTCTTGACGAGCCGTATCATCATCATCATTAACACTTCTTGCGTCTGCCATCTACACAATGTCATGTTTTGCCTTTAATACGAATCATAAGCTTTTCAATATATCATAGTTCATTAGTCCGTAATTACTTCATTCACATTCTTACATTTTAAATTTTACTTTCTTTTAAACTTTCATCATTCATTTGTGTCATTGGGACACATTACTTTTGACTTTTACAATTTTCTTTCCATTGTAACCACTAATTGTGATTACATATATCTTGTCAGGCCTTATATGAACCCTACATAAACATTAAATAAGCTTTCGGATGACCCGGGAACTCAAAATGCGAAAAACAACACAAAACTAAAATTTTCAGCGGATTGAACTTCCGCGGACCGTCGGCGACGGCCCCACATCCCGTCGGCGACTGGCTTTAAAATGTGGCGTCGGCCACTTTTGTCATTAGGCAACCATTTAAGGCGTCGGCCCAAAGGGGGGCGTCGGCGACGGCCAAGCAGTCCGTCGGCGACGGCCTCCAGAATGCTGAAACGGTGCTGAACTTTTATATTGGCTGATTCGATCATTTCCCAGGTCCGTTTTCAGCCACACGGGTCCCGGGACTTCTCATTTTACCCACATTATCATTTCTTAGCATACATAACTTTAAAACTTATGCCATGAACACATTGTACATACTTATATTTACCGGTAATTTAAATCTTTACCTCTTAGCGGTCTTGGAGCGAGAACACTTTCGAGCGAGCCGTCGGTTTGAGTTCGAGCACTACTACTTGTGCTCGAATCCCTCAAACCTGGGCTCTGATACCAACTTGTAACGCCCCTAACTTATCTTTTTCAAAAGATCTTAACGTGGATAATAGATGTTAGAAATTTCGGCATGACCAGTGCGTAAATAGACCACTAACACCTGTTTTATACGATAAACCATTTCTACATAAAACATCCTTGACAAAAACCCAAAACGGAACGTTTAAGTTGTTTACAACAAGACTACCACTAATAAGTTTCTAACCAAACCATAAAGACATCAAAATACTACACAATTTAAAGTATATAAGACCAAAAGTTTAGACCACGTTATATTCACTTATGATGGAAGCGTGTAGTGGGCGTAGATCAAGTGTGCTCATTCCAAATCGTCCGACCGCCTAGATTGAGGATTTGCCTACATTCAACATAAACAATTAATTTAGTATTTCATCACTAACACATCTAAACAATAAATCGATTCGTCTCTTTCACGGTATTACATCATTCAATTACTTTACTAACCGTTAAACGGTTCATTACATGCTTGCCTCGAGGTAGAGACTAAGCATACTTTTCTTAACATACCCGCTAAGAACGGATACTAGTATCCTTACATAACTTCCATTCGACTCGTTCATGATGAACGAACATATTCTTTACATTCTTACCTCATACTCCGATCCGAGAAAGACGGATCGAGTAGACTTTCATTCATTACATACATAACTTCCCATACCTGGTTCAACTAAAAGAACCGGATATGATGCTTTATCTTTCGTAACTTATTCATTCCTCACAATCCGTTTTTGACGGATCTTACTTTTACTTTCGAAGAACCATAGATTTCAAATCTCACAATTTTAACATAACGACACGATTCAATTGAGACTATTAAACATATGACAACATTATAGAATATGATGTACACTAACGTACCTCGATCTTGTGAGCTTTCCGATTTCCTAGTATTGGAACCTTCTTCCTTCACGCCTATAACAACACATTCATTCGTTTATTTAGTACATCTAAATCTCATTCATTCATCTTCCAAATTATACACATTTTTCTTTTAAGCATTTCATCAAACACTTGGTGGTCATCAATTTACACACATTATTTACAAGCATACAAAGCATGAATTTCTACTAGTTCATCCTATAACTCATCAAAAGCAATCCAAGATCATACCTTTCTTTTATCCTACATAAATCTTCTAAGATTCAAGCATTACAACATCATCATATTTCAATATTCCATATGATTATAATCACTATGATCTTCCTATTCATAACACAAATTCGTATGGTGGGTTTTTACTACAATTTTTCATATAACCTAAAATCAAACATGATTCTTGTTCTAGAAGGTAATCCTAACTCAGATTTCTCACATTTTGATACAAAAATTCGAGATTGGGTTGAACCCCTCATTCTACAAATAATAATTCCAAGAAATTGAACTTAACCACTTCAGAAATTGGGGTTAGCTATTCGAATTTAAGGGCTCATGCACTGGATTATCCTATGAATTCAGATTCAATTGCTTGATTTCTTGAAGCTAGGGTTTCCCCTTTCTTGCTCTGCTCTTGTTCGATTTCCCCAGACGCACTTACTGTGTGTTTTGGGTTAATTAGTTTTAATAATTAAATTTAACAAACTTTACACTTTTACCCCCTTTACTTATTTGCTGTTTTTAATTCTAAGCTTTTCCCCAAATTTAACTACCATCTTGCCATATATCACTAACTATGTTAAGTTTCTTATTTATCCTTACTTATTTTTGCGTTAATATTTTTGGGGTGTTACAAGTCTACCCCCCTTAAAAGAGGTTTCATCCCTGAAACCTGGGCACATAACAAATTTAAACATTTACATACCGAAGAGAAAAGGGTAGTGCTTCCTCATTTCATCTTCCGCTTGCCATGTGAGTTCCGACCCCTTTCGGTGTTGCCATTGAACTAATACTTGTCTAACGGCTTTGTTGCGGAGATTCTTCACCTTGACGTCTTTAATGGCTAATGGTCTTTCGACATAATTTAACCTCTCGTCCAACTCGATGTCATCGAGAGGTACTAATGTTGTTTCATCTGCAAGACACTTCCTCAACTGCGAATACGTGGAAGGTATTGTGAATCCCGTCTAGTGTAGGCGGTAATTCTAATCGATATGCAACCCTTCCAACTCGAGCCAAGATTTTAAATGGTCCAATATATCAAGGGCCTAACTTACCCCATTTGCGAAAACGGATTATACCCTTCCATGGAGATACTTTCAGCATAACGTAATCTCTGACTTGAAATTCGATAGGACGCCTTCTCTTGTCTGCATAAGCTTTTTGCCGATCCTGGGCTGCATTCAGTCGAGCTCTAATCAATTCAATCTTTTCATTCGTCGCTGTTATTAAATCACTTGGCGCAAGTTCTCTCTGACCAACTTCGCCCCAACACACAGGAGTTCTACATTTCCTCCGGTATAACAGCTCATAGGGAGCCATTTGAATACCACTGTGATAGCTATTATTATAAGAAAATTCCGCTAGTGGTAAATGGTCATCCCAATTCCCGCCAAAATCTAAGGCACAAGCTCTTAACATATCAACAAGCGTTTGGATGGTTCGTTCTGATTGACCAGCAGTCTGAGGGTGATAGGCTGTGCTTATGCGTAGCTTCGTGCCCATACTTTCATGAAACTTCTGCCAGTAACGAGAGGTAAATCTAGTGTCCCAATCTGAAATGATTGACACGGGCACCCCGTGTCGAGATACGATCTCATTCATATAAAGTTCCGCCATTCTCTCAGAAGAGTAAGCTTCTCGAATAGGTAAAAACTGGGCACTTTTTGTGAGTCGGTCTACGATTACCTATATTGCATCGTGCCCCTTTTTCGTTCTAGGAAGCTTGGTTACCAGATCCATAGTTAACTCCTCCCATTTCCAGACTGGAATTTCCAAAGGTTGTAACTCCCCATATGGGTTTTGATGTTCTGCTTTCACATGGGAGCATGTTAAGCATTTCGAGACATACTTTACAATATCGCGTTTCATACCCAGCCACCAATAATTGGTTTTCAAGTCCCGGTATATCTTGGTTACCCCAGGATGAATTGAGTATCGTGACTTATGAGCCTCGTCGAGTAGAGCAGTCTTGACTTCGCAAAACCGTGGTATCCAAATTCGACCGAATCTTGTTTTAAGTCCGGTCAAATTTTCTTCTAATTTATAGGCTACAACTTTTACTCTTTCTTTCTTTAGGTCTTCCGTTCCAAGCGACTTTATTTGGGAATCTCGTATCATATCAAGCAAACGTGGAGTAACTACCATCTTCATGGATTTTACTTGAACAGGAAGTGGGGACTCTTTTCGGCTTAATGTGTCCGCCACCACGTTCGCCTTTCCTGGGTGGTAAAGGATATCACAATCATAATCTTTAATCAGTTCCAACCATCTTCGTTGCCTCATATTCAAGTCTTTCTGTTCAAAGAAATATTTGAGGCTTTTGTGATCCGAGTAAATTGTACATATCGTACCATATAGATAATGCCTCCAAATCTTTAAGGCGAACACTACCGCTGCAATTCCAAATCATATGTTGGGTAGTTTACTTCATGTGGTTTTAATTGTCGTGAAGCATATGCGATAACCCTTCCCCTTTGCATCAAGACACAACCTAAACCCTGCTGTGAAGCGTCTGAATAAACAACCAAGTCTTCTGTCCCATCAGCTAATGTTAAGACCGGGGGACTCGACAGTTTCTCCTTTAATATTCGAAAGGCTTCCTCCTGTTCTTTGCCCCATACAAACTTCTCTTTCTTCCTTGTCAGCTTCGTTAAGGGTAACGCTATCTTCGAGAAATCCTGTATGAACCTTCTATAGTACCCCGCGAGGCCTAGAAAACGTCTTATTTCAGTTGGGTTTTTCGGGGAAACCCATTTCATCACGGCCTCAACCTTTGACGGATCTACTAAAACACCTTTTTAATTGACCACATGACCCAGAAACTGCACCTCTCTGAGCTAGAAGGCACACTTTGAGAATTTCGCATACAGTTTTTCCTTACGGAGAGTTTCAAGTACTTCACGCAAATGTCTCGTATGTTCGGCCCTACTTCGCGAATATACTAGAATATCATCTACGAACACGATCACAGATTTATCTAGCATGGGTCGGCACACACGGTTCATAAGATCCATAAACGCTGCTGGAGCGTTCGTCAACCCAAAGGACATAACTAGGAACTCGTAATGTCCATATCGGGTTCTGAATGCGGTCTTTGCAATATCTTCTTCTCGCACCCTGACTTGATGATATCCCGAACGTAAGTCTATCTTTGAGAACCAAATCACCCCGTGTAACTGATCGAAGAGATCATCAATTCTGGGTAAGGGGTAACGGTTCTTTATAGTTAATTTGTTCAGTTCCCTATAGTCGACACACATGCGCATCGACCCATCCTTCTGTTTTACAAATAGGACCGGTGCTCCCCAAGGTGACACACTCGGGCGTATAAAGCCCTTATTTAGAAGATCTTGTAATTGTGTCATTAAGTCCCGCATCTCGGTGGGAGCCAAACTATAGGGAGCCTTCTCTACTGGTTTCGCACCCGGACTCAATTCGATGCGAAACTCTATTTCTCGTTCGGGAGGGAGACCTGGCAATTCCTCCGGAAATACATCCGAAAATTTGTTCGCGATCTTAACATCTTCAAGCTTCGGGAGGCTTTGTCGATTGTCTACTGCATAAGCTAGGTATGCCATACTCCCATTACGTACGTATTTAACGGCTTGAACAAGGGTACACAATTTTGTTTCCACATTTCTCTCCCCTTGAATACTCAGTTGCCTTCCACTTGGAGATTGGACAGGCATTACCTTATTTTCACAATTAATCTCCACGCGGTGTCGTGCCATCCAATCCATACCTACTATCATTTTGAATTCCCCCAAAACCATAGGTAGGAGGTCGATATCGAATTCTTCATCTTCTATAGTGAACTTACAATTTCTACAAATCTCGCGTAACACATAGTTCTTACTATCGGCTATTTCTACCTCCAAAGGTATTGGCATTTGTTCAATCTTAAATGAAGGATGTTGTGTGATTTCATTTGAAATAAACGACATAGTGGCTCCGGTATCAAACAAAACATAAACCGGTATGGAATTTAACAAAAAGATACCTGAAACCACATTCGGATGGGACTTGGCTTCTTCGGATGTGATTTGAAACATCCTCCCTTTCTCCTTAGAGCTTTCCTCGTTCTTTCCCTCCTTCTTTGATCCTTGTTGGAGTTTAGGACACTCTGACTTAGCATGCCCTTTCTGAAAATAGTTGAAACATGTCTTCGGGTTGCTAGGGCACTTGTAAGATGTATGCCCTTCTTCACCGCATTTATAACACCACTTCTTACCCAAAAGGCATTCCCCAGTGTGAAGTTTTCCACATGTCTTGCAAGGAGTAATACCACCCTTTGACTTATATTTCTTTCCCTGATCTTGGAACCTTGCCTTTTTTAGATGGACTTGTAATTGTCCCCTTTTCTGTCGGCCTCTTTTCACCACGTTCCTCCTGTATTTTAATTTCAATTTCTCTATCCCGTGCCAAATTGATAAGCTCGTCAAGGGTCTCACATTTCGAGGGAGTGATGAACTCCCTAAATTATGCCTTCAGTATGCCATAAAAGCGATTGATCTTTCTATGAAAGTGTTTGATATTTCGTTTATCATCTCGTTTTTCTGTCGGAGGCGTAAGAAATCCTCCTGAATCTTATCAATGGCCGATTGAGGACAGTGATATCTCATGAAGGGTTCCTTAAACTCTTGCCAAGTCATCATTTGGAGTCTATCCTCACCTACTTCCTTGCTATATGCATCCCACCAATCTTTCGCCTGAAAAGAGAGTTGACCAGTAGCGAACATCACTTGATCTTCCTTATCACACCGACTTCGTATAAACACTGCTTCTATGTTCGAGATCCATCTTTGGCATGCTATCGGATCGATTTTGCCATCATACGTTGCAGGATTGCATGCCATGAAATCTTTATATGTGCATCGTCGTTCCTTGCTTTTAGCTTAAGATCCCTCAATCAATTCCTTTAATTCTTCGATCTTGCTAGTCATCATTGCATCCACAACTCCCAACACTCTACTTTCTACTTCTTGAGCTAATCGTAGAAGATTAGCTTGCATAACCCCTTCCGCCACTTCGGTGACTTTGTTATTAAATGCTTCTTGACGAGCCGTATCATCATCATTATTAACACTTCTTGCGTTTGCCATCTACACAATATCATGTTTTGCATTTAATACGAATCATAAGCTTTTCAATATATCATAGTTCATTAGTCCGTAATTACTTCACTCGCAGTCTTACATTTTAAATTTTACTTTCTTTTAAACTTTCATCATTCATTTGTGTCATTCGACACATTACTTTTGACTTTTACAATTTTCTTTCCATTGTAACCACTAATTGTGATTACATATATCTTGTCAGGCCTTATATGGACCCTACATAAACATTAAATAAGCTTTCGGAGGACCCGAAAACTCAAAATGCGAAAAACAACACAAAACAAAATTTTTCAGCGGATTGAACTTCCGCGGACCGTCGGCGACGGCCCCACATCCCGTCGGCGATGGGCCTTAAAATGTGGCATCGGCCACTTTTGTCTGTAGGCAGCCACTTAAGGCGTCGGCCCAAAGGGGGGCGTCGGCGACGGCCAAGCAGTCCATACTTATCATTTCTTAGCATACATAACTTTAAAACTTATGTCGTGAACACATTGTACATACTTATATTTACCGGTAATTTAAATCTTTACCTTTTAGCGGTCTTGGAGTGAGCACACTTTCGAGCATACATAACTTTAAAACTTATGCCATGAACACATTGTACATACTTATATTTACCGGTAATTTAAATCTTTACCTTTTAGCGGTCTTGGAGCGAGCACACTTTCGAGCGAGCCGTCGGTTTGAGTTCGAGCACTACTACTTGTGCTCGAATCCCTCAAACCTGGGCTCTGATACCAACTTGTAATGCCACTAACTTATCTTTTTCAAAAGATCTTAACGTGGATAATAGATGTTAGAAATATCGGCATGACCCGTACGTAAATAGACCACTAACACCTGTTTTATACGATAAACCATTTCTACATAAAACATCCTTGACAAAAACCCAAAACGGAACGTTTAAGTTGTTTACAACAAGACTACCACCAATAAGTTTTTAACCAAACCATAAAGACATCAAAATACTACACAATTTAAAGTACACAAGACCAAAAGTTTAGACCACGTTATATTCACTTATGACGGAAGCGTGTAGTGGGCGTATATCAAGTGTGCTCATTCCAAATCGTCCGACCGCCTAGATTGAGGATTTACCTACATTTAACATAAACAATTAATTTAGTATTTCGTCACTAACACATCTAAAGAATAAATCGATTCGTCTCTTTCACGGTATTACATCATGCAATTACTTTACTAACCGTTAAACGGTTCATTACATGCTTGCCTCGAGGTAGAGACTAAGCATACTTTTCTTAACATACCCGCTAAGAACGGATACTAGTATCCTTACATAACTTCCATTCGATTTGTTCATGACGAACGGACATATTCTTTACATTCTTACCTCATACTCCGATCCGAGAAAGACGGATCGAGTAGACTTTCATTCATTACATATATAACTTCCCATACCCGGTTCAACTAAAAGAACCGAATATGATGCTTTATCTTTCGTACCTTATTCATTCCTCACAATCCGTTTATGACGGATCTTACTTTTACTTTCACTTTCGAAGAACCATAGATTTCAAATCTCACAATTTTAACATAATGACACAATTCAATTGAGACTATTAAACATATGACAACATTATAGAATATGATGTACACTAACGTACCTCGATCTTGTGAGCTTTCCGATTTCCTAGTATTGGAACCTTCTTCCTTCACGCCTATAACAACACATTCATTCGTTTATTTAGTACATCTAAATCTCATTCATTCATCTTCCAAATTATACACATTTTTCTTTTAAGCATTTCATCAAACACTTGGTGGTCATCAATTTACACACATTATTTACAAGCATACAAAGCATGAATTTCTACTAGTTCATCCTATAACTCATCAAAAGCAATCCAAGATCATACCTTTCTTTTATCCTACATAAATCTTCTAAGATTCAAGCATTACAACATCATCATATTTCAATATTCCATATGATTATAATCACTATGATCTTCCTATTCATAACACAAATTCATATGGTGGGTTTTTACTACAATTTTTCATATAACCTAAAATCAAACATGATTCTTGTTCTAGAAGGTAATCCTAACTCAGATTTCTCACATTTTGATACAAAAATTCGAGATTGGGTTGAACCCCTCATTCTACAAATAATAATTCCAAGAAATTGAACTTAACCACTTCAGAAATTGGGGTTAGCTATTCGAATTTAAGGGCTCATGCACTGGGTTATCCTATGAATTCAGATTCAATTGCTTGATTTCTTGAAGCTAGGGTTTCCCCTCTCTTGCTCTGCTCTTGTTCGATTTCCCCAGACACACTTACTGTGTGTTTTGGGTTAATTAGTTTTAATAATTAAATTTAACAAACTTTACACTTTTACCCCCTTTACTTATTTGCTGTTTTTAATTCTAAGCTTTTCTCCATATTTAACTACTATCTTGCCATATATCACTAACTATGTTAAGTTTCTTATTTATCCTTACTTATTTTTGCTTTAATATTTTTGGGTGTTACATTTCGCTTTGTCCGTCCGTTTGTGGATGATAAGCTGTGCTTAGATTTAACCTGGTTCCCATTGCTTTTTGGAAACTTGTCCAAAAATGAGAAGTAAAACGGCTATCTCTATCGGATACGATAGATAAAGGAATTTCTTGTAATGGAACTGTTTCATTTATATATAGCTTGGCTAACTGTTCCATACTGAAAGTTTTCTTCATTGGTAAGAAATGAGCAGATTTGGTTAATCTGTCCATAATTACCCAGATTGTATCATTTCATTTTCTTGTTTTGGGCAGTTTGGTAACAAAGTCCATTGTTATCAATTCCCATTTCCATATTGGCACCTCTAATTGTTGCAATAGTCCTGAGGGTTTCTGATGCTTAGCTTTAACTTGTGAACAAGTTAAACATTTAGCAACATAGTTAGCTATGTCTTTTTTCATTCCTATCCACCAGAAATTCTTTCTTAGATCTTGATACATCTAATCACTTCCGGGATGTATCGTATACTTAGACTTATGAGCTTCTTCTAGAATTCTGTGGTGTAGGTTCCCTTGTTTAGGTTTCCACATCCTTTTCTTATGGAATTTCCAAATTCTATATGTTCCTTGTTCTAATTCCTTAATAATTCCCTTTAATTTTCCAGCATCATCCTTGATTGTTGTTTCTTGTACTTCTCTAATTTGCTCATTTAAAGTTGTCTAGAGGCATAAGCTATAACCTTTTGACGTTGCATCAACACACATCCATATCCAAACTTAGACGCATCACAATAGACTATAAGGTCTTCAGTTCCTTCTAGTAATGCGAGTATGGGCGCGTTGGTTAATCTTTGCTTAAGAATCCTAAAAGCTTCTTCCTGTTTTGGTCCCCATTCAAACTTATTTGATTTGCAGGTCAGTTTAGTTAATGGAATGGCTATTCTAGAGAAATCTCGGATAAACCGTCTATAATATCCTGCCATTCCAAGAAAACTGCGTACTTCTATTGGTGATTCAGGGAGTTTCCTTTTAGTAATCGCCTCGATTTTTGTGGGATCCACATGAATTCCTTCATGATTAACAAGATGTCCAATGAATTGCACTTCTTGTAACCAAAATTCACATTTTGAGAATTTAGCATAAAGCTTCTCTTTTCTCAATAATGTTAGAAGTGTATGCAGATGCACTGCATGTTCCTCTTTACTCTTAGAGTAAATTAGAATATCATCTATAAAGACAATTATGAATTTGTCCAGGTATGGTTTACATATCCTATTCATCATGTCCATAAATACGGCTGGGGTATTGGTTAAACCAAATGGCATGACGGTAAATTCATAATGACCGTATCTCATTCTGAAAGCAGTTTTAGGAATATCCTCTTCCTGTACTTTCAGTTGATGATATCCTGAGCGTAAGTCGGTCTTAGAAAAGAATCGAGCTCCTTGAAGTTGATCGAACAGATCATCGATTCTCGGTAGTGGGTACCGATTCTTAATCGTGACTTTGTTCAAATCTCGGTAATCAATGCACATACGCATCGATCCATCTTTCTTCTTAACAAATAACACCGGTGCTCCACACGGTGATGAACTTGGTTGTATAAAACCTTTGTCAAGAAGTTCGTCCAATTGTTTCTTCAGTTCCTGCATCTCCGTTGGCGCTAATCGGTATGGTGCTTTGGCAATCGGTGTCGTCCCTGGGTATTAGGTGAATTCTAAATTCAACATCTCTATCAGGCGGTAATCCAGGTAACTCTTCTGGAAAAACGTCTGGGAATTTAGATATTACAGGAATATCTTTTAGTTCTTTTCCTTTAGTATTAATGATTACAGAAATCATATATACTATTCCTCATTTCCGTTCATAACTTGCAGCTTTCATCACAGAGATGAACTTTGTCGATCTGGTTGGCTTATCTCCTTTAATTGTGATCTTTTTACCATTTGATGTACTTACTTGTACTGACTTTTGATCACATAAAATACTAGCACGATTGGCTACCAACCAATCCATTCCTAAGACAACATCGAATCCAGCCAGGTTCATTGGGTAAAGGTTAGCAAAGAATTGATGGTTCAGGATTTCTATTCTTTCTCCTTGCAAGATTTCACCTATCTTAATGGATTCTCCATTTACCGTCTCTACCAGACAATCTTGTTGAAGTTTGGCTAAAGGTTGGTCAAGAAGTTTGTAGAAAGAAGTATTGATAAAACTTTGGTTTGCACAAGAGTCAAACAATACTTTGGAAAATATGTTATTAACTAAGAACGTACCGGCAATCACATCTGGAATCATCTTGGCTTCCTCAGCTGTCAGAACAAATGCTCTGACATTTTTCTTAGGCGCTTCCGTTGTCTTAGTCTTGTTGGTTGTGGCTAGAGCTAGTTTCGGACAGTTCGGTTTGATGTGCCCCTTCTCTCCACAATTGAAGCATATCCCATTATTGGGTTTCTTCCTACAGTCTTCTTCCTTGTGTCCAGATATTTTGCAAAAGTTGTAGTAAACGGAGCATTTTCCAGAATGCTTTCTTTTGCAATACCTACAGTAGGGTGCAGAAAAAACTGTTACTTTTCCTTGGTAGGAATTACTAGAACGAAATTCTTGGGTAAGCTTTTGAGCTAAGTTCTTCCTCTGATTTTCCTCTTGTGTACGTACCAGTTCATCAGCCAAGGTATTGGCTAGTTCTACTGCTTCTTCTATGGTTTGTGGTCTAGCTGCCTTAACTACATATCGAATCTCACTAATCAATCCCCAAATATAACAGGAGATTAACACTGGTTCAGGTGAGGCTAAGGTTGGCACTATCCTAGCATATTCGAAGAATATGGTAGTGTAACCTTTGCAGTCTATTCCAGTCATTTTGAGATTTAGGAACTTATTGGCGATTTGTTCCTTCTCATCAGGAGGACATAATTTTCTTTCAACCATTTCCTTAAAGTTGATCTATTCCATATTATAAACTCTGTCACTTCCCCTAGACTGGAGAATAGTATTCCACCATTCTAAGGCTGCATTTTTGAAAAGATTAGAAGCAAACATAATCTTATCTTCCTCTGCATATTTACTTATTTTTATGACTGCTTCTGTATTTTCTATCCAACGTAAGGCTGCAATGGCTCCTTCATTGCCTGAGAATTCTACTGGTTTGCAAGCCAAGAATTCTTTATAAGAACAACCGTAAGAAGCGGTTCTTCTTCTTTTAGGAATTGGAGCTTGGATAATCGGTTCGTTATCATTCACACTGTGACTGGGTTCAGTGTGTTGGCGTTTACTTCCATTTGCAGATTTATTATTTTCCGCTTCTTTAACAGTCTTGATAATATAAGGCATAACATCTATAATTCCTTGTGCTACTATATGTTGGATGACACTGTTATCTATTTGGTTTCCGTTATTTTTATTATTCTGGTTTTCCTGATTTACTTCGTTGTCCATCTGAATTGGGAATATTTAGCAAGTATTAATTATCACAGAATAAAGTTGGTACAAATATTTATACACAATCACACAAACAATTTGGTCAAAAACATAGATCATTGCGACTTTTACTCTTTTATATATATACATATATGCATCTATTACAAATTACAACTGGAAATCAAATATACTAGTGGTTATGCATCCGTATCTATTTTAGTCTATCTATAGATTTTTTTTATCAAAATACAAAATTACACAAATATCTAGGTATTTTCTAAGTATCAGGTATCCAGTAGTGCATGTCTCACTCATCATATTTCCAAACTAGTTTTTCCCCTATCTGTCGGATTCTATTCCCCTCATTCACTAAATCTTCTCCATACTGATGGAGTTCCTGCACCTGTTTTCGACTCATTGGTGGGTCTAATGGTTCAGGAGGGGGTACGGGTTCCTTGTAAGGATCTGCGCGATTCATTTCAAAAAATGTTCTATCATTATCCTGCCACGGATCGCGTTCTAAAGGCATTGGTTCTTTGGGAGGGTATAGGGTCGAGCATGACCTATTGTCATCAAACCATGGATCATATTGTAAAGGCTGTGGAGTTGGGATTCTAGGTAACTCGTTGGGGTTAAATCCAGGTATTGGGAATTGGCTTACTTGGTTGGGTCTAGCATTGGTTGGTCTGGGAATAAAGGTATTAGTGGCGGTTTGGCTATTTGATTTAAGTTAGCATCTACTGCTGTAGTGGCTAACATATGGAAATTGGCCAGCTGTCTATCTAATTCCTCTTCCCAAGGTGACCTATTGGCTGTTTCCTGAATCTGTGCATTTGCCTCCCTATTAGCCCTGACTATCGCCCTTTGTTGTTGTAACTTCTTCATTCTTTTTCTTCTCTCATGTGCTCCTCTATTAAACTAACCTCTCTTTTTAGTAGTAAAAGGTTCCTCAGACTGTGCCTTAAATATAAATATCCCTTCCTCAGTATCGGCTGAGTATCCTGAGGGATCAGGTTGAGATGATGTTCCCTCATTTTTCGGTGAAGTATCTAAATGACGATAAGCGTCCGAAGTTCCTTGATCACTCATACTGTAAACTAACAAATAGTCAAATAACACAAAACAATATTTATACATAAGTTATTTCCTAACACAGAATTTCAAGTGTCAGCGGAACACTTCTTGGGCTTAAACCAGTGGTTGTAGCTCTGATACCACTCTCTATCGCAGCCCCCGACCCCTACCCAGGAGCGGGTTCCGCGAGCGATGGTATCAGTGTTTATTAATTTGGCAGCGGAATACATCAGGATCGTAGTTAGGAAATATTTTGATCAGAGTAAAACACCAAACTTTTATAATAATAAATCTTTGGGATAAAACCCCAAGTTCATTTGACAATACATTTTAGGGATAAACCCTAATTTTTAAAACAAAAACTCCTTTTTATTTAGGTAACTTTTATAGCCACTTTTCCAAGATTTCAGTGCTCTCCAGCTGGCTTCTATTTGGCTTTCATATTGTGTTACCTGAAACGCGTTTTAAAAACATTTTATCAGCAGGAAATACCGGCGAGTGCATCCCAGTTTAATCAAAACAATTTTTATCACTTTACAATAATGAGGGCATCCGCAATTACATTTGTTTATATCTACTCAATTACTCATTCAGTACTATCAACACCTGACTTGTGGGTCATATTACCCATTGGCTAACTCTTTGTCCAATGGTAACGTTTTTCACATTTTGTATACAAAACCCCAACATACCGGCAGTAATTGTAGAATCACAAATACTCAATTACTGTTAAGCGTAATTTAAAACATTTGAGGTTTTGGTAAAACATTTTAACTCACAAAAGAATTTATAAAAAGGTGGCAAAAAGCAGATGTACTCACATTGTTAACTTAGGTAAAACTAAAGCTTTCTGTTGTATCTCCTGGTTATTATCTATTTAAAATTAAACAATGCACATGTGTTAGTAAAATAACCCAAATCACATTGACTGTAAAACTCAAGACAGAATTCCAATGACTGAGTTGGGCAGAGCCAACATGCATTACGGAATCCTAAATCAATCGGGTGTACACACGAGACAGAACTCCAACGACTGAGTCGGGCAGAGCCCTGACATGCGTTACGGAGCCCTAAATCGATCGTGTAGTGTAACAGCAGGGTTATAATACTTACAACGAGGCAGAGCTTCGCTTTATAGTGGGTATAATGCCCGGGTATAGTAATAGCTATTCAGAAGTTTGAGAGGAAATTTAGAAATTGAATGAGTTGAAACTGAGCTCGTCGAGCTCTATTTATAGGCTGACCAAAGGCGGCTCACGCCTTGCGAGGAAAGCAAAGAAGGCCTTCGCGGCCCACGAGGAACCGCGTGTCAACTATAGCTTTGACCAGTCATCGATCTAGCCTTGCCGAGTCACATGCCACGTGGCACTGTGCAGTGTCGATCAAGAAAAGGCCGTCGCGCCCCGCGACAGACCAAGGGTGTCTCCGTCGCGGCCTGCGGGTGACACCTGAACTTTTTTTTTCTTGTTTTTCACAAGTACAAAGGTATTTCGGATCCATTTTTCAGATACGGGGTATATTTAGGGACGTCTAGGGTAACGTTAAAGGTTCTAGGAGGGTTGTTATATTGACTTGAAGGTTACCATTGATTCGGTGATGATTCAGCCGCCGGATGCAAGAAGAAAGGGAAGAACTTGGTGTTGTTTTTAGAGTTTTCTAGAGAGAGAAAGTGGATAAGGAGAGAGAGACAAAGGGAATGTTTTGGGATTGATGAGGGAATGATTGTTGCCCAAAATCTCTTCCTTGTCGGCTGAAAAGAAGGTTTCTATAACCTTCCTAAAATAGGGTTTCGAGTGGTATTGGGCCTGGGTCCATTACACTGTGCGTCGGCCCAAAGTGAGTTGAGAGGGGTGTTCGGAATCAGGAATTTGACTCGAAAACGTGGGGTCTCGAGTCGAAACCGAGGGGTTTCGACTTCACTTAAACACATACACATTTCACATATATTGTCTTAAATAATTATATTATAATATTTGGTTCACACATTCACACATAATTATCCTATAATCAATCCGTTAATCACCAATTTAAATCCTCGTTTATTAATCCCGTAATTACAATCATAAAAGAACGTGCGGGAAAACCCGAAGTGTCACATTATCCCCAAGTTTCAAGAAATTTCATCCCGAAATTTAGAGCGCAGCCACTGACAAGCTAAGGTGTTTAATTGTTTTCGCGGGGTGTCACATCATCCCCCCGTTGCTTTGGAATTTCATCCCAAAATTCTGTTGTAGCCTTAGTGCTGGAAGTATTGTTTGCAAACAACTGGGGATACCTGCGCATCATCTGGTCTTCACGTTCCCAGGTAAACTCTGGGCCACGGCGCGAGTTCCAATGTACTAGAACGATAGGTATTTTGCTACGCTTGAGGGTATTGGTTTCCCGATCCATGATCTCAACCGGTTCCTCAACGAAGCATAGTTGATCGTCGATCGTGAGTTCCTTAAAAGGAACGACGAGTGTTTCATCTGACATACACTTCTTCAGATTCGATACGTGAAAAACATTGTGTACCGCACTCAGCTCTTCATGCAGGTTTAGTTTGTAAGCTACCTTACCGATCCTCTTGGTAATTTCGAAAGGTCCAACGTATCGCGGATTAAGCTTGCCCCTTTTGCCAAAACGTACCACACCCTTCCAGAGTGAAACTTTTAGTAGAACCCGGTCCCCGACCTGGAATTCTAGAGGTTTCCTACGCCTATCAGCGTAGCTTTTCTGACGGTCACGAGCTGCCGCCATGCGTTGTATGATCTGGGCAATCTTATCCGTAGTGTAAAGTACAAGTTTCGGGACAGTAATTTGACTTTCGTCAACTTCCGCCCAACACAAAGGTGACCGGCATTTACGATCGTACAATGCCTCGAATGGTGGTGCCTGAATGCTAGTGTGGTAACTGTTGTTATAAGAGAATTCTACCAGAGGTAGATGTCATTCCCACCCGCTTCCAAAGTCAATAACACATGCTCTCAACATGTCTTCAAGTGTTTGGATGGTACATTCAGTCTGACTATCCATCTGTGGGTGATAAGCGGTGCTCATATCTAATTGTGAGCCAAAGGATTTGTGACAGCCTGCCATAATTCGGAGGTGAAACGAGGATCACGATCAGAGATAATGGATGTTGGCACTCCGTGCCTAGCAACTACTTCCTTCAAGTAGATGGTTGTAAGTTTCGAAAACTTTTCGGTTTCTTTGATTGTGAGGAAGTGAGCAGACTTTTTTAAACGGTCTACGATCACCCAAATGGTATCGTTTCTACTTTGTGACCTTGGTAAGCCAGTAACGAAGTCCATGGAAATATGTTCCCATTTCCAGGTTGGCAACTATGGTTGTTGTAGTAAGCCCGATGGATTTTGGTATTCGATCTTGACTCTAGCGCAAGTCAAGCATTTGCTAACGTACTTAGCAATGATAGCCTTCATGTTAGGCCACCAGTACAAAGTCTTGAGATCGTGATACATCTTATCAGAACCAAGATGTATCGAGTAGCGAGACTTGTGCGCTTCGTCCATCACAAGCTCTCTAAGATCTCCGTAAGACGGAACCCAAATACGTTCCATGAAATAGTAGATGCCGTTGTCTTTAAGTTCGAGCTGCTTTTCCATGCCCCGCATGAATTTGGCTGAAAGATTCTCCGCTTTTAGTGCTTCGACTTGAGCGTTTCGGATTTGGTTAGGGAGGTTCGAGTGAATGGTGAGCTGTAAAGCACGAACACGCTTAGGCTTGGTTTCTTTCCTGCTGAGGGCATCAGCTACAACATTAGCCTTGCCTGGATGATACTTAATCGCGCACTCATAGTCGTTCAACTGTTCGACCCATCGGCGTTGCCGCATGTTCAACTCTTTCTGGTCCAGTATATGCTGGAGACTCTTGTGATCGGTGTAAATCGTGCACTTGGTACTGTACAAGTAATGTCTCCAAATCTTGAGTGCGTAGACTACTGCTCCCAATTCTAAGTCGTGCGTCGTGTAATTCTGTTCGTGAATCTTGAGTTGTCGAGAAGCGTAGGCAATAACTTTCTCGCGTTGCATTAACACGCAACCGAGTCCTTGAATAGATGCGTCGCAGTAGACGACAAAGTCGTCAGTACCTTCAAGTAACGAAAGAATAGGGGCACTACAGAGTTTCCCTCTTAGCTTCTGAAAAGCAGATTCCTAGGCATTGTTCCACTTATAAGCGATACCCTTATGGGTAAGAGTTGTGAGGGGTTGAGCGATCTTCGAAAATCCCTCGATGAATCTACGATAGTATCCCGCCAATCCCAAGAATTGACGGATTTCGGTTGGAGTCTTGGGTGTAGGCCAGTTCTTAATAGAGTCCATCTTGGCTGGATCAACATGAATTCCAGCTTCATTGACCACGTGTCCAAGGAAATAGATTTCGCGAAGCCAAAATTCGCATTTCGAGAATTTAGCGTAAAGTTGTTCGTTGCGTAGGAGTTGCAGAATAAGACATAGATGTTGCTCATGTTCTTCCCGACTCTTTGAGTAGATCAGAATATCGTCGATGAATACGATCACGAATTTGTCGAGATATGGTTTGCACACTCGGTTCATGAGATCCATGAAAACCGCAGGTGTGTTTGTCATCCCAAAAGGCATAACAATGCGATATTGACCGATATTGGACCGATATCTCGGCAGGGGGCCGATAACTGATATACTATGTGAGATATCGGTTATCGGTTCCTTGCCGATATATCGATGCAAAATGTCGGTCAGAATATCGGTACCGATAATATCGGCGATATTGACCGATATTGGACCGATATTTGACCAATATATCACCGATTTTCCCGATATCAGTACCTTTCTTCCATAGTTATCAAAAGCGACCTACGCGCTCAGGCAAGGCGAGGCGCAAACAAAACGCCTCTTGGCAGTCTAGTTGCGCTCTGGCAAGCTTCTGGCCAAATTCTGGTCGGATTCTGCAAATTCCGGTTTTAACAACTCTGAACGTCTAAATATGGTTTGAAACATCCAAAAAGTTGCCTGAAATAGCCTAAATTGCAGTTGTCGGAGTTGCAGGTTGTTGGTGAGGGAGGAGGGATAGGAGAAGCAAGAAAATGTAAAGGGTAAGATCGTGGGGAGTGGTGGCGTTGTTTGGGCGGGGGTAGCCAGCCAACGCTGGCTAAGCCACTCAGGGCCAGCGTTCGTGTTGGCGTCGCCCTTTTGGCGTCGCTGTGGAGCCAGGCAGGGTGATGTGGCTAGCCATGATTGGACCTTCATTTTTAAATCTCAACTATTTAAAAAAATAATAATAAAAGCAGCCAACATGGCTGCCCAACGCCGCTAACCCACGCCGCTTCCACACCCAACTTTTTTTAGGGTGGTCCGGTGGATCTCACTATCGCCACGTGTCAAGCAAAGCCCCCAACCCATGCCCTCCCCCCCCCCCCAAAACTCACTCCCCGTAGTCTAAGGATAAACTTTTATTTTAAATTAGATGAGTCTTGTGTTTTGTGGATTACCGTATGGTTCCAGCTTGTGTTCTTGTGTGGTAACAGTAACATTTACATGACTTGTCACTGACTCACTGTATGATGCAGTTTGCTTTTTAATTTTTATATAATTTGGTTTAACTTTATTATTTTTAAATATCTTTTCTCAATTGATTCTATAATTTGAACATTGTTTTCTCATCAGAATTCAGATTTGTTTGATATTCTCTTTTTTTACTACGGTCATATTTTTTATTAGTTATACAATAATCTTGTGTTGTTGTAGATAAGAATTATTGGTTAGAAACTATTGTTTATACAACCTAAAACATTTCTAAACCCCTATAAATGGTATATAATAGCTTTTGTTTATTTTATTCGAAGAATAATATTAATTTTCTAATACATAATATATTTTATGTGTTTTTTTTTTCATTTAAGTGCGCTTTTTTTTTTCTTAGACCCTCGCTTTTTTTGCGCTTTGCGCCTAGGCCACAGGCGAGGCCTATGCGCCTGACGCCTTTGATAACTATGCTTTCTTCTTAGTTCTACCATTCGTCTTTCTTCTTATTGTTTTTATCAGTGTTTTAAGTCTTAATTGTTAGTGTTAAATGTTAGTGTTTTAAGTCTTAATCAGTTCCAACTTGCTACAATTGTTAGTGTTTTGCATAACTTTCCAGAACCACCAGTCGTCTCGTTTCGCCTTTACTCCAAACCCTATCTCCCATTTAGAGTGTGAAAGGCATCTCACTGCCACCACCAACGCCTTTAGGATCTGGAAGAATGATTTTGAATTGTTAAGGTGAAATGTTAGATTAAATATTATTTATTTAGTATTTAATCTTGTAGCCTATATAATCATTTATATTATATTAGATCAAAATGTATTAATAACCTATTATAATTAGTTGGTAATTGTTGATGGACCATATTACCCTTATTAACTAATTAGGTTTCCTCTTGGGTGTATAAATAAGGGACTTATTAGAGAGTTAAGAGGTTACACACTTTACACAATCACAACCCTGATTAACATCATAATTTCGAACTCTCTCTCCCTTAACCGAACCTAACCCTAATTCGGTTATCATCACCATCATTACTCTACACCCTAAGGAGGAACCGAATCAACTTGACAAGCATGTCGAACACTATGGCTGGTTCTCTGACTGGATTCTCCACTGCTTTGAATACTATCACAGGTATGTGTTTCATGTTTTCCATTAGTTTAAAACAGAACTGATCAACATGTGGTATCAGAGCATATGTTGATAAATCAGTTCTGTTTTTCGTATCCATTATTATCGGATCAAAAATCTGGAAAACGGAAGTTTTAAAGCATCAAAATCAAAAACTGTTTTCGGGTTTCATTATGGCCGAAATCCCTGTTTTCGGAAATTATTACTTGATATATTGACCCGAAATCATAAAAGGATTAAGCTTATTGTCACGAAATCCATTACAAAACCATTAAAATCAGGTTTCGGATTTCCAGATTATGTTCTTATTATTTTAGGGTTCATCATTTATGTTCTAAGAAACTCGAAAAATTCATAAGATTTGGAATATAATTTTGGATTAGTAAGTGTTTTACTGTTTTGATCTAAATTTTTATCTATTAAATTTTCGAAAACTGTTAAAGAGATAATCAGTTATTATTTTCGAAATCCTTGATAAGTTTAGATCATGATTAAAACAGGAAATACTATCCCAAATCCCTTAAATTTCGAGTTTCAGTTTTATCACAATTAACAGCTGTTAGCGAGGTTGCTACTCGCAACCATGAGGTTGCTACTCGCAACCATGAGGTTGCTACTCGCAATCATAACGTCATCACTCGCAACCATGAGGTTGCTACTCGCAATCATAACGTCATCACTCGCAACCATGAGGTTGCTACTCGCAACCATGAGGTTGCTACTCGCAACCATGAGATTGCGACTCGCAACCATAACATGACAAGTCGAGACTGAGATTGCGACTCGCAACCATAACATGACAAGTCGAGACCGAGATTGCGACTCGCAACCATAACATGACAAGTCGAGATCAGGAGGTTGCGACTCGCAACCATTACATTGCGACTCGAGACTAAGGTTGCGACTCGAGACCTTAAGCTGTTTTAGTTCGATCCGCGCTAACAGGTGGTTTGCTATTAAATACTTGGTTTTGTTAACACTTACTTGCTTAATTAATCAGAATCAGATAATTTTTGCAAAACCAAAATATAGCTTAACTTGAATGAGCTTTTGATGTATTAATTCTGGCCAAAGCTGATTTACTACATCTATTTATTGTTCAAGTATTATAAAAAGCTATGTTAAGTATGCATTACAAACCTGAAATGTCTTAATTCTGGCCAAAGCTGATTTAATTCATTTATGTTTAGCATGACTTGACAAGTGCATAACTAAAGTGATTGTCTCATTTCTGGCCAAAGCTGATTTGTCACAATTACTTTGCACACATATTTAAATGATTACACTTCTGGCCAAAGCTGATTTGTCTTCATTTAAATAGAATTTTACTAAGTCTATTATTATAATGTTAGTAATAGACATTATCACAGCTTCATAATTATAATGGTCATTATTTATGCCTGCCTTAGTATAACATGCCCTTAGATCACATTAAGACTTCTTTCTTAGTATCATAACTTGCTCATCTTATTTCCACTATCAGCACCCAATCAAGGGATTCCACCTTTGACTGGTGATAACTTTGCTGCATGGAAGGATGCCCTCATGCTTACACTTGGAGTGTTGGATTTTGATTATGCTCTAAGAGAGGATAAACCAGCGGACCTTACTCCACAGAGTACTGCTCCTCAGCAGTTACTTCATGATAAGTGGACTAGAAGTAACCGCATGTCTCTCATGTTCATGAAGCAGTCCATTCATCACTCTATCAGAGGGGCTATTCCTGATTCTGACGATGCTAAAACCTATTTGGCTTCTGTGGAGGATCAATTCAAAGGAACATCAAAAGCACACGCTAGCACTCTTATCCTCAAGCTGGTGACGACTAAGTATGATGGGAGGAGCGGCATTCGCGAACACATCATGATGATGCATGACATGGCCAATAAGTTGAAGGGCCTAGAGATGGAGATCAGTGATGGTTTTCTTGTTCACTTCATCATCACTTCGCTTCCTTCGTCCTATGAAGCATTCAAGATCAATTACAACACTCAGAAGGACAAATGGACGATGAGTGAGCTGATCGCTATGTGCGTACAGGAGGAAGAGCGTATGAAGATGGATCGCCATACTGATGTTGCTAACTTCACCACCTCCAGCTCAAAGAAGAGGAAGAACAATTATCCAAGAAAGGATGCTTCTAAGGTTCACAAGCCAAATCCAACTCCTAATACAAGTGCACCTTCCAGCTCTAAGAACTCCTTAGGCAAACCCTATTGCAAGTTCTGTAAGAAAACAGGACATAAGCAAAAGGAATGCCCTGACTTCAAGGAGTGGCTGGCTAAGAAAGGTAACGATTTTTTCATGATACTTGAGTCCTTTAATTTAAATGTTCCTGCTAACTCTTGGTGGTTTGATTCTGGTTCTATGGTTCATGTAACAAATTCACTACAGGGATTCCTTACAATCCGGAAGCTGGGAAGAAACCAAAGAACACTTAAAGTTGGGGATGATCGGGAATTAGAAGTGAAGGCCATAGGAACATTACAATTATTTTTGAAAACTGGTTTATGTATTAAACTTTATGATACCTTATATGTTCCTGAGGTAACTCGGAACCTTGTATCAGGACCAAAGTTAGACATGGACGGTTTTGTCGTTTCTCATGGTCATCGCAAACTTTCTATTCTCTATGATTCCGTTGTTTATGGTACTGGCATTCTGGATGGTGGTCTCTATAGATTAGAACTAGATGATAATTTTTCCAAATCTTTGTTGTCATATAATATTAATGAATCACTCACAAAGATGGAAAAGAAACAAATTCGAGACTTAGAGACTTCATCTATGTTGTGGCATCAACGTTTAGGCCACATCTCAAGAGAACGATTAAATCGTCTCGTAAAGGATGAAGTCTTACCTCCTCTCGATTTCACCGATTTTGGAACATGTGTCAAATGTCTCAAAGGCAAAATGACATTAGCAAATAAGAAAGGTGCCACTAGGAGCTCTAATTTATTAGAACTCATTCACACTGACATTAGTGGTCCTTATCAAATTGCTGGTATAACAGGACATACTTCATTTATCACATTCATTGATGATTATTCTCGTTACATGTACTTGTATCTTATAAAGGAGAAATCTGAATCTCTAACAACTTTTAAAGATTATAAAGCTGAAGTTGAAAAGCAATTAGATCGTCAGATTAAAGTTGTGAGATCAGATAGAGGCGGTGAATATTATGGAAGACATACTGATGTGGGTCAAGCTCCTGGTCCATTTTATGAGTTTTGTAAGGGCCAGGGGATTGTGAACCAATACACCATGCCTGGTACACCTCAGCAGAATGGTGTAGCTGAAAGAAGAAATCGTACCCTTATGAACATGGTGCGCAGTATGTTAGCCAACACTAATTTACCATTATTCCTCTGGACTGAAGCATTAAAAGCAGCTGTTCATATACTCAATAGAGTTCCTTCTAAGTCTGTCCCTAAAACTCCTTATGAACTTTGGACAGGAAAGAAACCGAGTCTTAAATATATGAAAGTATGGGGCTGCATTGCTGAAGCAAAACTTTATAATCCTTTCCTAAGGAAACTTGACCCTAAAACAGTTACCTGCTTCTTTATTGGGTATCCTGATCATTCGAAGGGTTATCGTTTCTATTGTCCTTCCCATGTCACCCGTATTGTTGAAACCAAGCGTGCTGCGTTCCTGGAGGATTTCAAGGTCAGTGGGAGCAGTACTAACCCTTACGAAGAATTGCAAGAAGTACAAGACGCGGGGGGGAGAGACTCGTCGCTTATCATTACTCCGTTTACTCCTCTTGTACCCCATGCAACTGCACCTGAAGTCACTGCACAAAATCCATCTCCACAATCAGAACCCATTATACCTCATAACGAAGGCACATCAAACGCTCAAAACCAAGACAACGCTGAACCCGATAATCAACTCAGGAGGTCATCTAGGCAAAGAAGGCCTACTAATTGGGATGATTATGTTACCTACCTGACTGAAATGGATGCTGGAAAGCTCAATGATCCTATCTCTTATAACGAAGCCATTAGCAGTGATCAGTCTTCTGAATGGAACAAAGCAATGATTGATGAGCTTGAATCCATGAAGAAAAATGACGTTTGGGATTTAGTCGAATTACCCAATGGTGCCAAACCTGTAGGTTGTAAATGGGTGTTCAAAACAAAACTGGATCCGAAAGGGAACGTTGAACGCTACAAAGCGAGATTGGTTGCAAAGGGCTACACTCAGAAAGAGGGAATTGATTATCAAGAGACGTTTTCACCTGTCTCTCGTAAAGATTCATTAAGGATCGTTATGGCCCTAGTAGCTCATTTTGATTTAGAGCTGCATCAGATGGACGTCAAAACTGCTTTCCTTAACGGAGACTTAGACGAAGATGTTTACATGAAACAACCCGAAGGCTTTAAACCTGAAGGTCAGGAGCATCTAGTCTGTAAGTTGAAGAAATCCATTTATGGGTTAAAACAAGCATCACGTCAATGGTACCTCAAGTTTGATGAAGTCATGAAGAGGCAAGGTTTTATGAAAAATCAAGTGGATCAATGCACCTACCTCAAGATGAGTGGGAGTAACTTTACTATACTTGTCCTTTACGTAGATGATATTCTATTGGCAAGTAATAGTTTAGACATGTTGCATGAGTCGAAGCGTTTACTCTCGCATAACTTCGACATGAAGGATCTCGGAGATGCTTCTTACGTCATTGGCATCGAAATTCACCGAGATAGACACAAAGGGATCTTAGGATTGTCTCAAAAGACTTACATAGATCGTGTCCTTACACGTTACAACATGCAACAGTGCAAACCCTCCGTCGCTCCAGTAGTTAAGGGAGATGTTTTCGGTTCATTCCAGTGTCCGACAACAGAGGTTGAAAAGGAGCAAATGAGCCAGATACCTTACGCGTCAGTAGTCGGGAGCCTGATGTATGCTCAAGTCTGTACTCGCCCAGATATCGCTTACATTGCTGGAATGCTAGGTCGTTATCAGACTAATCCTGGCCTAGATCACTGGAAAGCAGCTAAGAAGGTCCTCAGATATCTGCAAGGGACGAAAGACTATAAACTGACTTATAGAAGAAGTGATCACTTAGAAGTGGTAGGTTATTCTGATTCTGACTTTGCTAAATGCAAAGATGACAAGAAATCCACTTCGGGCTACATCTTTATGTTAGCAGGCGGACCTATCTCATGGAAGAGTCATAAACAACAGTTAACTACAACTTCCACAATGATGGCAGAATACATTGCTGTTTACAACGCAACCTGTCATGGAATGTTGCTTAGAAATCTGATCACTGGACTCAAAATTGTTAATTCCATTTCTAGACCATTGAAGCTTTACTGTGATAATTCAGCTGCCGTTAGTTTCTCGAACAGTAACAGTTCGACTGGAGCTGGTTTATATCTTGATACGAAGTACTTGTTCGTACGTGAACGAGTTGAGGAAAATAATCTTTGTATTGAGTATATTAGTACTAAAGATATGCTAGCGGATCCGATGACTAAAGGTCTCCCACCTAAAGTTTTCGAAGAACATGTATCGAATATGGGACTTATTAAAGACCTTGTTCAATGGCATATTGTACTAGCTTATGTTTTAATTAATAAAATTTCCTCAGTTTGATTTTGTATGTCTCTAACATATGTTCTGCCGGTGTAATGACATATAGACAAATATAAATACAAATCAGACGCTAAAGGGCTGCATATTTTGATCGTAACTATTAGGTTTTAAATTGAGGCTATAGTATGACTAATGGGGGTCCTGAGTCGAATGATGATTCAACGGCTGTATTTCTCTGCTATAGTTCTTGGTTTAAGGCTAAAATGAGTGTTAACTCCTGGCCAGGCTTACCTAATACTCATAATAAATGATTACTTGGCTAAGTGGGAGAATGTTAGATTAAATATTATTTATTTAGTATTTAATCTTGTAGCCTATATAATCATTTATATTATATTAGATCAAAATATATTAATAACCTATTATAATTAGTTGGTAATTGTTGATGGACCATATTACCCTTATTAACTAATTAGGTTTCCTCTTGGGTGTATAAATAAGGGACTTATTAGAGAGTTAAGAGGTTACACACTTTACACAATCACAACCCTGATTAACATCATAATTTCGAACTCTCTCTCCCTCAACCGAACCTAACCCTAATTCGGTTATCATCACCATCATTACTCTACACCCTAAGGAGGAACCGAATCAACTTGACAAGCATGTCGAACACTATGGCTGGTTCTCTGACTGGATTCTCCACTGCTTTGAATACTATCACAGGTATGTGTTTCATGTTTTCCATTAGTTTAAAACAGAACTGATCAACATGAAAATGTTTTATGATGAATTGTGGAGATTCTGCATGATAATTAGGCGTTTGCGTTCTTTGAATTATGTAGCAGTGAGTTTCTGAACTTACATTTTAACATGATAATAATTATGCAGTTGTTTGTATACGTTTACAAAATGATTATGTGATACTGATTATGAATAATTTTAACATGTATGATGGGCCTATATATGTTGTCACAACTGTTGGCTTGAAATGTCGAGTTGACTGCTTATTGTTGCAGGGTGTATGACCAGATGCCAGAGCCACGGTGGGTGATTTCAATGGGCAGCTGTGCAAATGGTGGTGGATACTATCACTACTCTTACTCTGTTGTTAGGGGTTGTGACAGAATTGTACCAGTTGACATTTATGTCCCTGGTTGCCCACCCACAGCTGAGGCTCTTTTATACGGGCTTCTTCAGCTGCAGAAAAAGATCAACAGGCGTAAAGACTTCCTTCACTGGTGGACCAAGTGAGACCTGCATCATGTTATGTGGGCCTGGTATGCATTATACCAAATAAGTTGTGTATTCGCTCTTCCTGCTTATGCATTCTTGTAGAATGAGCAATTATGAGACACCTAAAAATGGGAGTTGATATACAAGCTTGCAGTTGATGGAGAAGCAAGAAAATGTAAAGGGTAACAAAATGACAAACCATAGGGAGCGTACATGCTATTTTTAAAAGGTAGGGACTAAACGTGAAAAAACGTGAAACCACAGGGACCATCCGGGCAATTAACTCTTTTGCAAATAAAGCTATTATGTATCCTGAAAAATGAAAAGTGATTCGTCATGACACATTAAAAATAAAGTTTATTTAAACGGCGCTGGTAATTATTTTAAGGATAGAAAGTAATTCCTTGGAAGCAATAGCTATTAGACTTCCTTTTATATAGGGGTGTGTAGAAAACCGAATTAGCTGACCCATAACCATGGCTAGCCCTTGGACCATTCAAATGAAGAGCTTCAGCACCCAAAATATATTGATGTATAATTTGATGGCTTTGTCAAATAGTGTTGTAGTAGTTTACCGGTAATTTGATGACTTAGTTCGAATCCAAGCAGCTATGTAATTATTTTTTTTTAGATTTTTTTTTAAAGAACGGACAACCCCTTTAGCCCTAAAAGCCCAATGCTGTCCTGCAACTATCTAATTTCCGATACTATCTAATTTCCTTCATGTTTGATATCATAAAAGTGAATAAAGGTGAATGAAGAAAATAACATAAACCTTATTATTTAAGAAATATACTTGGTTAGACTATTATACATATCCATTTCAAACATTTAGGAACATGTCAACACGAAATCACAGAAATCCTTTGGATCAACCATTCATGTTAAACAAAGTGTAAATCTAACGTGTTTTCATGTACTTGATGATCTTGTTAAATCCAATAATTTCTTTTCTGCAAAGGGCCCGCTTTTTGAATTCGCTTTAGACCCCATAAACGTTGAGTCGGCCCTGCCCATAACTGATGAAACCGAACCGATATAACCGAATCGTACCAAAAAAAACTGGTGTGTCGTTTTAATGATTTTCTGAAAACCGACAAATAGTAAGACAATGACTGTGATTAAAACCTACATGAGCGTCATCCAGAATTCCAAATATCGATTAACTTGAGTAGGACCATAAAATGAATGGCTTATTTTCCAATAACAAAGAACTGAATGGGTTTGATACATTGAGAGATTTTGAGTAGGACCATAAAATGAATGGCTTATTTTCTATTCTTCGGACTAGGAGTTGGACTCAGAGTTTTAATAGGACCACTGTGGAGAGCAACTAATGAGAAAGATAGGCCCAACCCCAACCCTTAATAGGGGTTAGAATTTTTGTGGTAAAAAATAAAAACATCTTAATTGTTGACTAAAGGTTCCTCTCAGCCATTGACTTGTAAACTTAATTAACACGGCAATAGGAATGCATATATTTTTTCAGTACCAGTGGAGAAAGCATAAAACCACACCTCATTGATAAATAAACAAATATATATGATGTGGCATACTATTACGCATCTTCTCAGTATTATGCTGCTCTTTTTCATGTTGTCACAAACCACCACCGCCACTAATGATGCCAACAACAAGTCATTAGAGGCAAAAGCTTTGGTTGCTTGGTGGCCATATGCAAATGCTTCACTTGATCACTGTAATAAAGCAGGAAGTGTAATTGAGATGAGCTTATACCACCTTGGGGATGGAACTGGTCTTGGAAGCCTCAACCTGTCTTCATTTCCAAACCTTGTTAGCCTTGATCTTATTAACTGTGGCCTTGAAGGAAGCATCCCAGAGCAGATTGGTTTGCTCTCAAATCTCACCCAACTTTCACTTTGGGGGAATCAACTCACAGGTAACTTACCTGTTTCTCTCACCAATCTCACCCGTTTAGAACGACTTGATCTTTCTTTTAACAGTTTCAGTGGTGAGTTACCTGTTTCCCTTGCCAATCTCACCCATTTAAAATACCTCGATCTTTCTGGTAACAGTTTCAGTGGTGAGTTCCCTGCTTTGCTCACCAATCTCATCCATTTGGAAGAGCTTTATCTTACTGGAAATAATTTCAGTGGTGAGTTACCTGTTTCCCCTCACCAATCTCACCCATTTAAAAGCACTCGGTCTTTCCGATAACAATTTCAGTGGTGAGTTACCTGACTTTATCACCAATCTCACCACTTTAGAAAACCTTGGTCTTAGTAAAAACCAGCTTACGGGTCCAATCCCTCCATCTTATGGTTCCATGGTCACTCTCATATACCTAGACTTGAGCACAAATCAACTTAATGCATCCATCCCAAACCAAATTACTCATTTGCAAACCCTAGAAGTATTGATATTGGCTGACAACAATTTTGACGGTCCAATTCCCTCAAACTTTGGTAATCTATACCAACTGCGTTATTTGAACCTTAGCATGAATTCCTTAAGTGGGCCCATACCGCTGGATATGTCAAATTTGATTAGCCGTTTGATTTTTCATCAAACCAGTTGGCGGGAAACGTGTCATTTCAATATCCTTGTTATCTACGTCATCTAGACCTCTCTATGAATCTGATATCAGGAGATATCACAAGTCTAAGTGTTTGCTATTTCTTAAAGGACTTGGACCTTAGTAGTAATAAGTTAGATGGAGAAATACCTTTGTTGAACTTTTCAAATTTCGACTATCTAAATCTGTCTCATAATCACCTTACTGGAATGGTTCCATGTGATCTACCTGCCAGTAATGGCAGAGTTGAATGGTCATACAATGACTTCACTTGCTACACAAAACGAAACAAACTCGTTCTTTATCTGGGCGTCTTTCTTCCCATCATCTTTGGCTTTTTCTTCTTAGTGCTTTGTTATATGTATTACCGTCATAAAAAGTCTACCTCAAACAAAATCCATCAGGAAACAAAAAAAACATGGGGATGTGTGCTCTGTATTGAATTATGATGGAACAATCGCATATGAAGACTTCATCACTGCTACAGAGGACTTTGACCTCAGATATTGCATTGGAACTGGTGGCTATGGTAGTGTTTATGAGGCCAAACTGCCTAACGGTAAAACATTTGCTTTAAAAAAACTCCACCATTTTGAAGCCGAGCAACCAGCATTCAACCAGAGTTTCAAGAATGAAGTTCAAGTGTTAACTAACCTACGCCACAAAAACATCATCAGGCTCTATGGTTTTTGTTCGCATAACAAATGCAACTTCCTTGTATATGAATACATGGAAAAGGGGAGCCTGTTTTACGCCTTGCGTGACTGTGAATTAGCTGTTCAAGTGAGAGTGAACATCATCAAAGATGTGGCCCATGCTTTGGCGTACATGCATCATGATTGCAGCCCTCCTATTGTTCATAGAGACATATCAAGCAACAACATTCTCTTGAACTCAGAAATGGAAGGATTTGTTGCTGACTTTGGAGTAGCCAGATTGCTTGACCCTGATTCCTCCAACCAAACGGCAATTGTAGGAACTTTGGGATACATTGCTCCAGGTATTTGTACTTAATCTCACACTTCTTTTACGTGCATTACTCTTTTAGCTGTTAAAATTTGCTCACGGTCCTTTGGTATATATGTTCGTGCAGAGCTTGCGTATAACATGATTGTGACTGAAAAATGTGACGTGTATAGCTTTGGGGTGGTGGCGCTTGAAACAATTGGAGGGAAACATCCTGGAGACCTCCTCTCATCCATGAACTATTCGACTAGTCGTGGTACAACTTTGGAAAATATATTAGACAAGCGACTCCCTTATCCAACCGATATATGGATTGAAAAGGAAATTGTGCGTGTTTGTAATGTCGCAGTAGGGTGCATTCTCATAGATCCAAAGTGTCGGCCAACAATGAGAGAGGTGTCTCAGGAATTATCATGTTGAAGACATCAATTGGGCTGGGCTATCCCCAAGCTTTTTTTTTTCATACAGAGAATTACTCTTAGTTATACTTGTGTCACCATGAAATAAAGCTGTAAACTTGAAACATTCAGAACTATTTGCAATGTCTAAAGTTTGGGGGGGGGGGGGGTGAAGCTTTATAACGTGTTCACTGCCACTACCCAAATTTAGTGAACTTTTTCAGTTCTGGTTTAAAAGGCGTCATTGGGTTGAGGTGGGGGACACTTTTCTCTACCGAGAAGAGCCGCACATACCTCCACAAATGAAGCGTTAAATGTTCCTCGTAATGTTGTTTTGTTGGCAACGATGTAGATCTACACGACAAGGCTTTATCTGTTAGTTAAAAACTTAATCCGGAGATAAAGGTAGCACCCCTCGGATATATGGTTATTACTGAAAACCTGCTGTTCTAACGAGATCTTCAACATTATATGTCTAGCACGTTGTTGTTAAAGCATCTTTAGGTATGGAGTGTTGGCCCAAGTTTGGGTCAGGCTTTTGGCCTGGTTGTACTAATAAGGTGCAATCCGATTAATGTTCGACACTGTATGATTTTCGTTGGTTCAATTGGGATAGGTTTGGAAGAATGGCATCGGGCCTTTGGTCAAACAATAATCTTTTCCACACCTCTGGTTTCACATTGCTTTTGTGTTTTAAGTTCTTATCGTTCGGACGTCGTCTTACCTATCTATCCACTAATCCACATAGTATATTAAGTTGAGTTTAACTTTTGTAGTCGGGGTTTAGTTACCTTGTTGTAGATGGTCATCTAAGTGGTCTATCATAGTGAGTTTACCTTGTGGTTGGGGCTTGTTTACCTTGTTGTAGTCGGGCCATCTACATGATCTATTATTATGTTTACCAAAAAAAAAGTACCTTATTATCATTATTATTATTTTATATTTTTTTTGAAACTGAAAATATATATTGAACTTTCTCAAATATTTATTTTTGAAAATGATAACAAATCATCTTATTTAATAAAAAAGATTCATAAAGATTAAATAAAACAACACCAAACCTTAATTTACCCGCCAAATCATCTTATTTTCTAACCGCCTCTTAATTTACCCACCAAATTCCCAATCCCCGGGGTGAGCAAATCCGTCAGACCGACCCGGCCCGAAACCCGACTTCGAATGAAACAATAACCCGAGTACCGGACCTGTATTCCCTATGTCGGTTTCCGGTTATCTTCACTTCGGGTTTCCGGTCTAATGTAAATACCCGAGACTGAAACATCATGAAAAAAAAGTGCAGGGAGGGGAAATCGTGAGCAGTTCTGCACTTGTACCTCGGCAGTTCCATCTTTCATCTGCTGATGATATCCTATCCAATTCAGCATATGAGCGCAATTCATCCCTTAATCATATGAATATAGGATCCCAATTGATTTTGTATAGCACTTACTGATTTTGGGGCTTAATTGATCAATATGGTTTAATTTTTTGCTTGATTAAGTATATGCACTCCAACTGTTTGATGAAACGTCTCAATGAACTTGTGTTGGTAGTCCCTAGTCAGTTGCTTGATTAGTTGATTCAGCACCCTTTTCTGTTGTATTCAATGAATACTAAAAAGTTAAGACGTTAAGATGCATAAATAGAACATGAAGGAAATAAATAAAGTATTGGTTAAGACTTTAAGATTGCACTAGTGAGTAATACATGGTAGTACCTTAAAATTCGAAAACTAAATCATCAACTATAGGTTGGTTCCTTGCCTGTTGATGTTATCATCTGGTTAATACCTGTAACAACTCTCATCAAAAGTTATAATTATTATATTAATTAGTCCAAAAGGAAACCCTAATTGAGAGACCCAAGTGATTCTGAACAAACCCTAAAATTTTCAGAATTTTCAGAATCAGGATTAGGGCCCCTAAAACTCAAGGGGGGTAAACCCTAGTGGATAATTATCCACTTAAATTCGTTGTCAAGTAACTGAAATATGAAAGTGGCAACTCAGCAAAGCTAGTCCCAGTCGTGGCTAGTCTATAGGCCTATTTTTTTACCCATACGATGCGTATGGTATGTTTGGCCTACGATGCGCAGCCAGTTTAAGAGACCATACGATGCGTATGGTATGTTTGGCCTACGATGCGCACGGCTTCCCAAATTTCACCTATAAATAGCAGACATTGGCATTCGAAATCTGAACATATTACGTCGAAATAATTCTCACTATTACACTGTATTACGAACTGCTATTCTAAAATTCAACCCCCGGGTATCGAAATTCTGCTACAAAACAGGGTATTAGCACAATCGCTGCTACGATTCATTTATCCGACGATCAATATATCCAATGAATGTTTAAGTGCCGCCCACATTAGGGTTATACTTTATCGTTCGTCATTAATTTGACGGATCATCGTTAAATCGATGGATAAAGTATTATACTTTGTCGTTCGTTGTTAATTCAACGGATCATCGTTAATTCGATGGATGAAGTATTGCATTTTGTCATTCATTGTGAGAATTTGATCTCATGAATTATCGTAATTGCTGGATTGATTACTAACCCAGTTTTGTGTGCATTGTTATTTATATTAGGTTAACAAGGCTAATTCATAGATTAGACTCTGTCCGTATTAAATCAGCAATGTGAGTCATTCTCCTTTTCTCACAGTTTGTGAGTCATTCTCTCTTTTTATCAAAATCTATTTACAAAATCATGTTTATTTTCAAAGTTATAATTACGGGGATTAAGTCTTTGTAATCACCAAGTTACAGCCGGTATGTGGGGTTTTGTATACATTACTTGATAATCGTCACCATTGGGGCAGCCAATGGGGGATATGACCATAGTCACAGATTCGGTCGAGTGACAAATACCATGGGTAGTTGGTTTGATAATAGAAACATTGTAATCGCTCTTAATACTGTAAATTATAACAAATGTGTCATTTTAGTAAATAGAATGATTCACTCAGTATTTCCCGCTGACAAAACCTTTTTCAAACATGTTTCAGGTGATCTGTTGCAATTCAGGAAAAGTGATGGGGAGCATTTCAAGCTTAAGATAGTGGCTCATTATAAAATAAAGAAATAAGTTTTGTAACATAACGATTTCCTAGAAAAATCATACTATTGTAAATTATCGGGGTTTTATCCCGAATTGTGAAATAAAATAATCGGGGAAAATTTTAGCTTTAAACGATCCTGTTTCCGCTGTTAAACTCAATTAAATAAATACCGCAGAATTTCTGTCCCGCGGCTCCTGAAACGGGTCAAACCGGGTCGGGGGCCGTGACAGAAATAAGGTGGTATCAGAGCCACTGGGTTAAGCTAATTAAGTATTTAGAAATACTTAATTTTTCCTGATTACTATTATGTGATTATTTGTATTATTAACTGATTATTTGATTATTTGTTAGTTACAGTATGGGTAAGAAAAAGCTGTCAAGTATCTATCTTAAATTAGATAGATCATCCAACGAGAAGGGAAGTTCATCCCGAACCAAATCCTCGAATCAGGCTGAAATTCCTGAAGAAGGAATATTTGTGCGAAAGGCACATTATGAGGAAACACTTTCTCCTAGAAGGAGGGAGATGATTCTTAAGAAAAGTAAAGAGAAAATCCGAGAAAAGAGGATTAAACGGGAAACCCAGGAATTAATTGATAAATCACCTTGGGAAGATAAACTAGATGAGAAATGGGCAAATTTATATATGCTAGCTACAGTAGCAGAAAATATAAATCTTTAAATACTTTAAAGTTTAGCACCCTACCCTCACAATCTAGAAACCCTGTGTGATAAATAAAATTTGAAACCTAAGTGTGTTTTTCAATTATCTTTGTAATCAACTAGTACACAGTATGTAATAAATTACAAAGTTATTTGTAAATTTTAACTTAGTATTTTATGCATTTTGCATATATGCTACATCAGCATGAGTGGGATATCCGAAGCTTTTCAGAACCTTAATCTTTACCCCGTAACTATCGAAGCTTCCAAAGAATATACTAGCTACTATCCCGATGTAGAACAACCAGTAGAATTCAAGGTTCCACCTTTGAACAAGCCAAAACGAAAGAAAAGAACTTATGTAGGATGGAGGAAAATACGTAAGAAGAAGCCAGCTACAAAACTGCCCAAAATAAACAATCCTTTGAAAAAGGGAAAAGAAATTATAACCGGAGAGAGTTCTAAACCACAAGAAATGGAAACTGAAGACAAAGAGGAGGATAAGGAGATAGGAATACAAATGGAGGAAGTTACTAAAGAAGTAGTAATGGAAGTTGGGCAAGGGTCTAAACCAACTCAGAGAGAAATCGGAGAGAGCTCCAATCCAAACCAGGAAAGAACTTTTCAAGATGAGATAGATTTCCTATTGGCAAGCTGTGAAACCATTCAACCTGTCAATAATAATAATAATAATAATAATAATAATAATAATAATAATAATAATAATAATAATAATAATAATAATAATAATAATAATAATAATAATAATAATAATATTTTTAATTATCCTCTTGAAAACCAACTCCCTATGAATTGGGAACCAGCAATTCCAGATCCAATAGTCCACTCCCAACCCATAGGAATGGACGAATGGTGGACGAACGATTGGCAATTTCAAAACATTGTCAACGATCCTTACTCTTTTCTTCCACAATTCGATCCAGAACCATTACCTAATCCACCCATGAGCAATGAAAACATGGCTGAACTTCGCCACTTTGGCGAAGAGTTGTTTGATGCTGGAACTAGAATCAGGGAAATAGGGGGACAGATTGCTTGGAAGTACGATGAGAGGGAAATGCGTTTTTAGAACAGCAAGTGACGAGAGATAGTACGATGATAAAATGGTAGTTGTATAATAGTACTAGTAAAGTTAGTCTGTAAATAACCAATAAAACTCTGTATGATATCTGTGAGTAATGATGCATACTATGATAGATATATATAAATGAAATCGAGAAATCGATTGTTTTGACTATATCTGTATTATAAAATTTTCTGATTATTTGTATATAATTATTATTTATCAGTTACTAATAAAATTTATATATATACATTATCAGATGGCAAACAGTGGTAATGAACCTATAAATGAAGTTAATCATTCTGAACAACATTCAAGAGATCAATATATGACTCGGCAAGATATTGAAAACATTGTTGCTCAAGGGATAGCCAATGCTATTCCAGCATTCGTTGCTGCGATAAAGAATCCGATCGAACCGCAACAAATTGTTCCTAGTAAACAGATTACTGAAGATAACTTCAGTAATAGTGTAAATGGAGGCAATAATCATGTTAACCATAATAAGGAACCACATCAAGCTCCATTACCCAAGAAAATGAAAACTGCAACGCCTGGTTGCACTATCAAAGAATTCCTTGCATGTAAACCCACTGAATTTGCAGGCAATGAAGGAGCAACTGCATCACTGCGTTGGTTAGAGAAAACCGAAGCAGTCATTGCAATAAGTAAATGTGGTAAAGAGGATCAGGTCATGTATTCATCCAATCTGTTCAAAGAAGGAGCACTCGAGTGGTGGAACACTGTGTTACAATCAAAAGGAAGAGTAATAGCTTATGCTATGACTTGGGAAGAATTTAAGGGTTTGGTGGAAAGAAAATTCTGTCCTGAGTATGAGAAGGAACAGATGGCGAATAAGTTTCTAAATCATCGGATGATGAGTGTAGATTGTCGCGGTTATACCTCGACATTCTTTGAATATGCAAGAGTGGTACCAACACTGGCTTCGCCAGAACCGATACTTATTTCTCGCTATATTTGGGGGCTAATTAGCGAAATCCGCAATATTGTTAAAGCTGCGAGACCTCGCACTATTGATGATGCGGTAGAATTAGCCAACACTCTAACCGATGAATTGGTACGCACAAGAGATGAAGATAGGAAGAAGGCATTAGCTCAGAAAATTACCCAAGGATTTCGTGTGGGTAATAATAACAGCTTCAAGAGAAAAGGAACAGGGCAATCTCCAGCTCCGTCATTCTGCAGGAAATGCAAAAAGAAGCATTATGGAAGATGCGATATTACTTGCAATTTTTGCAAAGTTGTAGGACATCGTGAAGAGAATTGCAAAAAGAAAACAGTAATCTGTTTTAATTGTGGAGAAGCGGGGCATTATAAAACAGAATGTCCTAAATTGGCCAAACCAGTAGATAACAAACCCAAGACGACCGAAGGAACTACTAAGAAGAATGCCAGGGCATTTCAGCTGACCACTCAAGAAGCAGAACTTATTCCAGATGTGATAGCGGGTACGTTCTTAGTTCACAACGTATATGCAAAAGTATTATTTGACTCTGGTGCAAACCAAAGTTTTATAAATACTTCATTCTGTCAAGCTCTTAGTTTACCTTTAACCAATATTAGGCAGATTTTTACAGTTGAAACCGCAGACGGAAATTCAGTTAAAATAGATAAAGTTTTGCAAGAAGGAAACATAGAACTTTTAGGACATAAATTCTCTGCAAAACTATTGCCGATGAATTTAGCTGAATTTGATGCTGTATTAGGAATGGATTGGTTAGTATCCAACCATGCTAGAATCCTTTGTGATCAGAATTCCATAGAAATTCAAGCACCTACCGGAGAAGTGATTAGGATTATAGGAGATAAACCACGTAAGCCCATGAAGTTCATATCAGTAATGAAAGTTGCTAATTATGAACGAAAACAAGGAATAATGTATATGATTTCAGTAATCATTAGCACTAAGGGAAAAAATCTTAAGGAAATACCAGTAGTATCAGAATATTCTGATATATTTCCAGAAGATTTACCAGGATTACCTCCAGATAGAGAAGCAGAATTTAGGATTCATCTAATTCCAGGAACTACACCGATAGCCAAGGCACCTTATCGGTTAGCACCCACAGAAATGTTAGAACTGAAAAAGCAATTAGATGAATTACTAAGTAAAGGATTCATACAACCTAGCTCATCCCCTTGGGGAGCGCCAGTGTTGTTTGTGAAGAAAAAGGATGGTTCCATGAGAATGTGTATCGATTATAGGGAATTGAATAAGGTTACAATTAAGAATCGATATCCATTACCTAGGATTGATGATCTTTTTGATCAACTTCAGGGGGCTAGATATTTTTCTAAGATAGATTTACGCTCTGGATATCATCAATTGAAGGTACAAGAAGAAGACATACCTAAAACTGCTTTCAGAACTAGGTATGGTCATTACGAGTTTACAGTCATGCCCTTCGGGTTAACAAATGCACCTGCAGCATTCATGGACATGATGAATAGGATCTGTAGACCGTATTTGGATAAATTTGTAATTGTTTTCATAGACGATATACTTATTTATTCCAAAAGTCAGACAGAGCATTGTGAACATCTTCATGCACTCTTAACTTTGTTAAGAAAAGAAAAGTTGTACGCCAAATTCTCGAAATGCGAATTTTGGCTAAAGGAAGTGCAATTTTTAGGACACATGGTAAATCATGAAGGTATTCACGTAGATCCTGCTAAGATAGAGGCAATTACCAAGTGGAAGGTTCCACAAACAGTAATGGAAATAAGAAGTTTTATAGGTTTAGCTGGGTACTATAGACGGTTTATTAAGGATTTTTCCAAGATAGCTGTACCATTAACTAAGTTAACCTGTAAAGCCACTAAGTTTGAATGGGGACCTAAACAGGAAGAAGCTTTTAGAATCCTGAAGCAGAAACTAACCCATGCACCAATCTTAGCCTTACCAGAAGGAACTGAAGATTTTGAAGTATATTGTGATGCTTCAAAATTAGGATATGGATGTGTGCTTATGCAACGCAAGAAGGTAATTGCGTACGCATCCAGGCAGTTGAAAAAGCACGAAGAGAATTATACGACTCATGATTTAGAATTAGGAGCCGTAATTTTTGCCCTTAAGATTTGGAGACATTATCTTTACGGAAGTAAATTTACTGTCTACACAGACCATAAGAGTTTAAGATATATATTTGGGCAAAAAGAGTTAAACATGAGGCAAAGGAGATGGATGGAAATCTTAAGTGACTACGACTGTGATATTCAGTATCACGAAGGAAAGGCAAATGTAGTTGCAGATGCCTTAAGTCGTAAGTATTATGAGAAACAACGAAGGGTTCGTGCTCTCAGATTAAATCTACAAATAGATTTAATGGAACAATTGAAGAATGTTCAAACTACAGCAATCAAGGATGATGCTGAAGGAATGAAAGGACGAATCAAGGAATTAGAACAAGGAGCAGATGGAATTTGGAGATTCCACAAAAGTAGAATTTGGGTACCTAAGCAGGGATACTTAAGACCTAAGATTTTAGAAGAAGATCATAAATCTAGGTATACCATGCACCCAGGAAACAATAAGATGTACCAAGATTTAAGGAAGAACTTCTGGTGGATAAGAATAAAAAAGGACATAGCCAGCTATGTTTCTAAATGTCTTACTTGTTCACAAGTTAAGGCAGAACATCAAAAACCTTCAGGACTACTACAACAGTTAGAGATGCCAGTATGGAAATGGGAACTTATAACAATGGATTTTGTTACTAAGTTACCCAAAACCAGAAAAGGTAATGATGCAATTTGGGTAATTATGGATCGATTAACCAAATCAGCTCACTTTCTACCTATGAAAGAAACCTTTAGCATGGAAAGACTGGCTAAATTGTATGTAGATGAAATTGTATCCTTACATGGAGTTCCACTCTCCATTGTTTCGGATAGAGATAGTCGTTTTACTTCCCATTTCTGGAAAAGTTTCCAGCAAGCTATGGGAACTCGACTAAACCTAAGCACTGCATATCATCCACAAACAGATGGGCAAAGTGAAAGGACAATCCAAACTCTAGAAGACATGCTCCGAGCATGTGTAATAGACTTTGGTGGAAGTTGGGATGATCACTTACCATTAATTGAATTCTCCTATAACAATAGTTATCATTCAAGCATTGAAACTGCTCCATTCGAGGCACTGTATGGAAGAAAGTGCAGAACTCCAGTTTGTTGGGCAGAAATAGGAGAAAGTCAATTATCAGGACATGAAATAGTGCAAGAAACAACTGATAAGATTACTCAAATCAAGGAAAGATTGAAGACGGCTCGAGATCGCCAGAAAAGTTATGCAGACAATAGAAGCAAGCCGCTAGAATTTCAAGTAGGTGACAAGGTACTGTTGAAAGTTTCTCCTTGGAAAGGAGTAGTCAGATTCGTAAAGAAAGGAAAGCTAAGTCCAAGGTACATAGGACCATTTCCAGTGATCCAACGTATAGGACCAGTAGCTTATCGTTTACAATTACCAGAAGAATTATCTGGAGTACATAATGTATTTCATGTATCCAATCTCAAGAAATGCTTATCAGATGAATCTCTGGTAGTACCTCTTTGAGATATAGAAGTAAACGAAAAGTTGAAATTTGTTGAGAAACCTCTTCAAATTGAGGATCGAAAGATCAAGTTTCTCAAGCACAAACGCCTAGTGCTAGTTAAAGTAAAATGGGACTCAAAGAGGGGAGCTGAATACACTTGGGAACTGGAATCAGAAATGAAGAAAAAGTATCCACACTTATTCCAGTAAATCTCGAGGACGAGATTTTTCTTAAGGTAGGGAGAATGTAACAACTCTCATCAAAAGTTATAATTATTATATTAATTAGTCCAAAAGGAAACCCTAATTGAGAGACCCAAGTGATTCTGAACAAACCCTAAAATTTTCAGAATTTTCAGAATCAGGATTAGGGCCCCTAAAACTCAAGGGGGGTAAACCCTAGTGGATAATTATCCACTTAAATTCGTTGTCAAGTAACTGAAATATGAAAGTGGCAACTCAGCAAAGCTAGTCCCAGTCGTGGCTAGTCTATAGGCCTATTTTTTTACCCATACGATGCGTATGGTATGTTTGGCCTACGATGCGCAGCCAGTTTAAGAGACCATACGATGCGTATGGTATGTTTGGCCTACGATGCGCAGGGCTTCCCAAATTTCACCTATAAATAGCAGACATTGGCATTCGAAATCTGAACATATTACGTCGAAATAATTCTCACTATTACACTGTATTACGAACTGCTATTCCAAAATTCAACCCCCGGGTATCGAAATTCTGCTACAAAACAGGGTATTAGCACAATCGCTGCTACGATTCATTTATCCGATGATCAATATATCCAATGAATGTTTAAGTGCCGCCCACATTAGGGTTATACTTTATCGTTCGTCATTAATTTGACGGATCATCGTTAAATCGATGGATAAAGTATTATACTTTGTCGTTCGTTGTTAATTCAACGGATCATCGTTAATTCGATGGATGAAGTATTGCATTTTGTCATTCATTGTGAGAATTTGATCTCATGAATTATCGTAATTGCTGGATTGATTACTAACCCAGTTTTGTGTGCATTGTTATTTATATTAGGTTAACAAGGCTAATTCATAGATTAGACTCTGTCCGTATTAAATCAGCAATGTGAGTCATTATCCTTTTCTCACAGTTTGTGAGTCATTCTCTCTTTTTATCAAAATCTATTTACAAAATCATGTTTATTTTCAAAGTTATAATTACGGGGATTAAGTCTTTGTAATCACCAAGTTACAGCCGGTATGTTGGGTTTTGTATACATTACTTGATAATCGTCACCATTGGGGCAGCCAATGGGGGATATGACCATAGTCACAGATTCGGTCGAGTGACAAATACCGTGGGTAGTTGGTTTGATAATAGAAACATTGTAATCGCTCTTAATACTGTAAATTATAACAAATGTGTCATTTTAGTAAATAGAATGATTCACTCAGTATTTCCCGCTGACAAAACCTTTTTCAAACATGTTTCAGGTGATCTGTTGTAATTCAGGAAAAGTGCTGGGGAGCATTTCAAGCTTAAGATAGTGGCTCATTATAAAATAAAGAAATAAGTTTTGTAACATAACGATTTCCTAGAAAAATCATACTATTGTAAATTATCGGGGTTTTATCCCGAATTGTGAAATAAAATAATCGGGGAAAATTTTAGCTTTAAACGATCCTGTTTCCGCTGTTAAACTCAATTAAATAAATACCGCAAAATTTCTGTCCCGCGGCTCCTGAAACGGGTCAAACCGGGTCGGGGGCCGTGACAATACCCGAATGTAGTTAGGAAATAAACCAAAGTACCAAACAAACTGTGAACCAATAGTCAACCAACTTCAAATCATTAGTCAACAAACATCAAATCAATAGTCAAGAAACTTCAAACCAATGTGCAACAATTTTCAATATTCAACCAAACCAAATAACTAATGAAATATAAAATAAAAAACAACCAAGTGCTTTTGTAAATAGTCCTCAGCAACCACCAGTTCCATCTTTTCTGCAATTTCTACTGAAGATACATATCCGAGTCCGGACATGACTCACATGGACGGACCGAACCGCACATAGACGAACATCCTAAATATATCCGTATCCTATATCGCCGAGGACGAACATCCATTTAAGTGCGTCTGGACGAATGACGTCATCACAGTTGACCATTATAAATACCCAGTTCAAGTACATTGTCAGGTACGATTTTCTGAACCTTCGTCCTTATTTTCTCTCTCAACTTTCTCTCTCTTCAAATACTTGTCCTCACGCCGGAGGGTGGTCGCAGAGGGGCCCTCCCATCTCTGCGGCGAGCCTAACGGTTTACTATTTTGCAGGTGAAGGTTCCAGCTCTCCTATAAGATCCAAACCCTCCATTTACAGGCTCCGGCCCTGATCTGATTTTTGGGTCCTTCACTCTGGTGAATTTCTCGAGCAACGAAACAACTGATCTATGGCAGCCTCGAGTTCCATGAATTCGGGATCCATCGCTGCTAGCATACAAGCTACAACTCCAGCAAGTCTTACTTCCACGGTTTTAGCTCCTTTGAGCTCGGGACCAGGAACAACCTTGCCATTCATATTGATACCAACTTCACAGACATCAGAGTTTGATGCGGAATTTCTTTCCAAAAATGCAAGTCTCTTACGACGTTTAAAAGCTCAACAGGCCAGAGATGAACAGATCCTCGGTTTACGAACAGGCTCTTTCATGATGAAACTCCGGTAAGGACTATGGGTCCTGCAATTTTCGCATCCCCCATTTTCTCCACAGTTGTTACTTCGGAAACTTATAATGGATACGTGCAGGGTTCCTCTGGACCATCTCATGCAATGACGATACGAAATAATCAAACTTGTATTGTATTGTGTTATGTTATTGAGTACATTAGGAGGTCCTTATATAGGACAATACAAGACATAATAAAAGGAAACATAAATCAATTACAATAAATATGAAATCCCTAAAATCCCGGATCTAATATTGACTAACATTCCCCCGTAAGTTGAGGGCGGGGAACGACTTGCAACTTGGACCGTAGAAATTCAAATCTCTGTGAAGACAAGGGCTTTGTAAATACATCATCAATTTGGTCATCGGTGGAGATAAACTTGACATTCAGCTTTCCTTTAGTGACCTGTTCACGAACAAAGTGATAATCAACTTCGACGTGCTTTGTGCGTGCATGAAAGACCGGATTTGCAGAGAGATAAGTTGCTCCGAGATTATCACACCAAAGTGTCGGTGAGTGATTAACCAACCCAAGTTCTCGAAGAAGAGACGTTAACCAGATAAGCTCTGCTACAGTGTCAGCGATTGCCTTGTATTCTGATTCTGTTGAAGACCGAGAGACAGTTCGTTGTTTTCGGGCAGCCCACGAAATAAGATTTGAGCCCAAGTAGATAGCGTACCCCCCCGTGGATCGACGGTCGACAGGACAACCAGCCCAGTCAGAATCAGAGTAAGCCTGAATAACATCTCGGTGCCAGTGAGAGTCAGAAAAAGCCTGGAGTTGGGACCCCGAACCATGATGAAACAATAAGCCAAGATGAGTCGTGCCTTTAAGATAACGAAGTATTCGTTTCACCGCAACCCAATGGTTTTCGTTTGGGGCATGCATGAATTGACACACCTTGTTCACAGCAAAAGCAATGTCCGGACAAGATAACGTGACATACTGAAGAGCACCAACCGTTTGCCGGTATCGAGAAGGGTCATCAAGAAGCAGACTGTCATCTGGAAGTAACACATGAGAAGTACTCATAGGAGATGTGACCGGCTTGCAGTCTGTCAGTCCAGCTCGATGAAGAATGTCCATAATGTATTTACGCTGGGAGAGAATTAGATCAGAATTATGATGAACCACTTCAATACCCAAGAAATAATGTAGACGACCAAGATCCTTAACCGCAAAAAGAGAGCTCAGACGAGTTATAACATCAGTGACTGCCCCTGGATGATTTCCAGTAATGATGATGTCATCTACGTAAACAAGAACATAGACAATAGACGTAAATAAGAACATAGACAATAGTACCATTGGAATTTAGAATAAATAATGAGGGGTCTGTTCGGGATCCATAAAAACAAATTTGTTGCAACGCAGTAGAAAGCCGAGTGAACCATGCACGGGGGGCTTGTTTAAGCCCATAGAGAGACTTGTGCAACAAGCACACATGATTCGGTTTGGTGGGATCAACAAACCCAGGAGGTAGTTTCATGTAAACTGTTTCCTGAAGATCCCCATGTAAGAAGGCCACTTTTGTGTAACTGCTAGTGATAAGATGGTGCGAATAGTTGCAGGTTTAACAACCGGGCTGAAGGTTTCATGATAGTCAACTCCTGGTTGTTGGTGAAATCCTTTAGCAACAAGTCGTGCTTTGTAGCGGGTAATCTTTCCATTTGGATTTGTTTTCAACCTGTAAACCCACTTGCAATCAACAACGTTAGTATTTTTTACGGGTGGAACAAGTGACCATGTCCCATTCTTATAAAGTGCCTCCAACTCTTCAGCCATGGCATGACGCCACTCTGAGGATTTGTTGGCAATGGTAAATGAGGTGGGTTCAGTGGGTAAGACAGGGGAAGTAGTAGCAGTGTAAGCTGCAGGATTGTAGGGATTGGTTTGTTTGGGATTGGGTCATAGGTTGGGTGGTCTAGGTCGAGGAGGTGGGTTAGCTTGCGGATTGGTTGAGACAGGTGTGGGTGTTTGGTGTAGAGTGGCAGCGGGCGAGTTGGTTGGAATGGGTGAAGGGTCGGTTTGGTCTGGTGGGTTTTGAGGTGTAGGTTCGGTTGGGATAGGTGGGCCGTGAGGTGTTGAGGAAGGTGTGGGTGACGTAGGGGGTTCAACGGGGAGGTCGGGTGGTAGGTCAGGAAAGATGGAGATATAGGGAGGTTCAGTTGGTAAGGTAGGTGGCACGGGTGTCGGATTGTGAAAAGGAAATATATGTTCGTTGAAGCGAATGTGGCGGGCAATATATATTCGTTCTGAGGTTGGGTCAAAGCACCGGTAACCATGGTGAACAGGGCTGTAACCATGAAAGACACACGGAGTGGACCGAAATTCCATCTTGTGACGATTATATGGACGAAGATAAGGAAAACATTGACACCCAAAGACACGTAAAAAAGAGTAATCAGGTTTACGTTTAAAAATGTGTTCAAAAGGGGACTTGTTGGACGAGACACGAGAAGGGAGTCGATTAATTAAGTAGACAGCCGTCTCGAAGGCAAATTTCCAGAAGCGTTGAGGAAGATGAGATTGAGCTAAAAGGGTAAGCCCAGTTTCCACAACGTGACGATGGTGACGTTCGACAGTCCCATTTTGTTCACTAGTGTGAGGGCACGAACGTCGGTGGATGATTCCAAGATTATTAAAAAAATGTGTGAGATTTCGAAACTCGCCACCCCAGTCAGATTGAATGCTTTTTAGTTTAGTATTAAATTGTCTTTCTGACATTTTTATGAAATTAGTTAAGGCAGAAAAAACATCAGATTTATGCACCAATGGATAAAACCACATATACCTAGTGTGATGATCAACACATAAGAGAAAGAATCGACAACCATCAATAGATAAAGTGGGCGCAGGGCCCCAAACTTCACAATAAACCAAATCCAAGACATTTGTGCTACGAAAATTTGAATTTGCTAAAGAGAGTTTTGAAGACTTGCCCTGCTGACAAGAGGTACATAATGAATTTGAAAGTTTATTTGAAACAGGTAAAGAACAATGGGTAACAATAGACTGAAAAACTTGAGCATGAGGATGTCCAAGACGTTGATGCCAAGTTGTGGAGGAAGCCTTGACAGCAGTGAAAGCGACTTTTGGAAGAGATTGAAAACGAGGAAGGCGGATGTGGTACAAGCCCTGTTCACTTGGACCCGTTAGGAGGGTGGTGCGTGTAGACTCGTCCTTCACAACAAAATAAGAAGAGTGAAATTCAAAAAAGACATCATTATCATGGCAAAACTTTTGGACAGATAATAAATTCTTTTTAAGTGCAGGGACATGAAGAATGTTATTTAGGTTAAAGGTTTTATGAGGGGAGTAAAGTTTGGTGGAGCCAATGTGCAAAATAGGTAGGGGATTACCATTACCAACAAGGAGAGAGTCATTACCAAAATAGGGCTCAGTGTTGTCGAGACTAGATAAGCCTGGAGAAGAATGATCATTTGTTCCAGTGTCAGACAGCCAAGTAAAGCTAGCTTGGGAGGCACCGTCCGAGTGAGCAGCAAAGTTGGCCTGTGGAGTCACGCGAGTTTGATTGGACTGGTTTGGACACTGAGATGGTAGGTGGCCAATGCCACAACGATTGTAGTGACCATAAACCATGTTCTGAGTGGAGGCCCAAGCAAACTGTCTTGTACCGTTGTCACGAGAATGATTGTTGGAGTTGTGCGCGGCTGTCCTCGTGAGGATCCCCGAGAGCCATGGCTGCCTCGGTTAGAATTGACAGATCTGGGTGCAAAAAACGCTTGCGGTTGTGAGTTGGAAGCTCCCATAGGATTCAGTTGATACCCAAACTGTGCAGCCATAAGTTGGAGGTTGCTGAGTTGCTGTTGGAGTGTATTAAGGTTGGATGGTGGGGCTGCCGTGGGTGCAGTAGTAGCCAGAAAAGCTTGCGGGTTTGAGGCTGCAGAAGACACACCATGGATTTTGGCAATCATGTAGTCATGATCACTGAGGAGGCCATGAAGTTCATTGAAGGTAACAGGAGGAGACCGCGCCAGCAAGTTTGCCTTAAGACCATTGTATTCTTCACGGAGTCCTGAAAGTGTAAGCATGACTATATCCTTATCTTTCATGGGTTCGCCAATGTTAGCTAGGGCTGTAGCGTATTCTTGGGCTCGGCTTAGGTATTCAACAGGTTTCTCATCACCTTTCATGGTGATTCTAAGGAGTTGACTTTTTAGCGTAAACTCGTGAGAAGAGGTAACTGGTGCGTAGGCACGTTCTAATGAAAGCCAAATCTCACGAGATGTTTTACCTTGGACATGCTGGAAAGATTCTTCAGATACGGTTGATGTAATCAGCAACCGAACATGGGCATCATTCGCGACCCATGGGAGATAACTTGGGTTATCAGTTGTAGTAGTTCCTGATGTGACCTGCTGTTGTGGGCATGGGATGGTACCATCCACATAGCCGAACAAGTTTTGAGAGACCAAGAAAGGTTCTATCATTGATCTCCAATGGCCAAGTTGGTAGGTTTTAGGTTAAAGGCGAATTTGTGAGAGTTGTGAATAGTTTTCTCCTGGTTTGTTAGGGTTGTAATGGCTGCCATAGTGATTGGAAGAGAGGGAGGAGAGCCGGAGGGTTTATTTTTGGTAAAGGTGGTGGCGGCTGCAGTAGGCAGCGCTGCTGCTGTTAGGGTTTCCGGCTGGGTAGAAGGTTTGGCAGCCGTGAATTATGGAGGAGCTGATTTGGCTCTGATACCAAATCAAACTTGTATTGTATTGTGTTATGTTATTGAGTACATTAGGAGGTCCTTATATAGGACAATACAAGACATAATAAAAGGAAACAGAAATCAATTACAATAAATATGAAATCCCTAAAATCTCGGATCTAATATTGACTAACAGAAATGATCCTCAAATAGAAGGAATCGTTGATCCGGAGCTTACCAAACCATATCACCCGGTGTCCATGACGGCTAAGTCTAAATTTAGTGCCCGCATCACCCACGCCAAGCTCCCTCCGAAGCTTAAAATGCCAACCACAGTGAAAAAATATGACGGTACCACAGACCCAGACGATCACATGTTTGATTTCGATGGGGCCGCACGTGTGGAACAGTGGCCGATGCCGGCTTGGTGTTTCATGTTCACACAAACGCTAACCGGGGCTGCCCGAGTGTGGTTTGATGCGTTGAATGAAGGGGAGATCAATGATTTCGAAGAATTCCGAAGGTTGTTCCTCCAGAACTTCAGTCAACAAAGGCACTACTCCAAGGAGATTACCGAAGTACACAACATCCGGAGAAAAGATGGAGAATCACTTGACAGTTTTATCGACCGTTTCAATCGAGAAAGTATGCAGATCAGTGGGGTCGTAGACCAACTGAGGATATCCGGCTTTTGCCATGACATCCGGAACAATCAGTTGGTAGAAAAACTACACAAGAACCTCCCAAAGACGATGGAGGTACTTATGGAACGGGCCAGAGCTTTCGCTCGAGGGAAAAATGCTTGTAATCCGGCACTTGAGACAGATCAAAATATGTCCTCATGGAAGAAAAATGGAGGATCTGTGTTCGATAAGGCTCCCTCCGGAAGCAGAGGACGAGCACACCCTTACAACAGAAACGATCGATCTCAGCGCGGAAGAAGCTCCGGATCTAGGTTTTATAACCTATCAGATCTCTCCAAAACCCCAGTGAGATCCTCAGTGCCGAAGGAGCAAACTTTCCAGCACCGCCAAAGCTTCGGAACCCAGGTGATAAAAATTCTAAGAAATACTGCGACTACCACCATGCACGAGGCCACAATACAGACGATTGCTGGTCGTTAAAACAAGAAATAGAAAAAGCTGTCAGATCCGGCAAACTCTCACACCTGGTAAAGGAAATGAAAGAAGGCAAAACCTCTGGTGGTTCGGCAGACAATCCGAACAACCAGTCGGCAATTTGTATGATAAGAAGGGAGAGCAGCCAAGGCATCAAGCTGACCAATCATCATATGGCCACTTGGATGCGCCAACCGATCGCTTTCCCGCTGATCACTCAAGGAGAAATCAAAGATGGACCGATCATTGTGTTGGCGGTAATAGCAAGACACAAGGTACGGAGAATTTACGTTAATAGCGGAAGTGCCTCCGAAATCATGTATCAACAGTGTTTCCAACAACTGGCACCGCAAACCAAGGTGAAGCTGATACAAGTATCAGTGTCGTTGGTAAGTTTCTCCGGAGAAGTGGTTCAGCCGATCGGACAAATCACGCTGCCAACTACGTTAGGTACCGACAGATTGGCTAGAACTGTCAACCTAACATATCTAGTGGTTGGGGCTAGATCCGTCCATAACGTCATAGTAGGAAGGCCAGGGATGTGTGCTTTCGGAATTATCAGTTCCACCATTCATGGATCGTTGAAATTTCCCACCGAAGCAGGGGTGGAAACCTTGCTTTCTGAATCCACCATGTGTGTAGCAGAAATTCGGCAGAGCGAGGGGAGTAGTGAACAACCTCCGTCTCTCCTTACGGAGGAATGGGCCATTCATCCCCACTTTCTGGAGCAAATGATTGTTATCGGTGCCCAACTCCCCGAACGTACCAAGAAACGACTGTGGAAGTTGTTATCCAGCTCCCTTGATGTGTTTGCTTGGCAAACTTCTGACATGGTTGGAGTTCCTCGCTCTTTGGCTGAACACAAATTGAAAGTATCACATTCGGTAAAGCCGATCGCTCAGAGGAAGAGAAACATGGCTCCGGCTCGTCACAAAGCCATCGCCAAAGACATACGTAAATTACTAAACACAGGAATTATCAGGGAGGTGCAGTACCAAACCTGGGTCTCTAACCCGGTGATGGTTACCAAAAAGGACGGAACCTGGAGGATGTGCGTTGATTTTTCAGACCTTAATAATGCCAGTCCGAAGGATTGTTACCCCCTTCCGGAGATTGAGTTAAAAATCGATTCCCTGGCAAGCTTTCGTCTTAAATGCTTCCTGGATGCATATAAGGGCTACCATCAGATACAAATTGCTCTGGGTGATGAAGACAAAACGACATTCGTGACAAATGAGGGCCTTTTTTGTTACACTAAAATGTCGTTCGGATTAAAGAACGCCGGAGCTACCTACCAGAGGCTGATGGATAAAGCATTCAAAGGTCAAATCGGAAGAAACTTGGAAATTTATGTGGACGATTTAGTCATCAAAAGTGAAGCAGAAGATAACATGATTGACGACAAACTCGAAACCTTCGCTAGGCTTCAGAGTATTAATCTCAAGTTAAATCCTAAAAAATGTTCTTTCGGTCTAGAGGAACGAAAGTTTCTGGGTGTATGGATAACTCAATCTGGAATCCAAGCGCATCCGGATAAGATTCAAGCCGTAATCTCCATGCAGCCTCCGAAAACGGTGAAAGAAATCCAATCTCTGAATGGTAAGCTAATGGCTCTTCACCGCTTCATTTCCAAGGCAGCTGACCGTACCATTCCTTTCATGAACGTGCTGAAAAAGCGTACTGCTAAAGGTCAGATAGAATGGACGACAGAGGCTGATTCGACATTTCAGGAGTTAAAAGTGTGTCTTGGGTCCTTGCCCACGTTAACCGCACCAATCACTGGAGAAACCGTCACCGTGTATCTCTCCGCTTCTCACTTCGCCTTCAGCGCAGTACTCATGGTACACCAAAACCAAGCACAGGTTCCGGTTTACTATGTGAGCCGCATCTTAAAAGATTATGAAACTCGGTACCCATGATAGAAAAGCTGAACCTCGCCTTGGTGCATGCATCCAGACGACTCCGAAGGTACTTCCAAGCGTTCAATATAGAAGTGCAAACTAATCTCCAAATCCAGCAAATCTTGAGAAAACCGGAAGTCTCCGGACGACTCACCAAGTGGGCGATCGAGCTCAGTGCCTTCGACATTACTTACCGAACCCGAGGTCTGGTAAAAGGTCAAGCGGTGGCAGATTTCCTTACGGAAGTCCCTACTGGAGAAGGCACTAAAGAAAAACCCGTTCTTCCAAAAGTTTGGAATTTGTATACAGACGGAGCCTCCAGCAAAGAAGGGTCCGGATCTGGTTTAATCTTGATAGATCCAGAAGGGATAGAATACACCTATGCTCTACGTTTTGAGTTTAAAACTTCAAACAATGAAGCAGAGTATGAAGCTCTTCTCGCAGGACTCCAAACCGCTGCCAAAGCCGGTGCAAGCTTCGTCCTGGCTCACGTTGATTCATTACTAGTTGCCAACCAAGTCAATGGAGAATACGAGGCACGTGAGGAAAACATGATTCGATATTTAAATCAAGTCAACAGTTTAATGTCCACGTTCGATTCATGCAAGATAGTTCACATCCCGAGAAGTAAGAATAAAAAAGCTGACGCTCTGAGTAAGCTAGCATCCGTAGCATTCTGTCATCTATCTAAAGAAGAACTGGTTGAAACCTTACAAACCCCGGCTATCCATCAACCGGAGGCCGTGATGTCAATCTCCATACAAGAAAAATCGTGGATGACTCTGATCCTAGACTATCTGAAAGATGGCACGCTCCCGGAGGGTAAAGCTCAAGCACGGAAGATGAAAGTGAAAGCACTTCAATTCCAGATTCACGATGGAAAGCTTTATTGGAAGACATTTTTAGGTCCGCTCCAGAGATGCCTAACTCCGGAGGAGGCCAGCTATGTCATAAGAGAAATTCACTGGGGAATCTGCGGCATCCACTCTGGGCCGAGGATGGTTGTAGCCAAATCAATGAACGCTGGATATTTTTGGCCAGGCATGTATCAGAGTGTTGTTAGCGAGTTGCAAGCATGTGAAGACTGTCAACGATACGCCCCCATCAGCCATCGAGCTAAAAACGACCTCGTCCCTGTAACTTCGGGTTGGCCGTTTTAGAAATGGGGAATTGACATCGTTGTTCCTTTCCCTGTCTCCACAGGAGGAGTGAGGTTCTTGCTGGTAGCCATTGATTACTTCACAAAATGGATCGAGGCCAAACCTCTCCGAACCATCACCGGAGATCAGATACTGAGGTTCGTCTGGGAGAATATAGTGTGCAGATACGGAATGCCGCTTTGCATCGTCAGCGACAATGGGAAGCAGTTCGCAGAGAAACCGTTCAAGACTTGGTGCGAAAGAATGCACATTGAGCAAAATTTTGCTTCGGTTGCCCATCCCCAAGCTAATGAACAGGTAGAAAGGGCCAACCGCAGCATCGTGGACGGTATAAAAAAGCGCTTAGGGAAGGAAGGTGTCTCCTGGGCAGATGAACTTCCGCACGTCCTGTGGGCACTCAGGACGATGCCAAAGACAAGCACAAGGGAAACTCCCTTCAGTCTGACATACGGCACGGAGGCAGTCATTCCCACCGAAGTCGGCATCCCTACCCCTCGCATGCTCTAAAGCCAAGAAGAGAATGAACAGCAGCTCCGTCTAAACCTCGACCTAGTCGAGGAAAGAAGAGAACTCGCGGCCATCAGAGAAGCAAAATTCAAAAAAGAATTGGAAAAATATTACAACTCAAAAGTCAAAGAGGTCCGGTTCAAAGAAGGAGATTGTGTTATGCGAAGAAACGATGCAAGCTTGGCTGAGGGTACGGGAATGATGGCCCCAAAATGGGAAGGGCCTTATCAAATCAAAACCTCCAGAAAAAATGGTGCTTACACGCTAACAAAGATGGACGGAACTCCTGTCCCCCGAACATAGAACGGGATGCACCTCAAAAAATGCTTCATTTGAAGAATTTTAGAAGTATTTAAGAATAAGTTAATAGTGCGGAGGCTATGGCCCGCATCTTTTTCTACTTTTCTTGTACTGTGAAGGGTTTTACCCGCATCTTTTACTTTCCATGTATTGCGGAGGGTATTACCCGCATTTGTTAAACATTTTTACCAAGTATGTACTGTTCGGAGAATATACTCCGAAAAATTTAAATAGAATGCATGAATTTTCTATCATTAACAAGTTGCAACATGTAAATTGTCATCGGCCGAATCAGGTATGCTAACCCTAAAAAGTAAGGACGGACTGGCATCGTTCGTATCTCTGCTTTCACCTAAAAATTATCCTAAGTAAACAAGACGGATCCGCACACCAAAAAGAACATTCTAAAGAAAAAGAAAATGTAAACATTAAAAGCATGGACGCATGTAAAATAAAGTGATTACATCAAACAATAACCAGATTAATATAGCCGGAAGTCATACAAGTCATTTACATAATAAAGGATAATTGTCAGGTATACAAAACGGTAAAAACATGACCATTACAATAGTTCCGAATCAAACAAGGTGCATATCCCAAATGGCCAGATATGTCCACCTTCCTAACAGTTAATCAACTAAAAACTTACAAAGGTGCATACTCCAAGGAACCAGGTATGTCCACCTCATTCTTTAACCCCAGCAAAGAAGAGAGCATCTTTAATCTTGGATAAAGGTTCATTGATAAGCTTCGGAAGGTCATCTATCACCGGGAAGGTTAAAGATTCATAGCAAGCCACGGCCGTGTTCAAATCAGCCTCAACATTCCGATTCAACAGAGGAACTTCCGCGTAAGGGGTCTTTTTCTTTAACGCATGAACATATCCTTGATGCAGGCCAGTGTTAACCCCTACGGAGCTCACAACATTATTTACCGCTGCCACGGCCGCAGTCATCTCCTGCCTTATGTGAACATTTTTCGCTAACAACTGTGCTCCTTCAGACAAAAGCCACGCTTTCGTTGCTTGCAAATCCTCAACCTTCGCCAATAGATCAGCACTCTCCAGCTTGAGTTCCTCGATCTCGGCCTTATGATGCCCCTTCATCTCTTCAATCCGTGCTTTCAGGTCAGCCTCTCTTTTTTTAAGGGCATCACGCTCTGACCTATGTGTTAGAACAATTTAAGAAAATGAGGAAAATTAAAACAAGTAAGAACGAACCTGACATCATCTTTTCATAAGCCGAACGAGCATTAGAAACTGATTCTTCCATCTTGGCTAAAACTTCCTTATGCTCCTCATCCTTTTTCCAGGAGGATTCAGCAAAACTCCGCAACTCCGCTGAAATTTTGTCCCGCTCTTCCGCGGCAGAGGCAGCAGCAGCCTGAGAAGATTGATTCTGAGTCGTTAGGGATTTAACTTTCTCCTTCTGAGTCTGAAGGTCTTGGGAGAGTTGAGAAAGCTTCTTCTGTGCATCCGGAGTTCTTTGAATTTTACGTTTTAGGGAAAGAGTTTCCTTCTCCAGATTCTCCCTCACATACTCTGCTTCGACCCACCGACGGTATAATTCTATCACTTAAACGTTGGATTGAGCTTGATTGGACAACACCGCCGCGCCAAGGTCTTGATTTTTTATCTTCCGGCTCCGGGCATGATCCAGAGGAGTGCTGATATTGAAGAGAAATGTCCGGGCAACAAGATCATCCATCACCAAGTCCTTATTACGGATATCCCACTCCGGTACAAACTTTTCATCGGCTGTTGCCGGATCAATCTCCATGTCGTCAGAAAAAACATCTGCATATCAAAAAAATGACATCAACTCAGGTTCGAACCAAGATGGAGGAAGAGAATATACTTGATCTTCTTCGTCATCAATAAAACAGTCCGGACCCAAAGAAGAGTCCAAAATCGTACCTGAAAAGGTTACCATCTTCGGCTCACTTTGAGTTTTTCCATCTTTGATCGAAATCACTGGATTCTCCACCTCCATACTTTCAGCTTCGTTAATAGGGAGAAAACCTCCGGAAAAAGTAGGGGTGGGTGCAGAACGGGCCCGGACAGCCTCCTCCCTAGATGATTTCCCGCCGGACAGGTGTTCATCCAGTTCAATCATCACATCACCACTAGAGTGGGAAGAACCCTTTTTGTTTTTCTTCATCTTTGGCATGGGAAGAGGATCAGATGAACGAATTTGCAGAGTCTCGTTTTTCCTCTTGCGAATGAAACCTTTTGGCTCGACATCAGACGCAACACCTTTACTTTTTAAGGAGCCAGAGGAAGGTTGATATTGCAAGGCCTAGTCCAAACTTCTTACCTCCGAATCGCTATCCACATCATCTAGAATGGATCCTTTCCCAGCTTGGGATCCGGATGATCCAGCCGCACCCTTTGCGGGTTTTGGCACAGAAGAAGTGGCATCAGTGGTGGATGGTTCAGAGGAGCCTTGACCAGTCAGAGGACGAATCTCCTGAGCTGCCGAGGCCACTTGCTGCATAAGAGGAACTTCGCCTTCCAACTGTTCATCCAGGTCAAAGTCCAGAACATTGAAGTTTGTAACCTTCAGAGCATCCCTAAGAGACATTTCGGCTCCTGCATTTCAGAAGTGAAAAGCAAAGTCAGAAAAATACAGAAAGAAAAGTGCCGAAGGGGGAGGAAAAGGGCCGGAGACTTACGTTCACGCTTCGTGCGGATAACCGGCCAATCCCTATCCCCTTGGCCCCAGGAAAAACAAACCCGTCCCAACAAAAGAAGATGCTCGGGTAGGGGACGGATTGGGGACTTATGCTCAATTAGGGCACGGGCCAGTTCCTTATTAAAAACGAAATCCTCTCCCAGATCAAAAGACATCGATTGATATTTAAACCTCCACACCATTTCCACCGGGAGACAACGGTCATCCAACCAGAAAAAATTGTCTTTCCAATTTTTTAAGCTGGACTGTTCCTCTTCGGAGGGAGAAGGAATACCCTTCCGGTGGGCGAAGGTGTACCAGTCTCCAGCAGAAATAAATTCGTAAAAGTACCGGAACACATTTAAGTCCGGCCTCTGATCCTGGGCCCTACAGGATATTTCAAAATGGTTTATACGGCTAAGACCGAATGGGTTGACTTGACAAATGTGAACCCGGAAAAATAGAAGTACCCTAATCAAAAACCTCGAAAACGGAAACCTGTAATTCACAAAATTACATACGCGAGTGTATAAGGGAAACTTCCCCAGACGAAAGGGATATATGGTTTCGTCTTTTGAGGGAAGGGTCGGATGAAGATCTATATGGATCCGATACTCTTGAACAAACTTATCCAACTGTCGTTGGGTAAGAACGCTCACACTCTCTGAGAGATTGTCTTTACCGGGGCCATAATACAAAAACTAGAAAAAGGAACACACCTTTTAAAGAAGTAGAAGATGAGTAAACTAAGAGGATAACAGGCGAGAGAAGAAAGGAAGAGTAAAAGGTAAAAATGAAATGGTGAAAACCGGTAAACTGCTACAACACTATTTGACAAAGCCATCAAATTATACATCAATATATTTTGGGGGCTGAAGCTCGTCATTTGAATGCTCCAAGGACTAGCCCTGGTTATTGGTTAGCTAATTCATTGAAATTACCGGTAAAACCCGTTTGGCTCAAGGATCAAACCCAGGTTTCCCTGAGTCTCCTATCATTGCCCACCAGTGCATCACTCTGCATCAAGTGGGGGTTGAACTTGCATCTCTTAAGAGAAATGCAAGCATTCCACCACTTGTTTTTTATTCTATGTTCCTGTTTCATTTTGTTTTTTGTCTTGTGTTGTGTTTACCTAAATTAGCAAACTCTTGTTTGTAATCGGAGATTAGCCTATCTCGAATCAGGCCATCTATCTTGTTTATCTTAATTTCAAGCTTTCGATTTCCAACATCTATCAGAATTACGTGTCAACAACAGTTTTCGTGAAAAAAAATATTTTTCAAGAGTCATTTTTGGGTGCCTTATTCAGTCCCCATCTTAACAAAATTAACCAAGCCATAATATCATAGATCGAGATAAAAACATACAAAACCCATTTTTGAGGTGTCTCATAATTGCTCTTTCTACACGAATACATAAGCAGGAAGAGCGAATACACAACTTATTTGGTATAATGCATACCGGGCCCATATAACATGATGCAGGTCTCACTTGGTCCACTAGTGAAGGAAGTCTTTACGCCTGTTGATCTTTTTCGGCAGCTGAAGAAGCCCGTATAAAAGAGCCTCATGTCACGGGCCAAATGTTTGAAGATCGCGATGCTGTGGGCTGCGCTTAATGCTTGGGTTACTGGCTAGTCCTAGACTTTATCAGGGGACGGAGTCAGTGTCAATGAAGAGGTGTACGTGCCTAGTCGTGCAAACGACGAACGCACCATTGGTCGAGAGCTGGCGCCGCTCTCCTGATGAGTCCAAGGCAGGACGAAACCAGTAACCCACACAAAGAAGCGAGATGGATTGGGTTGTCCCCGGGGACTTGGGGACGCCACACGGGGGTCGAAAAGTAACCCCGTGATAACTTGGTATCAGAGCAGAACGATTCTCGGATACGTTGGAACGTGACTCTTAACCAAATGAGCTTAACATTTAGAGTATGGTTGCGCAATGGTGGTGGGAGAAGACCAAATATGGGTTTGCTTCGGCAAAGGTCTTTGTACTCCGCGAGTATGGGATCGTGAGAGCCGCTCAAGTATAGTTGCAGTGAAGCCCTCCGTGTTATGTTCAAAAATATACGGTCCAAGCAGCGCCGTAAAAAGGGAGTTTTGTGAAAGCTGCTACAACTAATCAGGTCCCCGTATTCCTGATACAAGGTGATACATCGGCGCCTACGGACAAATCCGATGCGGCGGACGTCAGCGCCACTTATACCAAAACTGACGTACTTATTGAACATGCACGACAGAAGATCATTGTTGCTGTGCTTCCGGGTGTCCTGCCCTCCTAAAGTGAATCATGCTCAACATAAGGGGATCTCATGCATCGTCAAGTATGCGAGCTGGTATGGGACGGCGAGCATGCACGAGGACGTGCATGAAATGGTGGTGGGAGAGTGTCACGGGCCAAATGTTTGAAGATCGCGATGCTGTGGGCTGCGCTTAATGCTTGGGTTACTGGCTAGTCCTAGACTTTATCAGGGGACGGAGTCAGTGTCAATGAAGAGGTGTACGTGCCTAGTCATGCAAACGACGAACGCACCACTGGTCGAGAGCTGGCGCCGCTCTCCTAATGAGTCCAAGGCAGGACGAAACCAGTGACCCACACAAAGAAGCGGGATGGATTGGGTTGTCCCCGGGGACTTGGGGACGCCACACGGGGGTCGAAAAGTAACCCCGTGACACTCAGCTGTGGGTGGGCAACCAAGGACATAAATAACTTAACCTATTAAATAAATTTACTTATATGTGGGACCCACTCCTTTATAAAAACAAAATATCAACCCACCCCTACCCCACCTTCCTCCCTCTTTCTTCTCTTCCCCTTCAACTCACTCCATTTCATCTTCTTTACAAGAACACCCATATCAAAGGCCAAAACAACACATATATTAAAGAAAGATCTACCTGACGGGAAAGATCACCGAGAATATATTAAGGGACAACTCTTCAAGAGCAAGATCACCGGTGGCGATATGAGGGACACCGAGAAGATTCGACAACCGACTAGCATAGGTTCTCTTTCCGACACCGGGGCATCCAAGAAACACCCACTGGAAGTTTCTAGAAGTTTGGGATCTGAGAAATTAGGGGTGTGGTGGTGGTGAGATTCGATGTCGGAAACAATGGCGGTGGTGGTAGTGGGTAGGGATTGTTTGGAGAGGAGGGAGAGTGATGGAGATAGTGAGGGTTTGAGGAGGCAGGTGAAAGCAACATAATAACTGAGGCACGTACAAAGATGAAGCAAGGTAAGCCTAAAAGCCACCAGAATCATGTTTGCTAAAAGCAAAATCATACGCTTCTATATTACTCACCTTCGTGATAAAAAAAAAAGCCCCCTTCTTTGCAAGTATCTGTTGTTTTCACTTATCCAAAAACCTCCAACTACATTGCCATTCCACCACACAAAAGTGAGCCATTTTTATTACTTATTTCTGTAGTTAGTATACAAGAAAGAGGAAGATTTGTGTGTTTGGAGTAAATTCGAGAGATATTTGTGTGTAGTATGATACAGACGAATGAATAAATGAGAGCAGAAAATATTGAAGCTAGAAAATTACAATGTGTGCAGCAGATCCCATAAAACAGGTTAAGTTATTTTGTTTTTACAGTAAGGGTGTTTTTGTCAATTCACACCCTTTTAACTGAGAAAATTAACTGATGTTAGGCCTAGGACTGTCCGGGAATGAAATTGCAAAAGTTGGGGACTATAGCTGTAATTTTAGAAAGTTAGGGACTAAAGGTGAAAAAAGGACAAACCACAAGGACTATCCGGACATTTTTCTCGAAATATTAAAAGAATATTTATTTAATAAAATAAAAATAAATCAGTGTCTCTCTCTCCAAACTCTCTCTCTTTCATATTCTTTGTTCACGCCACCAGCACTATAAACCACCACCACCTACCCTACCATCACCATTCACCACCACTACCACCCACCTACCACCACCACCTTCTTCCACCGGCCATCACTACCCTCCCCTAAAACCACCAGCACCTCCCCCCCACCCCCACCACCACTACCACCCACCTTCCGCCACCACCTACCCACCACCACCACCACCCACCTTCCGCCACCACCTACCCACCACCACCACCACAGCCTGACATGCTTTCCGACGGTAACAGATCTTGTTCGCGAATGCTGTTCATAGATCTGCAACTCGCGAACGTTTGCAATCTAGTATCAACAAACAGGACGACTTTTGTAATTTACTCTAACATAAATGAACGACCAAACATCAAGGACGCGGACGCTTCTACGTAGATAAACTTTGTAATCATAATTGTATTAGATTGTAATTGTGTAACTAGGGTTACATGTGAGTGTTTATATAGACCACCATATTACACATCTAGTCCCTATGCTATACTATTTTGTCTGATATACGTTGTTACGAAACAAAACTAAACCCTAAAGCTTTTTGATTCTTTTAGTTCTGTAGTGTACGCTAATCTGCAATATATTAAGTATGCCAGGTACACCAAGTTGTGTGTCTGTTTCCATGTTTTAGCTATCCCTTGTGTATTTCCCCCAATCTTTTCATTTTGTTATGCCTTGATATTGGTTTCATTTTTTGAGTTTAACGGTGCCGCAAAAGAAAATCCTGGATCAGCTGGTGCTGGGGTTGTGCTGTGTGAAGTAGATGGGTCACGTGCGTCATAAAGGGCACTCATCATCTTTGTGTCTTTTGCACTCCATGCACTAGTAGGCGAAGGAGATGCTGTTTTATATGAATATTTTCTTTGTTAATTTCTAGGTTTAATCGAAGCATTACGATCATGCTGTCTTTGTGCTTTTTATGTATAATCCGGTTGAAGGGGATGTGGAGGTGACAAGCTTGCATAGTACAATGAGAGAAGACTATTCATAAGTAAGTTGATTCACTGTTGTAAACTTAATATCATCTATAATTTGTTGTAGTGGATGAGCACACTGGTACAGTTCAGCCGAATTTCTTGAATGATTCTTGGGTTTATGAGGGGTATTTTTACCAACATATACGATCTTTTTTTTTTTTTTTTTTTCGTATGTACATGGATGTGTTAATTTTTTTATGTTCTTTATTTGAAAAATTAAGGTTCTCTTACACGTTGAGTTTGTTTTAGTTTCTTTAGCTTTTAATTTCAAGTTCATATGTTATGTGAGTGGTTTACATGTTGGTAAAGGGGTGGGAAAAATGGAAGGCAATGCTGGTTACTGTAAGTAGTATTTACATCAATGTCTGTTTGCATTAAAAGGCATCAGAAGTAGCATGTTCTACAAAAGTTACTGGCTTTTATCATAATCAAAAGTGTGACCATGTATGCACTAACATTTAACAAATTTCATAACCAAAAAGGCCGTCATATCATGTTGAAATATGACAATTTATCATTATCATCTAGCTTTTTTTGTTATATATCATAAATCTTAAGAATGCTGTCATCTGTAATTTGAAACTTCTGCAAAATGAAATTTGCAGGAGGGACACAGTTAAGCAATGTGGTTCGGTTCTCTAAACTGTCGTCTACATAGAAGCAAAGAAAATAACACTCTAAAGCCTAAAGCCTAAAATGAGTGAATTGATGCTCAGTAATTCGGTCTATTTTACTAAGAAAAACAAGTCAGTATAGTTGTTTGATGTATCTGTTTAGCTCAGTGATCCTTTAACTGAGTTTATAATATTGTTGTTACACTATTCTCTTTTACATACCTCTTAACTTTTAAGACAGTCTACCCTCATTCGAAGGTGTTATCAACATGTATGAAGTGCTTATGTTGTCAAAGCTGTTGGCTTTAGATGATAATTCACCGAGTATTGTTGCATGGTGTATGACCAGATGCCGGAGCCAAGGTGGGTGATCTCCATGGGAAGTTGTGCCAATGGCGGTGGATACTACCCTTACTCATACTCTGTTTTCTATGTCTCTGGCTGCCCACTAACAACTTAGGCTCTTTTATAAGGGCTTCTCCAGATTCCAGCTGCAGTAAAATATCAAAAGGTGAGACTTGCATGATGCTATGGGCCTGGCTTTTGGCATATGCTTTATTTTGTTTTTACCGAATAAGTTGTGCATTTGCTCTTCCTGCATATGTATACATGTAGATGAAGCATTTATGACTTGTGAGACAGCTCAAAATTTTTTGCATGTTATAGTTAAAAATGTATGATTAGGGTTTAGTTGCATACTTATGTATGGTCCATGAGCCCAAAATAGGTTTCCTTAGGGTATCTTACTTGCATATATTGAGGGTTCCCCTTTCATGGTAATTATTAAATATTTCAATTCACTTTTACATGATATCAGAGCTTAGGCTCTCGGTACCATACAAACACTAGCCAAGGCCTGTTCTTGTTCATTTGGAAAACCTGTTTTTGTCCCACTCTCAGATTCCTGCTACTTGTTCCTGTCTGAAATTCCTGCTACGTGTTCTGTCGTATTATATATCCTTGCTGCGTGTTCACTGCTTCTTCAAGAAACCTGTTTCCTTTCCAGAACTGCCATCGTCCCAATTCTCCGATAGACACCTATGATTATGGCACCTAAAGAAAGTGTTGCCAAACCACTATCAACTGCGCCTCTACGAACCACTGTCATCTCCATCACTACCACCCATGCGCTAGTGCGTGACTGGCTGGATCTTAGCCGGATTTTGTCTTCGACGTTCATGTTTCCATTTGTTTTAACCCTTGTCGTTGCACATAGCAGCCATCGTTTGCTCTCATCGGAATCTCGCACACTTTTTACAAAATAGAACGATGCTACCACTTGTAACGTGTCCAGAACCACAGCTGACCATTCCTGTTTTTCCGTCCAGACAATTCAAATTAAATATTCTGTCCCACAATAATTGTTTTCGGTTCCAGTGATTCCAGGCCAGTGGCGGACCCAAGAATTTTTACCTGGGGGTGCGGAAAAAAATTAAAAATTATAGGCCCCTAGCTATATAAAAAAAATTGCGGGTTGGATTGGGTCGGGTCATGCAAAACAAGTAAACATAAAGAAACAAAGTTTCGTGGGCCGGATCAAATCAGAGCCGTTCCTACGTTTTCGGAGGCCCTAATCGAACTACGAAGTGGTGGCCCTTTTGCAAAAGTATCATTTTCAACATATTTAGTAACAAAACCCTCCTTTATCCGGGCTTGGGACCGGCAATTATAAACTAAAAAGTTTATAATTGGCGTAGTTAATTTTTTTTTTTTTTTGAAAGTCATATGTTTTCTATAATTATAGTATATGTTTAAATAAAATCTACTTTTCTAGCTTTAACCGAGGCAAATTGTTTGATGAAATTATCGTAATCAAGTTCTTCTAAAAAATCTATTTAAGAAATTTAATAACAAACTGAAATCAGCAATTCAGCCCTAATTAAACAACTTAAAATCAGCAAATAATGAAATAACTCAATAAGCATGTAATCCCTAAACAAGATATTCAAATTGGCAAATACACCCTAGTTCCCTATTCAATAAATGAGGATGTGAATGTCTAACCTGAGTGAGAGCCACAAAAAGAGTCTGAGTGCCAAATCACAAATGGTTTCAGTGAGGATATACAAGTTCGACTTCGACAAATCACAAATGGTATCAGTGTGTTCCTGAATCCTGTTCCAAGTTCGAAATTGTGCAGAGTTACTGTTCCTGAACGGCTGAACAGAGTGTATATAAAAGATTAAAGGCTTTAGAAGATGGATAATGGTTCGAAATTGTGATTCTGTTCCTGTTAAATGTTCGATTAAAGGCTTTAGTTACCTTGTTCGATTATGCAGACTACAGAGTCGCTCCTGATGCCGCCATGATTATTGCCTTTGCCTGTACACGTTGATTGCTCATTGTTCTCGATTCCGCTGCACGTGCTCTGATCGATATGATGATAGCCGATAGCGCTACTTTGGCTTCTGCACCCGTGCGTTCATTGTTCACAGTCCACAGATGAGAGTTATGCTTGGGTTATTAGGTTTATGATTAGCTATTTGGGCCTGATCTGCTAAAATGGGCCTAATATAAAGTGTTGATACATGTATGTGGACGCGACTCGACTCGACGCGACTTGGTCCGGTTCGACCCGGTTAGGTTCGGCTCAAGCCCGACGTCACGACATTCCTCCGTCGTGCGCCCCAGAGTTCGACACGCGAAGCACGGAGAGCCGAGAATGTTTCCCGCTTGACACATCATCATGACATCATCATGATGATGTCATGATGATGTCATCAGTTGACTAAACATTACAAATCTTCAAATCTGCATATGTTTGAAGAAGTTACGTGCATGATCCATTATGCTTGGGCCAATCATCATCAAGACAGAATGCACTTGGGCTTAAATCTTAAACTGGGCCGGACTCAATTCATGTCGACGAAACAAGGATATGGTTGACGAAACAGACTTGTTTCGTCAACATCAATTCAGTTTCGTCGTCTTTCACATGTGATTCGTCGAGTATGGTCTGATTCGCCGAGTTGTATTTGTCTCGTGGTGTCTGTGGGTATAAATAGAGTTCATTACTTCTGTTTTAGAAAGTAGAACACATAGAGAACACGGAGGAGAGAACAGAACACACACACACGAGAGAACGAGAGAGAGAGTTTACAGAATAGATTTGTAAACCTTGTGCTGTAACTGACTTTTTCTAGTATTAATACATTTGTGTTAATCGTTGAATCTCGTGTCTATATTATCATTGTCGTGTTCGATCTCGGTTTGCTATCTCGGTTGGATTCCGCACAACCGGGTTGGTTTGTACACAAGGATTAGGCGACTAGATCCTCCCCTAGCCGGACCTACAAGTGGTATCAGAGCCTTGGCTCTTCTCCTTGTTAAAACCGAGCGTTTTCGGGTTGTTTTCCGGGTGTTTGAAGTTCTTATATTTTCCGGAAAATCTGTTGAATCTTCGAAATTTCTGGTGTTTGGCTGCTAGTTCATCAGAAAAACCTTGCTTAAAACTGATTTGTGAATGGTTTGTTAAGGTTTTTAGTGAAGTTTGGAGCAAAACGGTGTTTCGGAAAGTTGTAGGCTTATCGGAAAATTCTAAGTTTCTGAAGTGTTCTTCAAATATTCATCCTATCTTCAAACGGTTCTTGATATTATCAACTTTTTGATCTTGATCTAAGAACTTGTCAACTTGTTTGTGTATTTGAATTTATGGTTGGATTATAATATTGCATTGGAACTTGTTGTTTGATTAAGATAAGAAATCATCATTTGGTTGGTGAAATGAGTATGTCTTGAGCCGAAAGTGGGTCTGCATTGTGTCAGGAGGTTAAAAGTTAACAATGACAGTCGCACAACATTAAACGGTCGCACAAGATGTTTTGAAAGTCAAGACTAAATTGTACAAGTTGATTAAAGAATCACACAAGATCTGGGCTTCACTTTTGGGCTTCTGATTACTTTAGATTTCTGTTTGGGCTTGGGCTGCAGTCTTGAGTCGCACAAGACTCCTTTCAGTCGCACAAGAAGTATCAGTTGGACAAGAGTTGATTGATCGCACAAGACTTGTTTAAGTCGCACAAGAACTGGGCTTACACAACAAGAATTGGGCTGCTGTTGGAATTTTATTTGGGCTGCTGATTTGAGTCACACAAGAAGTGGGTCGCACAAGGTTATCTAATCGCACAAGGAGTTGGGCTCGCACAAGAAAATTTGGGCTTCTGTTTGGGCTTCGGTTTCATCACATTCAACATCTGTTTCGTCTTTTAAGTTGTTCCGTCGACTTCAAGGATCTTTGTTTCGTGGGACTTTGTTTTGTCAAGATATTTAAAAAAAAAAATAATAATAATAATTTATTATTTGTTTGAAGGTGTTTAACTGTTTGTTTGAGGTGTGATTTTCCGGTATTATTATTCTTGATCAAAAATGAATCCGGCCTGGACGGCGTTTGTGTCTAGCACTAGCTTGTATGGCATTCCTCCTCCAACAACAGACATGTATGGAAATCCGCTTGAACCAGTTCCTCAACCAGTGCCTCAACAGCAAACCCAAAGGCCTCCTGTGACAACTGATCTACATGGCAATCCCATTCAAGTTCCTGTTAAGCCAGCTCAGCATGGGAACCAGAACCCTTTTAGAAATCAAGGAGACCAGCAGAATCAGAACAGGAATAATGAGCGTACGTTGATACCTGTCAACAACCAAAGCCAAGCAGGACCATCAAATGCTAACCAGGCACTTGTGGTTCAAGTATATGATGTTGGTGATTGGTCAATCCGGTTGAGTAGTGATGCTCCAGATGGAACAGCTTGTTTTGCTGAGGTCGTCAAGGATTTAAATCACGCCAGTGGTGGAGAATCTTCCGCCAATGGTGGTGAGTCTTCTGAGGATGAAGAGTCATCTGGTTACAGCAGAAGTTCAGATGAGGAATCCTTGAGTTCAGGCAATGATCTTTTGGATGACACGTCAAGTGTGCCAGTTGAAGCAGAGGTTGATGAGGTATTGGGAGACACTGCAGCAGAAAATCATAGGAGATCTATATTGGTGGATCAAGCTGCTTATTCTTCGTCTTCTCTCCATTCAGCCGTTATGGCTAATGTCGACAGTTCGTCCAGTCAGGTATGTGTCGATGAACCCACTGCGACTATTTGTGATAATTGTGCTAGATTAAACGTTAAATGTTCTGATTTAGAAGCAAACTTGTCTGAGTTGCAAGGCAAACATGATGCTTAACAAGCTAGTTTGTTTGACTTGCAAAACAAACATGTTGATTTAGATGCTAAGTGGTGTGAGTTGCAAGGCAAACACGAGGCTTTGCAAAACAAGTATGATGTGACATTCATCCACAATCAAAAGTTGACCGTGGATCTTTCTAAATGCACTGAAGCCAACATGTTTTATGAAAACCATGAAAAGGACTTTAAGTCGATGATTGAAACATTAAAGAAAGATAAAACCGAACTGACAAAAATGGTTTCAAGAAAACAAACTGACATAAATTTGTATATCACACGTCTTGAGATAATGCAAAAAGAAATGGCTTGTGTTAAAACCGAAAGTGAGGCGATCCAACTGAAGCTAGACAGTTATTTGAGCTCTAGCTATGTGTTGGATCACATCATTGACGTACAGAAAGAGAAACGGGATGTCACATGCATAGGTTACAAGCAATGTCCACCACCTGTCAGACACAATTATGATGCACTGCCTGATGAGGAATATAGAACTCACTTTGAACCATCTGTTCCTCTAGATGTTAATGAATTTGCCACAGGACTCGGATACAAGCAAGAAGTATCGTCAGATTCAGATGTGTCAGCAGATACCTTTGTAACTGCTGAACCGAATCAGGATCCTCCAGTTGTGATTGAGGATACTGATTCTTCTGATGATGAGTCTGATGATACTGATTCAGCAAAGTCTGATGCGGTGATAAAAGATGAGGACATACCTCTTGAGAATCACATTCTGTGTGATCCTCCTGGAAAACCCGCTAAGACTATTGCAACTGAGTCCTCGTCTGAGAAAGAGTCGGAGAGTGTGGATTTGCTGTACACTCTTGTTGGTGATGATAAAATTTATTCAGACAAAGATTTTCCTATTAAGAATGTTAATCAATCATTAATCTGTAAAGTCTTTGAAAATTCAACAAGTAAGTTTTTGGGAAAGACAGGATCACGTGTTACTGTAACACAGTGCCCTCCTATCCCAAAGGCCGAAGTTCGAAAACAATTTGGCAATCAAAAGTTACCAACAGTGCAAAAATAGCAAAATCATGCCAAATCAAAAGGTAAAACACCGACTCAAAATCCAAGGAAGCCGAATCAGAAGAAGAAAAATAATGTGAACTTTGTGAAATCTAAGGGAACGGACAAAATTGCAAATTTTGAAAACCAATCTAACTTAGATTTTGTCAAGAAAGCAACAGTGAGGAAAAGAAATGAACTAAACTGTTCGAAACCTAGTACCTCGAGATCACAAAGTTCATCATCATCGGCAAGACGACCACATGATACTTCGGGGTTTGTTGAACGAAGATCATGTTTTGAATGTGGGACAATTGGACATATCATTCGAAATTGTCCATATCTTCATAAGTTGAAAGCAAAAATTGATGCCCCCCATGGTAACAATTACCATAAAAGATCTGCTTCACCAAAACAGGACCCTCGTCTTGTTAAACAACAAGAAGTGAAACAGAGAAAGAAACAACGGAAAAATGTTGAAAAGGTTTTAAAACCAGAGGTTGTCCAAACGCAGTCTGTTAAGTTAGAAATTAAAAATGAAAAACAAAAACAGATTTGGAAACCAAAACCAGTAATTGTTTCAGGGGGAGCTACATATATTCCGAATCATCGGGAAATGGATGTCACAATCCTCGATGATGACGGACGACCCAAGTCTGTGAAGGCTTGGGTCCCCCTCTCCAACTAATCTCTGAATGAGTGTGCAGGATGTTCCAGGAGGAACTATTGATAGTCTTAAGATTGTTGATAGTGGAGCGTCCATGCACAAGATCGGCGACACCAGACTCCGAAACATCATTATACTAGGAGTTGTTGCCTTTGATGGAGAGAGGAGGAAAGAAGACAAAAAGATGTCTGATGAAGGAAAAAGGAATGAAGTTAAAAATAAAAAAATTCGACCAGATGAAATATGTGCCAAAATTTGGTTGTTATGGTTTTTGATCGGGTCATCAGGAAAGATTCAAATGAAAAGTACGCACCTGCAGCACGTTTGAAGTTCAAAATCAACAAGATGAACGTGCAGTGTATTTTTCTCCACGGTGTGAATGAAGAAAATGTGTTTGTTGAACGAACCAACCGGGTGTGCGGATGCCTTGGCGTGGATTGAACAACCGCACACTACTTCTCAAGAGAAAGACAAAGACCTTCGCTGGTGCAATTTGGAAAACCAGCCGGACCCAGAGGTCTGTGATCTTGTTGCTGTGAAGAGACTTCTCAGTAGCTACAAAGAATCGACTTTGAAGTCCACACTGGGTGGATATCCAGTTTGGGAGAGCGCTCAGATTCCTGGCAATGCACGAAGCAGTTGCAGGATACGGTTTTGAATTTCTAATCTCTCCTATACTTGTCGATATTTAAGCTGCTTTATAATTTATTATCCTCTCCTACAGCACTCTTTGACCAGACACGTTGAACTCGAATATCACCTCACACGTGATTGTTTCAATATGAAACTCGTCAATGTTGTCATGGTCCACACCGATGACCAACGTGCCGACCTTTTTACCAAAGCATTTGACAAATCAAGATTTGACTATTTATTATTGGTAAACGGCATTAAGGTCAAGCAAGAGTAAAACTAACATCGGAAAATCATTTTTGTAAATACCTTTGTGTCTTTTAAATTTATCTTAGTTTGTTGATTTTAGGGGGAGTAAATCCAAATTTGAAAAATCCAAAAACATTGAAAAATTTCAAAAGCACAAAAACAATAGAAAAACAAAAATGAGTTTCCTGGCGAGCAAAAGAGAAAATGATAGTACATCAGTGGTCTGTCTAAACCTCTTTAAACCTAAAATGAAGAACGATAAGCAGTTCTATATAAGATGTATCGGTAGGCTCACAATCATTTTAAAGTGTGCAGGGTGATATAAACTTAAATCGACTGAAGACTGGGTGGGAACCATTCATTGGCATATGGTCTTAGTACCAAAATTTCGTTTGATAGATTGCCGAGGTTCTGAGATATTCGGTCTTTATGCTGCTTATCATCTGGGTATCATGGTTGTATCTTTTTCCGAAAAATAACGGGGATGCAAGTCTAGATCTTCCATGATACCATACATACGTGTACATATTGCATACGACCTCAATAAGTGATCAACAATCACATGTCCACAAATTAAGTGATAATATATCACATTTATCCGGGAGTCAAGTTCGTCTCTCTGCTGTACGAAAGTACTGACCTGTTCACGGACTTGCTCCTGTGCCCTCATGCATCGAAAATCAAGTTCCTCATCAATAAGTGATTCTATCACATAGGGCTTGTTTTCAAATCAAAATAAGTGAGAATCTCACATCATATACGGTCAAACAGATGATAATCGGTATACTCACCGGTAAGATGAACCCTCGTGCATACCTTGATACGGGAATGTGTCGTGATGTGGATGAACACCGGTCGGTAAGTATAAATCATACCTTAACGTATCCCCTCGCCATGATTACAAATGATAAGTTGAGCTTATGTGGACAACAATACCGATAATTGTTATAGGATGCTTATCTTAAATGTTAACTAAAAGAACAACAAGAGCGTTTTGGCATGACCGTACACTGATATGATTCTCTTACCCTCGAAACTCGCAAAAAGAATGTCTGTAAATATTTATTTAATGCTTTCAGTTTCTGCATCTTTGTATATATTTATTTACTGCTTTCAGTCTTTACATTTCAAATATTAAAACACACCTAAAATCTGTTTTAATTTAAACTTTCTAAAAGCCAAAAAGATTTTATTTCTATTTTATTTTCGATCGTACGATGTTGGAGCTCGAGTCTTCGTTACCTGAAACCTGATTGAAAACCGAAACGACTGATTCTTCATAAACGGTCGAAATTTGCAAGTTTTGAAAGTTAAAAACTAAAATTGACAAATTTGTTAAACTTTCAAACTGTCGGACGGTAGTTGATTGAGATATGGTCATACGTGTGTCATTTGTTTATGCTAACTATATTCCAAGCAGTTGTTCTCATTACGCGTTTAGATTTCTTGCATGTGCAGATTCTAAAGGCAAGGAGAACATAGTCGATGACAAGCTTCGGAATGAAGACACGACGTGAAGGCTCTCAAAAGATAAAGATGATCGAGTTGCCGCTGACCATCATCAACACCACAAGGATCTCAAGTTGTAAAGATCAAGACATTCACGAGCATAACTCAAGGGGGAGCTTATGTTAAGGGGGAGTTTGTCAACACACTTCCTACATGAAACGGGGAGTTTGTTGATACACTTTCTTCTTACAAGACGTGAAGACTTTGAAGATCCTCCGACATAGAAGACATGAAAGGCGAATCTCGCGAGTAGCGTCCAAGGGGGAGTTTGTTGATACATGTATGTGGACGCGACTCGACTCGACGCGACTTGGTCCGGTTCGACCCGGTTAGGTTCGGCTCAAGCCCGACGTCACGACATTCCTCCGTCGTGCGCCCCAGAGTTCGACACGCGAAGCACGGAGAGCCGAGAATGTTTCCCGCTTGACACATCATCATGACATCATCATGATGATGTCATGATGATGTCATCAGTTGACTAAACATTACAAATCTTCAAATCTGCATATGTTTGAAGAAGTTACGTGCATGATCCATTATGCTTGGGCCAATCATCATCAAGACAGAATGCACTTGGGCTTAAATCTTAAACTGGGCCGGACTCAATTCATGTCGACGAAACAAGGATATGGTTGACGAAACAGACTTGTTTCGTGTTGTTCAGTTTCGTCGTCTTTCACATGTGATTCGTCGAGTATGGTCTGATTCGCCGAGTTGTATTTGTCTCGTGGTGTCTGTGGGTATAAATAGAGTTCATTACTTCTGTTTTAGAAAGTAGAACACATAGAGAACACAGAGGAGAGAACAGAACACACACACACGAGAGAACGAGAGAGAGAGTTTACAGAATAGATTTGTAAACCTTGTGCTGTAACTGACTTTTTCTAGTATTAATACATTTGTGTTAATCGTTGAATCTCGTGTCTATATTATCATTGTCGTGTTCGATCTCGGTTTGCTATCTCGGTTGGATTCCGCACAACCGGGTTGGTTTGTACACAAGGATTAGGCGACTAGATCCTCCCCTAGCTGGACCTACATAAAGAAAATCTATTAGAAAACTGGTGGCCCTTCAAATTTGGTGGCCCTAGGCCTGGATCTAGGTTCATAAGCCCAATGGGCCGGCTCTGGATCAAATCGGGTCGGGTTGGGTCAACTTCAATTTTGAAACAATCAAACCCTATTTCCTAACTTCCTATCACATTAACAAACAAAGTTTCAAGTAAAATAGTAAACAACATAAAAAACCATCACAAGTAACTAAAGTAACAACAAAAAACCATCAAAGTTAAAACCCTACCTACTTGTATTTACCCTAATCATTAAATAAAACAACAAAAAAAGTTATCTAAGACATAGCTTGGTCTTTAATTAGAAGAATCCGACGAAAAAAAGTGATCCAACCCTTTTCCTCTTGAGAAATCACGTCATAACTTCTCTACTCATGGTTCTTATCACATATAAATTGCTCCACATGTTCATAAAACAACACTAAACACTTAAACAAAATAAATAATCATGTTCAACCAATACCATAGTCCATAAGTTTCAATTTTAATTTTAAAACATTGAAGCCCTAGTTTTAAATGTTGATTAGTAATCATATAAACAAACAAAACTTAAAATAAAACAACAAAATAATTAACTACAAGTCTAGTACAACTAAAAAACCATCAAAAAACATAAAAAAAAAAAATCAAACCGTTATACATCTATATTTTCTCCTAATCACCACATAAAACAACAAAAAACAATCAACAAAGGTTGGTGTGTGAACTTATAGTTATTAGAAAATTTCAATGTTTAAATTTGGTTTATTGAGAAAACGTGCGTTAACCAATGTAAGTAAATATATTGTATGTCAATATATCAAAATTCATAACACAACCTCATACAATAAACAAACCAACATAAATGATTTAATAAATGTATGCATGTTGCACCGTATTATGGTGTGCCAATGAATGAATGTATGTTGCACGGTATTATGGTGTGCCATGAATGAATGTATGTTGCCAAGCATGTCCCACGATGAGTGTTTTCGGTTCCAGCTTACTTATCCCTGTGTTAGTCGTGTTCCCGTTTCGATTTCCTCTGTTCATGTTTTATGTTCCCGGTCTTTGGTAATGTTCAAAATGTTACAGCCTCTGCCCAGTCCCTGTCGTGTGTTACGGTCCCCGCTATAGTTCTTGTCTAGTGTTACAACCCCCGTGATCCTCGTAGTATGTTGTACATTCTTTGTTTTGTTCCTGTCCTGTGTTACATTCACTGTTCTGGTTCAAGGTTTCAGGTTCCAGTATATTTTAATTTTCAATAAATGGGTGAAATACCCAAGTACCAAAGTCTAGTGGCATTGCAATAGTTCAAATTCAATATGCAACTTGATCAATGATGTTGTAGATTGTGGGGACTGGTGGTCATGTGTTTATATTTTATTTTTAGAGTTAATTACGTTTTTCGTCCCTGTGATTTGTCAAAAATCACTATTTCAGTCTATTAGTTTAAAAATTGCTATTTCAGTCCCTGTGGTTTCACTTTCATAACTATTACAGTCCACCTCCGTTAACCCCATCCATTTATTCTGTTAAGTTTTGATGAAATGACTAAAATACCCTTTATTTAAAAAAACAATATAAAAAAATGTCTCTCTCTCTCATCCCTGTCTCTCTCATGTTGCCCCCATCCATTACCAGTAACCTGATTTTATAAACTACTGTATCAATTTGGGTTTTATAACAAATTAATTCCTTTTTCAATCCAAATAACAATCTGAAACCCCAAATCTCATTAACAACCGCACAACCATAACAGTACCACTTCACACCACGATCGTTCACAACCGTTGACCACCACCACGATCATTCCCTATCGTTCACCACCACTATCCCCACCGTTTCACAACCTAATCAAAAGCGACCTCTATGGCTTAAACCACCAGCCACCACCACCGCAAAACACCACCACCGTCACAAACCTGGTTGCTTTTCTACCATGTTAGCAAAACGAACATCTCAACTAGATACTTCCCTAAATCCGACAACTTAGCACCGATAAGAGATATATTAATTCCCCAAATCTCAACTAGACACTTCCCCAACCCCACCCAAATTCCCAAACATTCATCCAAAAACATCAAATCAACAACATAAACACTCATTAAGTACCACAACTCACCGCAATTCTTGTAGATCTTATGGTCGTTCACTCACCCTTCAGTCGTCCGAACCTAACTCCGTCAACCGGAGCTCCTATTCTCTTCAAGATATGGACATTTTCGACATCCACAACTTCCGATAGTGAGAATCATTGAAGGAGGTTGCGGCTGAGTTGATGGTGGCGGTGGTGAGAAGGGGCGGGGGGGGGGAGGAGGTTGCGGCTGAGTTGAGGGTGGCGGTAGTGAGAAGGGGGGAAGAAGGTGGTTCAACCTAACCACCAAATCATTCACCTGTAGAGACACTCCAAAACTTCAAATTGATAAACCACAAGTTTGATGAACTTAAATTGTTAAAGAGAAAGAGAACGAAACTTTAATTATTTTAAAGTTTTATAATTTTGTATATTAGTTTTTTACAGGGGCAATATTGTCATTTCATTAAAACTTAATAGAATAAATAGACAGTGTTAAGTGAGTGGACTGTAATAGTTACGAAAGTGAAACTACAGGGACTGAAATAGCAATTTTTAAACTAATGGACTGAAATAGTGATTTTTGACAAACCACAGGGACGAAAAACGTAATTAACTCTTATTTTTAATAAAGAAACTCGTATTGATTCTCAAACGGTGAGTATGAAAGCGCCTGAATTGGTCAAACTAAGAAAGTCAGTCATGTTGACCGGGTTAGAGAGAGTGAGGGGATAAAACCCCTAACCAAGTCTTCATGTTTTGCTACCTTTTACTCTTTTAGTAGAGGTGTACAAGTACAAAACCGAGTTTGGTCCCAAACTACTTCGGGTTGAGAACCCCTAGCCACTCAAATCGGTTTGGGTCGTGTTCTAAATTGGGTTGGCCAATAAACTTGTTTTTTCAGTGGGTATAAATCATTTTTTTCAATTCCCCCAAACCAGTCCGGGCTCAAACGGGGTTTGGCATGCAAAATCACAAAATCCAGGCTGGGTCCGGCCCAATCTGTTTTATACCCTTAAATCCAATTTACAACAGTACAACTTAACCGCTTATTTTATTATAGTACGTATCGTTTGTTGAAAACTAATAGAGTTAATTACTGTTTTCGTCCATGTGGTTTGTCAAAAATCACTATTTCAGTCCATTAGTTTAAAAATTACAAATTCAGTCCCTGTGGTTTCACTTTCGTTACCATTTCAGTCCCTGTGATTTCACTTTCGTAACCATTTCAATCCATTATTCTGTTAAGTACCGGGACTGAAATGGTTACGAGGTGGACTGAAATGGTTACGAAAGTGAAACTACAGGGACTGAAATCGCAGTTTTTAAACTAAAGGACTGAAATAGTAATTTTTGACAAACCACAGAAACGAAAACAGTAATTAACTCAAACTAATATGTATATTTTTTTCACCTACACAACCCAATGTTTCACACTCATTAACAACGTAGCATAAACCATTTTTCTATTAAACAAATTTGATTTATGATTTTAGTTTATTCTATACAAATCTAAAGCTACACAACCCAATGTTTCACGCTCATTAACAACCCAACATAAATAATTTTTCTATTAAATAAATTTGATTTATGATTTTAGTTTATTCTATAAAAATCTAAACAACCAAGAGAATATGGACAAGTGGCAAAAGTATTAATTAGTTTATTCTATAAAAATCAAATTAACCCACTAAGTTTGAATACAATTGAAGCTTTTAATCCTAAAACAATGTTGAAGGATCAAAATGGCAAGTTAGTTTAATTAGTTTTATATTAATTATTTGATTGTTTAGAATTATCTTGCAGGTTTAGATAAACAAACCGTAACCTTCTGTTAGAAGTCCAAATAAACCCGTATGTAAGTCTGTAGGTCAAGATTGCCAGGTCTTAACTTTTAACACATTTTTTACTACCAATTTAAACTTTAAAGAGACGATCTGGAAGAATGATTTTGACATGTTGCTTATTGGAGATTCTATGCAATGATAAGGCATTTACATTATTCGAATTATGTAGCTGCGAGTGTGAACTTTCATATTAACATGATAATTATGCGATAGTTTGTATATTTTTACAAAATGATAATGCGAATAAACATCTGATCATTAGTTTACTAAGATGTGCTACATGTGGCTTAGATATGTTGAAGCTGATCATTTTGTCAAAATTGTTAGGGCTCCAAATGGTGAATTGATTGATATTGTCACGGGGTGTATGACCAGATGCCAGAGCCGCTGTGGGTGATTTTAATGGGCAGCTGTGCAATACTCATTCTCTGTTGTTAGGGGTTTTGACCGGATTGTACAAGTTGACATTTATGTCCCTGGTTGCCCACCCACAGCCGAGGCTCTATTGTACGGGCTTCTTCAGCTGCAGAAATTTTATTTTAGCAAACAGTGAAGTTCAGCGGACTTTTGGAAGTCCATATAATTTTTTAAACACGTTTTTTTTTAATAAAAACTTGTATCAGTTTTCAAATAGTGTGTATGATTGTGTATGTCATTCAATGCTCAAAACCGTCTGAATTAGTGAAACTGGGAAAACTACCGTTTCAAGATTCTAAACTGGGTTAGACAAAACCACAGCCCCTATTCTATCCATCATGTTTTGTTTATGCTCTTATAACCCAACAGATATACTTTATTAAGCCCGCAGACTTTGTATGTATGATTTGTTGTTGCCCCATCAATAAATCTAAGTTGTATATTATACTATTTAACAACAACCTTACCAAGTAAATCTAAGTTTTATATTATGTTATATTGTACTAAACAAATTTCATAAATATGTCTAAACTTGTAACTAAGTGAAGATTCCAAACATTTGGATATATTTTTGTAAATAAAGTTATTATATATCTTGGAAAGTGATTCATCATGATGCGTTAAGAACAAAGTCTAATTAAACGGCACTTGCAATTATTTTAAGGATAGAAAGTAATTCCATTGAAGCACCAAGTAATTCCAATTATTACCGAATTAACCGATGAAATTGAACCTATATAACCGAATCGGCGAATTGCACCAAAAACAGTGGGTCGGTTTAATATTTTTCTGAAAAACGTCAATAGTGAGACTATGACTGTGATTAAAACCTACTTGAGACGTTCTTTCATGTGCATGTTACCATACTAGCGTCATCCCGAATTCCTAATAATGATCAACTTGAGCAGCATACATCAATGATAAAAATTGATTCGGTTAACGACTGAATGGGTTTGATACACTAAGAGAGTTTGTGTAGGACTCACAGTTTTAGTAGGACCACTGTGGAGAGCAACTTATGAGAAAGGCCCACCCCCAACCCTTAATAGGGGTTAGAATTTTTGTGGTAAAAAATAAAGACATCTTAATTGTTGACTAAAGGTTCCTCTCTGCCCTTGACTTCCAAACTTAATTAACACGGCTTTGAGAGTGCATATATATTTTCGGTACCACTTGAGAAAGCATAAAACCACACCTCATTGATAAATAAACAATATATATCATGTGGCATACTAATACTATTACTCATCTTTTTCTTATAATTCTCTTATTCGTGTTATCACAAACCTCCACTGCTAATGATGTTAACAAGTCACTTGAGGCAAAAGCTTTGGTTGCTTGGTGGCCATGTGCAAATGCTTCACATCACTGTAACTGGGAAGGAATAGCTTGCAATACAGCAGGAAGTGTAACTGATATAAGCTTACATGCTTTGGGGATGGAACCGGTCTTGCAAGCCTCAACCTATCTTCATTTCCAAACCTTGTTAGCCTTCGTATTACTTACTGTGGTGTTGAAGGAAGCATCCCAGAGCAGATTGGCTTGCTCTCAAATCTCACCTCTCTTTTCCTTTATGGGAATCAACTCACAGGTAACTTACCTGTTTCACTCACCAATCTCACCCTTTTAAAAGAGCTTGATCTTTCTCTCAACAATTTCAGTGGTAAGTTACCTGTCTCTTTCACCAATCTCATCCATTTGGAATCTCTGTATCTTTTTCATAACAATTTCAGTGGTGACTTACCTGACTCTTTCACCAATCTCATCCGTTTGAAAGCCCTCTCTCTTTCTATGAACAGTTTCAGTGGTGAGTTTCCTGCTTTGCTCACTAATCTCATCCATTTGGAATCCCTTTCTCTTTCTAGAAATAAGTTCAGTGGTGAGTTAACTGTTTCCCTCACCAATCTCACCCATTTAGAATACCTTTATCTTTATAAAAACAATTTCAGTGGTGAGTTATCTGTTTGGCTCACCAAGCTCGCACATTTACGATACCTTTATCTTTCTGATAACAATTTCAGAGGTAAGTTACCTGCGTCACTTGCCAATCTTACCAACTTAGAAAACCTTTATCTTTATGATAACAATTTCAGTTGGCGACTTACCTGTTTCCCTCGCCAATCTCACCCATTTACAATACCTTTATCTTTATAATAACAAACTTACTGGTCCAATCCCACCATCTTTTGGTTCCATGGTCCATCTCACACACCTAGACTTGAGTACAAATCAACTCAATGCATCCATCCCAAACCAAATTACTCATTTGCAAAAACTGGAATGGTTGAATCTGGGTGACAGCAATTTAGACGGTCCACTTCCCTTAAATTTTAGTAACCTATCCCAGTTGACACATTTAAACCTTGGCATGAATTTCTTAAATGGTCCCATACCTCTAGAATTAGCATATTTGAAGAACTTAGAATATGTCGACCTTAATAATAATACTCTTGTGGGTTCGGTTCATGGAAATCTGTCAAGACTTTCTTACCTTGATATTTCATCAAACCAGTTGTCTGGTAATTTGTCTTTCCAGCATTCCTGTAATTTGAGCCATCTAGACCTCTCTATGAATCAGATGACCGGAGCAATCACAAGTCTTCTAGTTTGCAGACACTTAAAGTACTTGAATCTTCGTAGTAATAATTTTGTTGGAAAAGGACTTAATTATTCAGATATCCCAGATTTGGAGTTCTTAGATCTGTCTCTGAATCATAATCTAACTTCAATCGCCCCTGGTCCTTCAGTCCAGAATAGGGAAACTGGCTTGTCTTGCAATGCTTTAAGTGGACAATCAACCTGCAAGGAACATATGCCAAGACACAAACTGCTCCACCATTTGACTATTTTTCTTCCAATCATCGTGGGACTTTACTTTATGCTTCTTGTATACATTTGTTACAAAAATCACAATTCCACAGATAAGAAAATCCAGCCAGAACAAGAAATGCATGGAAATGTGTGCTCGATATTGAATTATGATGGAACAATTGCATATGAAGACTTCATAACTGCTACTGATGACTTTGACCTCAAATACTGCATTGGAACCAGTGGCTATGGTAGTGTTTATGAAGCAAAACTGCCTAACGGTCAAACATTTGCTTTGAAAAAACTCCATCGTTTTGAAGCCAAGCAACCAACATTCGACCAGAGTTTCAAGAATGAAGTCCAAGTGTTGACCAACCTTAGGCACAAAAACATTGTCAAACTCTATAGTTTTTGTTTGCATGATAAATGCAACTTCCTTGTATATGAATACATGGAAAAAGGGAGCCTATTTTGCACTTTGAGTAACAATGAATTAGCTGTTGAGGTGGACTGGATGAAGAGAGTGAATATTATCAAAGATGTAGCCCATGCTTTGGCATACATGCATCATGATTGCAGCCCTCCTATTGTTCATAGAGACATATCAAGCAACAACATTCTCTTGAACTCAGAACTGGAAGGATTTGTTGCTGACTTTGGAGCAGCCAGATTGCTCGACCCAGATTCCTCCAACCAAACGGTAATTGCGGGAACTTTGGGATACATTGCTCCAGGTATTTGTACTTAATCTCACGCTTCTTTTATGTCTATGACTCTATTAGCTGTTAAAATTCTATCACGGTCCTTTGGTATATATTTTCATGCAGAGCTTGCGTATAACATGATTGTGACTGAAAAATGTGACGTGTATAGCTTCGGGGTGGTGGCACTTGAGACAATTGGAGGGAAGCATCCCGGAGACTTCCTCTCATCCCTGAACTATTCAACCACTGCTGGCATAACTTTGGAAAATATATTAGACAAGCGACTCCCTTATCCAACCGACAAATTGATTGAAAAAGAAATTTTGCGTGTTTGTAATGTAGTAGTAGGGTGTATTCTCACAGATCCAAAGTGCCGGCCGACAATGAGAGAGGTATCTCAGGAATTACTGCGATAAGCGCATCATTTGGGCTATCTTCCAGCTTTATCATATTCGCTTCATCACGCATCAGGAATTATTGCATTAGTTATTCGTTTGATCATATTTATATATTATGCATGCTTTATCTATCTACCTCATTACGGAATCAGTGTAATCGATCCAAAATCGTTAACCTTTGTATCGCTACACTTAATATAAAATATGTCTCGGTTTGATTCTGATGTTAGTTTTTCATTACCAATTTATGAGTTTGGGTTTTATTTTGAATTCTAGAATAATATTTAGGTTTGATACTTTTTGTTGGATTTAGTGTGCTTTTGGTTGGCGGTTTGTCAGTGCTTGAGTTCTTAAGTATTAGGCCGTGGGGTATGGGGCGGGGGTTTGGGTGTGGGTTGGGGTAAAACGCCCAAGTGACCACCCCGGGTGGGCTTGGGTTTGGGCGTGGCCCCTTGGGGCTTGGGTTTCAAGCCGGGCGTGGGGCGGTATGGCGAAGCGAGGTGGCATCTTCTCATTGGGTCACCCGCCACGTGGGCAGGCGGGTGTTTAAATTTTGAAATTCAAACTGGTCCCCCATCCCCCCATCTTCTATAACCGCCACCCGGGTCCCCAAGGGGCCTATATATTGGAACCCCAACCCACCGGTCCCCCCATCCCACGAACCAAAACCCCACCGGCTACACCCACTGTCTTGAACCGCTACCCCGCTGGTCCCCCCCATCCCATGAACAACACCACTATGGCATCCTGGACCCGTCAAGAAGAAATGGCACTCGTAACTAGCGTCGTCGACGCTATGAAGCGCCGGCCACCGGGCCAAACAAAATATTGGGCGGAAGCATTCGCGGCCTACCGACAGAACGTCGGTAACGACCGCCACAACCTCAACGCGTGCCAACATAAATGGCGCGACCTAAGGCCCAAGCTCGAGCGTTTCAAGGCTTACTACGAAGCGGTTCCCGGTGGCGAGTTAAGCCACGAGGACCGGGTGGCGGTGGCAAACATAGAGTTTCGAAGCGTGGAAAAGAAGGCGTTCGACAAGATCGAACTTTTTGAAATTTTTTTAACGCTTTAGGTTTTTTTATTTTGTAATTTTTAGAAGTTATGTAATTTTTAGGATTATGTAATTTTTAAAATTTTAATGAAGTTTTAGGTTTTTTATAAATGTTGTGTGATTTTTTTATAAATTTTTTGTATTTTTTTTTTAACATTTGCCACGCGGTGCACCCAACCCAAGCCCAACCCACGCCCCGCCATACCCCGCGGACACGTATCCGGGCAGTGGGCGGCCTCCCATTCCACGTGTCACCAAATGCCCAACCCAAGCCCCAACCCAAGCCCCACCATACCCCACGGTCTTATTGAGGTTGTTATAGAAAAGGCATGTTCTATTCGCACACGCTATTTGACTTTTTGCACATCCAAAGCGCCGCGCTATGGCCAAAGCGGGGCGCTTTGAGCTTGGTCAACAGACAAGGACTGACAGAAGGCCTGTTCTATTCGCACACGTTATTTGTCTTTTTGCACATCCAAAGCGCCGCGCTATGGCCAAAGCGCCCCCGCTTTGGCCATAGCGCGGCGCTTTGGATGTTTTCTTTTGGAAACAGGTGGGATGTGGGTTAGTTTGGTAGGGATTTTTGGTTGGATTAGTTTGGTAGGGATTTTTGGAGGAAAAATTTTTATTTGAGTTTTATTACATATAATTCATAGTTGTTTTATAATTACGTCATTATTTTTATAGAACGTATATAATATAAGTTCTTAACGTAGTTTATTTTGTTAAATTAAACGAACACGTTAAATAAAATGTACAGAAAGCCATAAGAATTAAACGTAAACAATCCAAAACCAACGTGATGTAAATAGAAGATTAACTGCAATATATATATCAGTTTGTACATACAAAACAAAAAGGTACAACTGAGTACATAATACATAACAAAACACTAAACAAGCAAACTAAGGTACTAATCCTCGTGCGGTGGGGATGGTGGGAGGGGAAGTGGAGGCAACCCAGCGAGCTCTCGTAGAGCAACGAGCGTCTCGACGATCCAGTCAATGCGTGCGCCCTGGCGTCTGAGGCGCCGGTCGAAGTCCCGAGCCACCTCACGCGCTGCCGGAGGCAGGTCAGCGTAAACGTGTTGCGGGTACTGTGGCGGCTCAGGATCTGGCTGAACTGGTGGTACCGGGATCTCCTCGATATACTCCTCCTGATCCGGATCCTCGAATACAGGCTGAGCCTGAGCCTGATCCTAAGGCTGGCCCGGGTACTGATCGAGGCCCAGAGCCTGTAGCTGAGCCTGCCGAGCGGCCTCCTGAACATGAGGAGGGGCTAACACTCCATCCCTCAGCTCAATAACAACCGGGATGACCTCCGGCACAACCTCCGGATGCCAAATCAGCCCGTCACGGCCCCTAAACCTCAGACCAACATCAAAGGTACGGGTGATCTGCATGGCAGATACTGACGCGCGGCCCAACGTAGTCGACGGGATCGGGTCGGACAGCTCCGGATCACTCTCGGGCACGATCCCTAGCGAGCGGGCAATGGCGGTGATGTATGAGCCAGAGTGCAGCTGCCCGCAGAGCTGCCGGTGGTATGCACTGGCAAAGTAATCTGCCAGGCAGGCTGCTAGAACGCAGGGCTGGCCGCGAAGTAGGCAGTATAGAAAGAAAAGGTCACTGAGGTTGACCTTCTCCCTGCTGGTACCCCGCGGCACGATAGATGACGCGATAATATGGTGCAGGTATCGGTACAATGGGTCTCTAATGGTGGTGGCCTTTTGCCAGGATTTCCCAAAGGGAACCCTGGAAATGGCCCTCTAGAAACTGATAAGCGTCTGCCTGTCCATCGCCCTACCCGCCTGCGTATATAAATCAGTATCAAGCTCGGGCTCTGTGTACAAACCTGTATGGACTGCAAACTCCCGCACACTCATCTGAAATTGCTGACCGGCGAGACGGAATGTAACCTCGTGGACTGAAAAATCCGGGTCCTCCACGTAATCCGCCGGATGCGGCGCATATGTAAACGTAGAAAGAAACTCGACCGTAAGCTCACGGTACGAGTCCTCCATCGCTATCTGAAATAGGCGCGACCAAGGAGTATCTAGTCCGACTATATCACGCGTCCGCGCGGCCTCTCCCACGGTCTCCAGCAGGTCCCAGTCTATCCCTACATGCCCCCCAATCTCCATGGTGCGCAACCTAGCGCATCTCCTCCTCGCCCGTGACCCCTGCGGAAACTGCAGGTACGGACATGCCTCCTGTCCCTCCTCTCCCACATCTCCCACCTCTCCCTCAGCCTCCATATGCTCAATCTCGTCATCGGAGGAATCCATCCCTGCACGTTGAAAAGATAATAAATAAATAATATTATTTAAACAATTTAAATAATAAACAAATAATATTAAATATAAAATAATAAACAAAATAATATTATTAAACAATTTAAATAATAAACAAATAATATTAAATATAAAATAATAAACAAATAATATTATTAAACAATTTAAAAAAAAGATAATAAACAAATAATATTAAATATAAAATAATAAACAAATAATATTAAATATAAAATAATAAACAAATAATATTATTAAACAATTTAAATAATAAACAAATAATATTATTAAACAATTTAAATAATAAACAAATAATATTATTAAACAATAATAAACAAATAATATTAAATATAAAATAATAAACAAATAATATTATTAAACAATTTAAATAATAAACAAATAATATTAAATATAAAATAATAACCAAATAATATTATTAAACAATTTAAATAATAAACAAATAATATTAAACAAATAATATTAAACAAATAATAAATAAATAAAATAAACATGAACCAAAGCGCCCCGCTTTGGCCTCGGCGCGGCTCTTTGGTTCTTCATTTTGAAGAACATAACCCAGCCGGATCATCAAAACCCGCCCCAATCAACACAAATTTCAACATGTACATTTAACCAAAACGATTAAGGGTGTTCGATCTTACCTTTTAGCGGTTGAAAACTTGAAAACGAAGATCTCCGGCTCAAGTGTGTGAAATCGCACCTTTGTGTGTGTTTTTGTGTTTGTGGTTGAAATGGGGGAGAAGCTGCCCCGCTTTGGCTTAAACGATGGACCGAAGCGCCCCGCTATGGCCATAGCGCGGCGCTTTGAGGTCCAAAGCGCCTCGCTTAGGTCAAAGCGCGGCGCTTAGGGACTTTTTTTATTTTTTTAAAATTGTTTTTAATTCACAAACGCGTCGATAATAGTCTAAATTTTACGCTTTTTCCATTATACATCATTTTTTTAATATATATGGACTATACTGCAAGTTCCGGATCAAATCGGTTACGTGTGATGTCATATTCCATTATATCGTATCATTTTGGTTTAAAAGCACAAGGACTCCTATGAGTAGTGTTATGTGTATCAGCCGCCTACCGTACATGAACATGACGTATTTTTCATTAATTGTAGTATTATGATGTATATTGTCATTTTGGGTCGTACAAGTGCGTATTGAATCTGATTGGGTCGTGTCGGTGACATTCGGTTTTTAACGTGATATAACGCATATATTGAACAAACACAAACGTGATTATTATTAAACACATTTAACATACATCGTGAACATATGAGGTTACATTAAGGTCAGGGGGACGATACGTAAGCATTTCGTACGCGTTGATCTGATCCCTGTATAATGTATGCCAGGCTGCTGCGCGCTCTGTTCTATTCGCTGTCCAGAGTAGGTTTGGGGGAGGCATTATAACAACCTCCAAGCTCTACATGTATGAAATGCCCATCGTCGACGAACACAACCGCAACCACCAGGTGAGGTTCCTCAGCTTCGTTTGGCCCGCTCAGCAGAGGGAAAATTGTATCGCTCCCACGAATGTCGAAGGTGTGAACAATCACACCGTATCGTTGGGCAATAAGAAACCCCGTCTCAGGCATCGTCATGTAATTTTCGATACCTGCTCGTCCCACCCCCTTGAAATCGATCCGTCTAACCAGCGCATCATAATGTCCTATGTTTTCCGGATCGAAAATCTGCCTCCAAAGCGATTCGTTCATACGTAACTCCTTTATAAGTTGTTTCCGGATCATTAAATATGAATTTTGTCTCACTCCTAACCCAACAGCCACCGATCGAAACCCACAATGACCATCTGGTTTCACGTCCTTTATTCTAACGATGTATGGATGGATCACTTTGGGAATCTGAGATGCGTAGTTGCGGATCGCTATATCCGTCTTAGGACCGAGCTTGATCATCGGGAAATCAGGGTGTAGGTTGAGCGGTTTGGTATTCTTTTGTCTTCTAGAATCTTCGGGTGATATGTACGAGCTGTGACGGGGAAGATCGTCTGAGGCCTCGACCCAAGTTTCTTCTGACGGAATGTACGAGCTTTTTCTAGCGGCTTCAACCTTTCTTTCTTCCTGCGTTTTCAATGTTGGGCGACCACGAGTTTTCTTCAGAACAGCAGGAGGTTTTTTGTTATTGTTCCCTGGATTGAGGATTTGCTGAAACTTTTCAAAGAAGCTCCTTTTCACTTGAGGGGGTGTTGGATCGATCTGTTGTTTCAATTTTTCAAATTCCGCGTCTACATCGATATCCTCTATGTTATTCCTTGCAGGCTTGAAGTCAAGCTTCTTCCAGAACACGTCTATGTGTGTGATCCGGAGTTGCTGACCTGTGGATGAAAACAAATTAGGTGGCAAAATCATAACGAGAAAGGTCAAAGATATTAATTGCCGTTATTTTCCAACTTTTCCAAACGACAGGCACATGGCAAACCACCGCTGGTAAAAAGTTGGCTACCACAGCTTGCACCGTAGGCTCTCAACCCGTCTTCCTTACGTTTTAGTTCCATACTCAAAAGCTAAATCGCATATATTGAAACCTTTCTGAGAATATATGCAAGCATGGGCTGATTCTTGTGGTGCTTCATCACTTTTCGGAGGCTTGTTTCAAAGCTACTTCTAATCTCGGCGTATTGTCTATCAACAACATTATCAACATACAGTACAAGTTTATCCAGTGTGTTGCGATGACTTGGAAAGTGACTTTTTAGTGTTGCATGCATGCCCTCAACCCTGTAGGTCGTAGTTTGGTGAAAGTTGATAGTTTTGTTAATCCAGCAAGATACAAACTTTTCACAGTACGGATCCAACCAGGATTTCTTCAAATAATCAAAAACCTCTAAAATTAAAAAACGTAAATAGTCAGTTTTTGTTATTATATAAAATTTGAACATAATTATGTAAGAAATACCCACGTTCACGGTCATCTTCTTTCAGCTGTGCTTCAAGGTTTTCTAAGTTATACCTGTATATTTCCTCGGTCGTAGACTCGCACAATGTCCAAAATGTACGTACGAATTCTTTCCACTCCTTGTCAGAGAATTTCTTCTTGCTGTTCTTATTAATATTTTGTTGAATATGGAACCGACAAAGATACTTATGCGCTTTTGGAAAAACTTGTTCACACGCGTTCATTAGCGCAAAATCCCTATCTGTTAAAATCACGCGCGGTTCCATACATCCTACTAGCATAGACTTGATCCTCTGCAACACCCATAGGTAGTTCTCTGACTTCTCAGCGGAAATTACCGCACAAGCAGCCGTAAACGATTTGTTTGTCGACGTCATGCCTACGACCTGAACAAATGGCAGGTTGTACATGTTCGTTTTGTAGGTGGCGTCAATCATTAGCACATGCGGGAAGGCACACCACATAGTGAATGATTTTTCGTGAACAAAGAAGACATCTTCAACTTCGTTCGATATCTCATTCGTGCGCATGTAATAAGTGTAATCTTTTTCGAGAAGAATGTTTTCAAGTTTTTGCATCGGAGACTTACCGACATTTTTTTCGGCGTTGATCTTCTGAACAGCGTTGTGTATATCTTTCGGAATAAGCTTTCTAGCCGGATTGTTTTTTGTCAGCGTTCGCCAGATACTTTGGTTGGGAATATCTTGCTCTGCCAGCTCCTTAACCAGTTTTTTATCCTCCGAAGAAAGCCTTCTCGCATACGCGTGACCCTCTAAGTTTTCAATAGGAGTGTGGTTATGCTTCGCCTTCGTCACCTCGATCCTCCAAACACTTCCGGATGATTCTGAAAACCCGATCATGTCGAACGGACAGCCTATTTTCTTGCTACCCGTTTTCCTCTGTGTAGCTATACTCTTATGCTCCCCACCAAAAGTACATTGAAACCAAATCTTGTAATTCTCTCCTCTTTTATTCGATCTCTTAATCACAATGAGGTAACCATTGTCTTTTTCCTTGTCTTGTACCCAACGCACCAACTCTTTACGTGACGAAAAGGTCTGCGTTGTATCAAAAGAAAATGTAACCGGGTAACAGCCTTCCTCGTCAACAGACACATCCTCCGGCTCACCATCGTCACCGAGGTTCGAATAGACTTGATGTTCAAAGCTCTGTTCACAACCGTAACTGTGGTTTGGATAACACTCCTGCTGTACAAAGCTTTGTTCGCCACTGTAACCGAAATTCGAATAACCTTGTAAGCTCTGTTGACAACCGTAACTGTTGTTTGGATAACACTCCTGCTGTACAAAGCTGTACTCGCCACCGTAAATGAAATTCGAATAACCTTGTTGTGCGTAAGGGTCCTCCACAGGGGTATTCAAATCCAACTTCACCGTGTTATCACGATAACGAATGCCAGATACAACCTCTGCCTCCCTCAAGTTGGACGAGACCGGTTTCTCATACGAGTCAGAAATAGCGGTCCCCTCGTAAGAATCAGGAACAACTGACTCGTTAGAGTATTGACCGAAAAGATAGTTGCTTAACCACGACATCGTTTTTTCAAGACATGTAACTAATAGAGCAAAGAAAATCGACAAACAACAAAATCACCGAATGCTGAATGTTGTGTCTGAGCAGGTTTTTAAAGTGAAAATTTGGGGTCGAAGCGCCGCGCTTTGGCCATAGCGCGGCGCTTAGGGTTCACGAGACACCTGCAACCTCGTATCACCTTTATGTCTCTGCAACTTATGTCAGTCAAACCATCAAATCACCTTTTGTCGACATAAGCGCCCCGCTATGGCCATAGCACGACGCTTAGGGGTGTGAAAATAATTTTCTGCGTGTGGGAATAGCATGACCCATAGAAAATCAACACCAGAGAATCAAGAACAATTGTTAACCACCAATGATTTAATCTTATCATGAATGATTGAGAACGTACAATTACCAAGAAATTGAAAGTGACTTAAACTAAGGTTGTTGATATCCGTATACTCTCCCACTCTATCTCTCTTTATATATAGTATGTATATATAAAGAGAGATAGACTCGATAAGGGTATGAAATTAAAATTTTAAGGTGTATGAATATGATGTACCTTAAATTGTTTAGGTTTATTCCTGCACATATACTCTACCCCCAATACCTCTTTTACCTGGGCTTGGGACCGGCAAAATAAACTAAAAGGTTTATTATTGGCGAAGCTAACTTAATTTTTTTATATATTTATATTTTTTTGGTATATGTAAAGATAAGATGTCCCTTAAATTTTTTTTTTGTGTGTATATATATATATAGGGAGGAGCTCATGCGAGAACCACCTTTATTGTGAGAACCGCGAGAACCAATGTGAACACAACCTAAAATAGCTAAAAAAACCTAACACCCAACCCCCCCCCCCCCCCACAAGCTAAATGCTAAAAACTAAAACCTAAAAAAAACATAACCCCACACCCCCCCCCCCCCCCAAAAAAAAAAACCTAAACCCCCCTCCCCCACCCCCCAAAAACCTAAACCCCCCCCCCCCCCCCCCAGTTAAAATGCTAAAAACTAAACCCTCAAAAAACCTAAAAAAATCTAAAAATTTTTTTTTGAATTTTTTAATATTTTTTTATGTTAAAATCGCTACTTTTAAAAGCCAAAAAAATTTAAAAAAAAAAAATTAATTTTTTTTTTTTTGCTTCGAAAAGTAGCGATTTTTTTATAAAAAATATTAAAAAATTCAAAAAAAAATTTTTGTGTGATTTTTAGCTATTTTTAGGCGTTTTTTTTTTTTTGTTCACATTGGTTCTCGCGGTTCTCGCAATAAGAGGTGGTTCTCGCATGATCTTCTCCCTATATATATATATATATATAGAGGGCCGCTAAAATGAAAACCACCCCAAGTTGTAAGAACCGCGAGAACCACTCTCCACCAATTAGATAATGACAACCAAAAGGGTAATATAGTCATTTAATTAAAACCATCAAATCATCTCTATCTACTCATTAATGTCTCTTTTTAAAGTCTTTTCATGTTCTCTCTCTTCAGTTTCTCTCTCTTAACATTTCTTCCTCCTCTTTTTGTTACTTTATAAAAAAGTTTTTGTAAAAAAAAAAAATTGTAAAAAAGTTTTTGTAAAAAAAAAAAAATTTAACCGTAAAAAATGTAAAAAAGTAAATAAAAAAAACGTGTGTGTAAAAATAGATTTTTGTAAAAAAAAGGTTAAAACCGTAAAAAAGTTTTCGTATAAATTTTTGTCTTTTGTAAAAAAAAATTTTATGAAAAAAAATTGTAAAAAATTTTAGGTAAAAAAGTTTTTGTAAAAAAAAAAGTTTAAAACCGTAAAAAACGTTTTCGTAAAAAAACGTTAAAAAGTTTAGAAAACGTGTGTGTAAAAAAAAGGTTAAAACCGTAAAAAAATTTCGTACAAATTGTTTTTCTTTGTTAAAAAGTTTTTTGTAAAAGAAATTGTAAATTTTTTTTTTGTAAAAAGAAAGTTTAAAACCGTAAAAAAAAAAATTCGTAAAAAAATTTTAAAAGCGTAAAAAAAAACATAAAACGTGTGCGTAACAAAATAGCGCGTAAAAAACGGCGCGTAAAAAAACATCACGTAAAAAACGGCTCGTAAAAAACCGGGTCATAAAACGACGTGTAAATACGGGGGCGTAAAAAAGTGCGTAAAAAACGAGGCGTAAAAAACGGCTCGTATAAAAAACGGCACGCAAAAACATTTTTTTGTTAAAAAATCCTGACAAAAATTGTTTTTTGTAAAAAAAATCAGCGCATAACAACGGGGCATAAAAAATGGCTTGTAAAAAAACCGAGTGATAAAACGACGCGTAAATAAGGGACGTGAATATGGGGCGTAAAAACGGCGCGAAAAAAGGGACTTGAAAAACGGCGCGGTAAAAAACGGCGCGTAAAATCGGGCATAAAAGACGGCGTGTAAAAACCGGTCGCAAAAACGACGCGTAAAAACGTGGCGTAAAAGCAGGGCGCGTAAAAGCAGGGCGTAAAAATGGCGCGTAAAAGCGTGGAGTAAAAACGGCATGTTTAAAAAACGACACGTAAAACCTGGCGTAAAAAACGGCATGTGAAAAAGTCGGGATTAAAAACGGCGTGCAAAAAATTGTTTTTGCTTAAAAATATGGATCTAAAATGGTTTTTAGTTAAAAATTATGTTTTAAAAAAACAAGTAATATAATAATAAAAAAAAGTAATAAAAAACAATAAAGACAAAAAAGAGTAAATTTACTTAACTACCCTTTTGCATTAAAATATTAAAAGCATAATAAAACAAAAAGTATTTAATATTAGTTTTAGTTACTTTTAATCTTATCAATTCATCTTGAAGATCTAATGGTTGGAAAGTGGTTCTCTCGGTTCTTTCAATTGGAGGTGGTTTTCATTTTAGCGCTCATATATATATATATATATATATAGGGAGGGGCTCATGCGAGAACCACCCTTATTGTGAGAACCTTGAGAACCAATGTGAACACAACCTAAAATAGCTAAAAAAACCTAACCCCCACCCCCCCAAAAACCTAAACCCCCCCAATCCCCCCCCCCCCCAAAAAAAAAAAAAACCTAACCCCCCCCCCCCCTAAAAAAACCTAACCCCCCCCCCCCCCCAAAAAAAACCTAAACCCCCCCTCCCCCACCCCCCCCAAAAACCTAAGCCCCCCCCCCCTCCAAGCTAAAATGCTAAAAACTAAACCCCCAAAAAACCTAAAAAAATCTAAAAAAATAAAAAAAAAATCTAAAATTTTTTTTTTGATTTTTTTAATATTTTTTAGGTTAAAATCGCTACTTTTCGAAGCAAAAAAAAAAAATTAAAAAAATTTTTTTTGGCTTCGAAAAGTAGCAATTTTTTTATAAAAAATATTAAAAAATTCAAAAAAAAAATTTTTGTGTGATTTTTAGCTATTTTTAGGCATTTTTGGTGTGTTCACATTGGTTCTCGCGGTTCTCACAATAAGAGGTGGTTCTCGCATGATCTTCTCCCTATATATATATATATATATATAGGGGACCGCTAAAATTAGAACCACCTCCAGCTGTAAGAACCGCGAAAACCACTTTCAAGCCATTAGATCAAGTATATGGATGGATGAGATTAAAAATATTTAAAAATAAGAGTTAAATGCCATTTTAGTCCCTGTGGTTTGGGCCATTTTGCCAGTTTAGTCCAAATGTTTCATTTTTAACATGTGGGTCCAAAAAGGTTTCATAGTTGCCATTTTAGTCCACTGGGTTAACTTCATCCATTTATTCTGTTAACAAGGAGGCCAATTTGGTCATTTTGTATGTAATTCTGTTAACTAAAAGGGCAATTCAGCCATATAAAATGGCCGAATTGGCCTTCTCGTTAACAGAAAAAACGGATGAAGTTAACCCAGTGGACTAAAATGGCAACTATGAAACCTTTATGGACCCACATGTTAAAAATGAAACCTTTAGATTAAACTGGCAAAAAGGCCCAAACCACAGGGACTAAAATGGCATTTAACTATAAAAAATATTATTAAGTATTTTTTGTCCTATTATCTCTTTAATATTTTAATCCAAAAGGGTATTTAAGTAAAATTACTATATTTTGTCTTTTTGAGTTTATTGTTTTTTTATTACTTTATTGTATTATTATATTAGATTTTTATTTTTTGAACATAGTTTTTTTATTAAGCATTTTCAAATTCAGTTTAATTTACAGATTTTTACGTTTAACGTATTACGTTTTTACGCCTGGCCTTTTCACGCCCCGTTTTTTGACGCGCCGTTTTTACGCCCGGCTTTTTCACGCGTCGTTTTTTCAACGCGCCATTTTTACGTTAACGTTATTTACGTTTTACGCGCCGGTTTTTTACGTTTTACGCGCCAGTTTTTTACGTTAACGTTTTTTTACGTTTTATGCGCCGGTCTTTTACCTTAACGTTTTTTATGTTTTTACGCGCCGGTTCTCTACGTTTTACGCGCCGGTTTTTACGTTAACGTTTTTTTACGTTTTACGCGCCGGTTTTTTACGTTAACGTTTTTTTACGTTTTACGCGCCGGTTTTTTACGTTAACGTTTTTTACGTTTTTACGTTTTACGCGCCGGTTTAACGGTTTAACATTTTTTTTTACAAAAACATTTTTACGCAACACGAACGCACCCAAAAAACGCAAACTTTTTACGTTGCACGTTTTACGTTTTACGTAAAACTTTTTACGTTTTACGTAAAACTTTTTACGTTTTACGTTTTTACGTTAAACAGTTTACGTTTTACGTTAAAAAGTTTACGGTTTAACTTTTTTTTTTTACAAAACTTTTTTACGCAAATACGAACGCACCCAGAAATCGCATACTCGGGAGGTGTCTCAGATATATCGTTATCATCATCGACTAGAGGGGAAAAAATACAAAAACATCAAAACAAAGTGTATCTCGAAAATAAAACGGGGTTTGGCTCAGATTATCCGATAATAAAAAGGCTGCAAAAGTGGGGTTGCAGGTTAAAAAAACCTACCCTCCGTCGTCCTTGCCACACCATTGTTGGTGCACACATCTGTCGTCTTCGTCTTATATCGAGTCTTCGGTTCATTGCGGTTCGGAACAAGAATGATGTCATCATTCTTAATGATGACATCCAACTGATCTAAGATCTTGCATCATCATTACATCACGTGAAGACATATGCACAAAACAGAATCTTAGTTATCAAAGTTCACGTGAAATAGAATGTATTTTGTTTGTGTTCACTAGATGACAAAATAGAGTGTATGTGTTTTAGGAGCTGATTTCGCTTATAGGGTCGTGTAAAGGTGATTTCGCTCATTTGGTCATGTAGGGGTTTCGCTTTTGTGTACATGTACACATAAGCGAAATCACATCACTATAAATAGGTGTTCCATGAGCGAAATCATTAATGAGTCCATGTATTCAATGCCGAAGCTCTGCCGGTGTGAAGATCGATTGTAAACAACGTCCAATCAATACAATCAGTGAATTAAGTGAAGATCAAGCTGTTACTAAGTCTATTTCTTGTTTTCCGCACCTGAAATAGATCAAAACTTCTCTAAACGACTTATTCGGATCAGTCGAACGATCCTACAATTGGTATCAGAGCCAGTTGGAGAAGTTTTGCAGATTACAGCCTTAATTCATTGAGATTTCTATCTTCTACACCTTCTTTCATCAGTTCAGGAAGATTTAACGGTCAAAACCGGTTCAAATTTTCACAAATTGTATAAAAGTGACTATTAGGAAACCCTAGAAAGTTTCATAGCTTAAATCAGACTAAAAATGGATCAAATTAACCTCCGATTAGGTTTCGCTCATTCGGACATTTCATGATTTCGCTTATATGTCAGCTTGATTTCGCTCATTGGGACAACCAAAACATCTGATTCCGCTCCACAGTGTTGTTTTCTGATTTCGCTCCTGACTTGAAAGATATATAGTGTGTGAAATCATAACTGCGTGTGTCAGTACATGTGATTAAAGTTTTTTATCGAGAACGACAAACCGTTTGAAAGTGCATTGAGTCATGTGAATATATCGGTTTATGTGTGCATGTGAATATATCGGTTTATGTGTGCATGTGAATATATCGATTTGTGTGTGCATGAAATGGGTCAGCTATGCATGTGAAACATTGATTGAATTCTTGTGATTGTCAGAGAGTGTCTATTCATTTATTTGAAAACATTGTCTATTCTGAGGTTCAATCAAACTATGTTATCGGTTTAGTGGATTTGACAGACTAATCAGTTTGTGTTGGAAAATTAAAAAGGTGTCAGCAAACATCGAAAGCAATCAACAGTTGTCAGCCATTTTTAAACATTGGCCCAATCATCTTATCTTGTTACTTGTTGTTGTCGGTTCAGTGGACTTTGAGGTCCAATCAATTTGTTTTGAGTATTAATATTGATCGGCCCATGTGACTTGAAATTATCGGATATCACGTGAACAAGTGTCGGATTACATATGTTGTTCGGCCCAATCACAGTCAAGTGCAGCCCACTTCATACTCGGAACAAGTGAAAGTGTGTTTTGAGTGAAATTTGTCGGGACTATTTGAAAAATGGAAGTGATGTTTGATGAGAATGAAAATTATTATTTTGAGAAATTTAATGATTGGAATCGAGGGTTTATAGATGAAAGTTATAGAGTGGTGAAAAAGATTGGATGGGAGAAAAGATTTAAATACTTTGTGTTCTTGAAAAATGAAACATTGGATGATCTAGTAAACCGATATAATGTTTTACTTGGTTACCTAAAAGATCATGAGATATTCTTGACAGATGCTGAAAAGATAACAAAGTTTGCCGATGCATTACCTATTGAATGGATTGAATTTTTGAAAAATTTAAGAAGTGAATCAAATTTTTCAAAATTACATCTAAAAGGATTCATTAACAAACTTAAAACTCATGAATATGAAAATGGAAAGAAAAAGAAAGAATTGATAAAGGTCTTGGAAACACATTTGGTGGATATAAGTTTAGATGTGATTGACGAAATGAACAAAAGGATTATTGAATGTGTTAAGGCAAAAAATGTTATGAAATACGATAACAAGAGGGGTTGTTATATTGATGAGAATGCGAATCCTCTTAATTTCGTTAAAATTTTTTGTGCAGGATCATTCAAGACAAGAACAAAGGAAGTTTCACAAAATGAAGAATTTATGAAGAATGAATCTTCAAGTTCTGCATCAGGGTGCTCTAAATGTGATAAACTTGAAGCTAACAATGGCAAACTCTTGAAAGATGTGGAAAGTTTGACATTGGAAGTCAAAAAGTTGAAGGATGAGAAGCAAACTGATGTTAAACAGATTCTTATTTTGCAGGAAATTTGTGAGAAGCAAAAATCTGAAAATGTTAAACTGTTAAATGACTTGAACAGTTTGACATCAGAAAACAAGAAGTTGAAAGAAAATGGAAAAATTTTTGAAGATAAAATTAAAAGTTTTGGAAATGAAAAATCAAAAATTGAAAAAGAATTTCAAAGTCAAATGAAAATTCTTGAAGATGGGAGATCTGTTTTTAGCAAGAATAACATTGAAAAGCAACAAATGATAAATTCTCATCTTCAGACGACTATTCGACTTGAAAAAGAAGCTGAATGTGCTCGAAAGAAAATCAAAGAGTTAGAGGGTAAAATCAGAGAATGGGAAGAAAAGTTGAAGGTTTTTGTAAATACTTCAGCTATTCCCTGTCCTAAACCGGTTAATTCAGTTCCAATAAGTGACAATGTGACAAACTTTGACAAAGTCAAAGTTGAAGATTGTGATGAGAATTCTGATGATGAAAATGAAAAAATGAAGAAAAAGAATTTATTTTTGAAATTAAAAGAAAAGTTTCAAGAAACTGTTCCACAATCGACTGAAAAGGGAGAATGCTCTAAGCAAAAACCTTTGAAGAAGAAAGTGAAACAGAAACAAAAAATTAAAAATGAGAAAAATGTTCAAAAAGATAATAAAAGCTCATCAGATCGATCATCCAATCGCAATGAAAAATTACAAAAATCAAAAAATGAAAACTCTAAAATTGTTGGAAATAAGTGGTGCAGGTCGGATCACAGTGCTCAAAAGTCAAATCCAGCAATCAAAAGGAAAAAGGAATATCACCAAGCCAAACAGTGCTTTGATTTGAGCATTTGGGCTGAAAATGGTGATTGGTATGATAACAGAGTGTGTTACCGATGTGGTTATCAAGGACACATTGCTGTTAACTGCCAAGGTTGGAGTTATGAGATGAGGAGATGTTTTAACTGCAACATCAGAGGTCACATTGCCATAGATTGCCCAAGGAGATCAAATGAAAGATTGAGGGTTAATTCTCAGAAGATGGCAAAGAAATCAGTCAATGTCAAGCCCAAAGAACAGAAGGTTCAAGAATCTAAAGTTCAAGAAACGAAAGTGAAGCTTTCTCAGGGGCAGAAAGACAGACTGAGGAAGAAGAGAAAGAAGGCTAGAGAGTATCTAGAGAAGATCTTGTCCTCGGATACAACTGGTAAAACAGATAAAAGTTCTGATAAATCGTCTTGCTCGCCACAGAACAACAAATCAAGCAAAACGGATTCATCAGATACAAATCTGAGGACGAAAGAGGGAAAGAAGAAAAAGAAAGTGGAGATTTCACTTCCTGGCGATGAATCTGGCTCATCAAAGTCAGACAAGCCACATTCAGGCAATGATTCTGGTATGGTAAAACCAGAAGAGCCAGTTATTGAGGTAAAAATTGAGAATTCTGGTCTAACAATGGATGATGCAAATTTTCCACCATTGATGAACAAGAATTCAAAATCACCCAAGGACTGTCAGGCTTGGGTGAATCTGTTTAAATGAAAAACCTGACTTGCCGGAGATCCCAAATTTGTAATCGTGGATCAGGAATCGGCATTTTTCTTAGTAATTGATTGTGCGATTGAATCTTATAAAAGTTAAATTTTACAGGATAAGTGTGACTATGCCGGAGCTTCCAGGTTGGTAAGTGTGAAGCAGGAATCGGCATCTTGATTGGTAAAATGGTTTGTGTAGATGATTTATTCCTACATGTGATTATATGTTTTGGATATTTTTACAAGTGGTGAGAGGTTGATTCTGACAAAGTGATTACTCAAGGTCATTATTTTGAACTTGATGTAATCCTCATACAAGTCATTGATTGGACAATATGATGAACCAAACCCCTAACTTTACAAGTGGTAAAAACAATAAAACTTATTTTCCGGAAAAATCATTTTGGTTAAAACAAACTTAAGTGTTTTGAAATCATAATGAGAAAATAGTTTTGTGTAAGGGGGAGTTCTGATTGTTTATGCCAAGTGGATGGCGATTTGAAGCGATTCGATATCGGTTGTCAAGTTTTGTACAGTTTATTTTCAAATTTCCTTTAATGTGTTTGCATTTTAGGGGGAGTAGAAATTTTCAGAAAATCCAAAAACATTAGAGAATTTGAAAATGTCAAAAACATGATAAAATCAAAAATGAGTTTTTGTGTCAAAGAAGAGGAAATGATAGTACATCAATAGACAGTTTCAGTATGCTAAAGAAATGTATTGATTAAATAGCATTAAACAGTCTCACTGATGATATGCCGATAGTTTTTTACACATTTAGTAAGCTTTTTCGGGATATAAACTAAAATTCAAACTTGCTTATTTCGTGGGGAACACTACTTGGATATATAGGTAACCCCTGAAATCTCGTTTAAAAGGTCCCTCTTTCTAAGATACTAGGTCTTTATACTCAGTGATATCTGGGGTATTATCCCGGGACTTCTGCTGAATGGAAATTCTGACCTAGTCCCCGGTGAATACTTTCCGCATGCTTGAAACATAGCGCCGCCCTCAGCAAATTGATGAAACAATAAAATTGATAGTCATTGCTGTTGTAATGCAAAAGATCCTCTAAAGGGGATACACCAAAATTCGAAGCCGTCATCTCTCTGCGTATACGGGAGTATCGACCTGAGCTCTCACGGCCCTCGCACTATAATTTATTCCCCTGACAGATATCATCTGTGGTATACTCACCTGTAAGACTGAATATTGGGATTTGGATACGGGAGTATATTCAAGAGGTGGGACACATGAATGAGTTTAAGTTTTTAAAACACCTAACTCATATCCTGAATCAGTTGAAATTTGTGTGAGAATTTAAGTGGATCAGTATATTGGCAATCTAAGTGAATTGTTTAATTCTTAATGTGTAACTAAGCTCAATGGTACTTGTGACTTGTCAAAAACTGATATGATCCTCTTGCACGAACTCACAAAAATATTGTCTGTAAATATTTCTTTACTGCATTTCTTAATTTTTCAAAATCCAAAAAGATTTTCAGTGTGTTTTAGCATAAATTTTTGAAAAACTCAAAAAGATTTTCGACAACTGGTGTTGGAGAGCTGATTTTCAAAATTCCAAGTGCTAGACATGATGACTATGTTGTGAGGGGGAGTCTATGTGTTTGAAAATCAAATATGTTTTAATCTATTTTTTTTTTCAAGTGGTTCATCAGGATTATTATTGATAAGATGTTTGATTTGAGGGAGAGTTTGAGTTGATGTATACATGTTATTGTTTAAAATTGTAAAATTTACTTTGAGGTAGAGATGGTGCAGGTTTGAGGAAAAGCTGGATGTGAGCCGGGTAGATCGATTCTGAGAAGCTTATGTTTGAAAAGCCAGGTTCCGATATTTGAGAATTCTGAAGACAAAGCATGAGCCAGGCAAAGATTGAACCTGTGAAAGCCAGACTACGATCCTGAAGCAGATGATGCTGAAGAACTGAAGGAATGCCAGCACATTGCAAGGGGGAGTATGTTGATGATGATTGAAAGAGTGAAGAACAAAGACTGATAAAGACTGAAGATTGTAAAGACTCGACACTTAAGACTCGTCAACATCTGAGGGGGGGTCTGTTGGTGCACACATCTGTCGTCTTCGTCTTATATCGAGTCTTCGGTTCGTTGCGGTTCGGAACAAGAATGATGTCATCATTCTTAATGATGACATCATCCAAGTGATCTAAGATCTTGCATCATCATTACATCACGTGAAGACATATGCACAAAACAGAATCTTAGTTATCAAAGTTCACGTGAAATAGAATATATTTTGTTTGTGTTCACTAGATGACAAAATAGAGTGTATGTGTTTTAGGAGCTGATTTCGCTTATAGGGTCATGTAAAGGTGATTTCGCTCATTTGGTCATGTAGGGGTTTCGCTTTTATGTACATGTACACATAAGCGAAATCACAGCACTATAAATAGGTGTTCCATGAGCGAAATCATTAATGAGTCCATGTATTCCTTGCCGAAGCTCTGCCGGTGTGAAGATCGATTGTAAACAACGTCCAATCAATACAATCAGTGAATTAAGTGAAGATCAAGCTGTTACTAAGTCTATTTCTTGTTTTCCGCACCTGAAATAGATCAAAACTTCTCTAAACGACTCATTCAGATCAGTCGAACGATCCTACAGCCATCGTCATCTAAATCTACGTTTTCTTTTTTTTTTCATCATCGCCACCCAATATCACAAACAACTACAGTAAACAAACAACTAAAGGTCGACGGGCATCATCGGTGAAAATCACCTCCGCCGGCACCAACGCGAGCACCACGGGGCACCACCGGCATTGCGCGGGTACCACGGGGCACCATTGGCACCGCTTTGCAAATAAATCGACCACCCCTTTCACCCACCCCCGCACCATCGTTCACCGCCACCACCGCTCACACAGCAACCACCTCCAACACCACCACCACCAAACATCGTCGGGCCACCCCCGCCAGCGGAAAAAATATCTATTTGAAATCAAAATTGACATTTAAATCATTTTCCCTTCGACAGCAAATGTCAACAGCATCAAATATCTATATGAAATCAAAAATATCTATTTGAAATCAAAAGTCACACAGCAACCTCAACAGCATAAAATATGTATCAATTGCAAAACAATCTATTTGCAAAACTTTTCCTTCGAAATCAACTTGCAAAACCATCTATTTTGAAATCAAAATTGACACACACAAAAGCAACGTTCAATATCCCCACATAATCCAATAATCACACACAAAAGTAAATTTAACTCACCATTTTTAACCCTATGCCGCCATCGTTACAGGCCCGCAACCACCGCAGACCACAGCCGCCGTCAGAGGGTCATCGACCACCGGCATCACGCGCTGCCACCACCGGCATCATGCGCCGCCACCACAGTTAGGTGGCCGGCCGACTACTGTAGAAACGGAGGGGCGGTGTTTGGCTGGTGGTTGTCGTTGAAAACAGGGGAACCGAGTGGGGTAGGTGGGTTGCAGTTAACTATCGCCGGAGAGCCAACCGCCATGGCTCTGACGGACAGGGGTGTTTGTTGTCGTCTGGGAAGCAAGAAGGAGTCTGGGTGAGGCTCCGGCTCCTCCATGAATGTTCTCAGTTTTGTAGAGGTATGAAAGAGATGAGAGGAAACGATTGAACAGCTTTTTGTAGAGGGAGAGTCACTTTAATCAAATTGGGGGAACACTCATGGAGGGATTGAACAGATCTTGAGGAAAGAGAAGCGCTAAATAAAAGAGACAAGCATTAAATGGAGAGAGAGAGGGGGGATTTATTTACCCCAAAAGTCAAATCCTTTCCTCTGTCTTTTCTTTTAAAGCTGCATCACTCATCCTCTCTCTCTCATCTATTTATTATTGAAATTCAAACAAACATCTCTCATTCTCTCTCTCTCTCTCTCTCTCTTGAAGTTGCAGAACCTCTTGAAGTTGCATCTCTCATCCTTTCAAACTTGGTCTCATCTCTCTCTCTCAAAGTTTTTATAAATGAAATCCCTGGTCTCATCTCTCTCTATAAAACTTATTCACCACCATCATCTTAAAAAACAATCAGATATGAAAAGAGGTGGTTCGTCGATGGTGGGAGGTGGTTGGTCGGTAGGGAAGACGGTGGTGGGAGGTGGTTCGTCGGTGGCGGAAGTTGATGGTGGGAGGTGGTTGGTCGGTGGGGAAGACGGTGGTGGGAGGTGGTTGGTGGGAGTTGTGCAGTGGTGACATTTAGAGGCGGCTCAAGGTGGAGATGATGAGGGAACCACCACAGACGGCGGCATCGGCGCTGTGGTGGTGGTCTTCCCTCATCTCCTCCGACCCCCCTCCGACCTAAAAAAAGCGTTCATATTTGACCGATGGTGGGAGTCGGTTGACCGGTGGTTGCTTTTACCGGAACCCTAGGTGTTTTGGGGATAAATTCATCGGCTCAACATCTTCGGCCTCCCTTCTTCTCCGCTGTCTCCGCCGTCTCCGCCACCCACAATGAGAAACAGGTCCTCTGCGACTGACCGAGATTTGCTTAGCATATGGAAGTGAGGTTTGTTTTCATCCAGATACAAACTTTTATGGTCCCAAATACAATACCCATTTTTGGTGTGGTTTTAGAGATGGGTGGGCCTGGTATTGGTCAAAAGGAATTATGATTTAGAAACCTTTTTTAATGGCTCAGTTGAGTGATATTAGTTTTGGGTTTGAAGTTATTTATCTTCACGGTCACAAAAATCTCCCTTTTTAATTGGACTTTTTGGGGGATTTTTTGTGATGAAGGTTTGGAGGATGTTGTGGTGATGTTATTTTGGTGGTTAAGACGATGCTGGTGGTGGTGTTTGGCAGAGGTGGGCGACGGTGTTGGTGGTGGTGGCGGTGGCGGTGGGGGTTTTTTGGGTGGTGTGGGTCAGAGGTGGGTGACGGTGGATAGTAGGTCTGGCGGTGGTGTAGGCCGGATCTGATGAAAAGGATGATGTTTGATGCAGGTTTTGTTGAATGTTTTGAATCTGGAAACAACTGTTGTTAGATGTTATATATTCTGTGATGCAGTTTGAATCTCGAAACATGTTGTTTTGAATGTTTTTTGGATGTTTTGTCCTGATCTCTGATATTGTGTCTCTTGTTTGAATGTTTGTTGAATGACGCAGGTTGTTTGAATGATGCATTTGTATCCTTTGATTCTCATGGTTTTTGATCTGTTGGATTGGGCGGCGATGATGCAAAAAAAAAAACGAAGATTTTGATGACGATGGCAGGGCAAGGACGGTGGAGGGTAGGTTTTTGAACCTGCAACCCCAATTTTGCTGCCATTTTGATTATCGGAAAATCTGAGCCAAGCCCTGTTTTTTTCCGAGATACATATTGTTTTGATGTTATTGGTTTTTTATATCTCTCCCCCCCCCAGTCGATGATGATAACAATCTATCTGAGACACCTACCGTAAAAAAGTTTTTGTAAAAAAAAAAGTTAAACCGTAAACTTTTTAACGTAAAACGTAAAACGTAAAAATTTTAATGTAAAACATAAAACGTAAAAAGTTTTACGTAAAACGTAAAAAGTTTCACGTAAAACGTAAAACGTAAAAATTTTAACGTAAAACGTAAAAAGTTTACGTAAAATGTAAAACGTCAAAAGTTTAACGTAAAACTTAAAACGTAAAATGTTTAAAAAGTTTAACGTAAAATGTAAAACATAAAAAGTGTAAAAAAACGGCGCGTTAAAAAAATGTAAAACGTAGAAAGTTTTACGTAAGACGTAAAACGTAAAAATTTTAATGTAAAACGTAAAACGTAAAAAGTGTAACATAAAACGTGAAACGTAAAAAGTGTAAAAAAATGGCGCGTTAAAAAACGTGTAGAAAACGGCGCGTTAAAAAAACGACGCTTGAAAAAACGGCGCGTTAAAAAATCGACGCTTGAAAAAGCCCGGCGTGCAAAAACCGGAGCGCAAAAAAATTTGTCTTGTTAAAAAAACGGCGCGTTAAAAAACGACGCCTGAAAAAGCCGGACGTAAAAACGGGGGGTAAATAAAACGGCTCTTTAAAAAAATGTTTTTTAATAACAAGTAATTAATGAATAGGACAAAAAAGGCAATTAAATATAATATATATAAAAAGAAAAAAAAAACAATTTTACTTAAATACCCTTTAACAATAAAATATTAAAGACATAATAAGACAAAAATAATTTAATATTACTTTTAACTACTTTTAATCTCATCCATCCATTTTGAAGATCTAATGGCCAGAAAGTGGTTCCCGCGGTTTTTACAACTGGATGTGATTTTCATTTTAGCGGTCCCCTATATATATATATATATATATATATATATATATATGTAGGGGAAGGTTCATTTGAGAAGAAAATTAAATTATGAAGAAAAAGAACAAAGGGTACAAATATAAAACATTAAATAGTTTTTCTCTCAACTCATTTATTATTATCTTTGACTAATTAGTAATTCATAAACACTATCATCATCTACACTTAAATGTTTGCTTACACACATCAAAATTTATCCTCCACGTTCTGAAATTTATCCTACACATATTGAAATTTATCCTACATGGACCGTAATTCATCTTACACACCTCGTAATTTATGCTACACTTTAAATTATATATATATTTTTTTTTGAAAAATATGTTTTTTTGAAAATATGTTACAAATTTAATATAGTTAGTTATTAAAAAAGAAGACTACCAATTAATGATCCATATAAGTTTACCAATATACCCTTACACTAATATTAAATGCAAAAATTAAATGAAGTAAAATGAAGTTTTTTTATTGGTTGAAATTTCTTATTTTTTATTCTTACAAAAAATTTCTTCTCATTTGAACTCTCCACTATATATGTATGTATACTTATACATACATATATGTACACACATATACATACATACATACATACATATATATACATACATACATATATATATATATACATATATATATATATATATATATATAGAAAGAGAGAAAAAGTATATCGTACATTACGGCTTAACGTACTTCACGTACAACAACGTGCGTGATTTGTTATATAACATGCGTGATTAATGTTTTCAATATGCGTGATTATTGTGTTTCAACATGCGTGATTTTGGATTTTGGAGTTATAACGTGCGTGATTTTAAAATGAACGTGCGTAATTACCTGTCATACGTGATGTACGTTAAGCCGTAATGTACGTTAACCTACAAAGTGTGTTTTCCTCTACAAAGTGTGTTTTTCCTACAAAGTGTAGGAAGTGATCTTGATCATTAGATGAGTGAGTTTGATGGTTGAGATCATTTTGGTGGCATTTTAGTAATATATGTTTCTTAAAAATAGGCTAATTTAAATGAATGGGGGTAGATGTGTCATTTAACTTGTTTTAAATAAGGAAATAATTGCCAATCATAAATCACCTCCATAATTGTCACGATTTTCTCTCTCTAATCCCTCACATCCGGAAACACCAAATCATACCAAAAATAACGATAAATAAAATCTAAATGTGTTTATAGTACTGTGTTTTATTGATAAAACACAAAGTGACGAACTAGTGACTGACTGCTAAAACACAACGTTACGAATCAGTTACTGGCTGCTAAAACACAACGTGACGAATCAGTTACCGGATGCTAAAACACAACATAGATGTGTTCATAGAAGTGTGTTTTAGTGATAAAACACAATGTGACAAACTAGATGAAATACGAATTTAATTTGAATATGTTGAAGCGATTGTATTATAATCATTAGTTCGCATTTGAATTGAAAGAGATATTTAGTTTTCTTAAAATTCTCATTAGTTAGTTTTGGATATAATAAATTCCATAATTAAAATAATTATCAAATTACTATCATGCCCTTTTGATAAAAATATCTAGTTGCCACATGTCAGAAGGATATGCCTTCCTACACTTTGTAGGAAAAGTTGGCTTTGTAGCCAACTCCTACCCATATATATATATATAGGGAGCCGCTAGAATGAGAACCACCACGAGTTATGAGAACCGCGAGAACCAAGTGTCACGGAGGGCCGTTGACCACGAATTTTTTTTTACACCTAGATCCGTATATTTTAAGACCGGGTGTAAATTTTGGGTTCAAACGGCGCGCCCGAGGGGGTAGTTTTTTACGCCCAAAGTTTGGTAAAAAAAAAAGAAAAATTAAAAAAATCAAAAAAACCCAAACTTTGGGCGTAAAAAACTACCCCCTCGGGCGCGCCGTTTGAACCCAAAATTTACACCCGGTCTTAAAATATACGGATCTAGGTGTAAAAAAAATTTCGTGGTCAACGGCCCTCCGTGGCACTTGGTTCTCGCGGTTCTCATAACTCGTGGTGGTTCTCATTCTAGCGGCCCCCTATATATATATTTATATATATATATATAGGGTAGGGTAGGGTTCTAGAGTGAACATTAGGTTGAGAGTGAACTATGTGAACTAATCTGGGCCATTGGATTACATCATCTAGAGATTTTTAAACAATGACAAGATTGTAATTATAATGTTGTAACTCCCTTTTAAAATAAATGACAGAAGGGTATTTGTGTCTTTTGTAAATTGCATTTATTAAACAATATAATCAAAATCCCTAAAATCTCACTAGTTTCCGTATATACAAGATACATAGTTGTTAGTGTATACACATGTGTACAGTCTCGCTAGTATCAGTTTATACAATATACACAGTTGTTAGTTTATACACATGTGTACAGTCTCGCTAACTATCAATTTTTACAAGATACACAACTGTTAGTTTATACACATGTGTACAGTCTTTTATACATCTGTGTATATTAACAAAATATAGTATATTAGGCATGCACACGAGTAGATTCATATAAAAATTATGAAATTAATAAAAATGAAACATATCACATGTATGCAAAAATAAATAACTTCATCACATATTAAAAAATTAATGCCCAAAAATAATTACAATTTCAATCTCAGATAATTTTTTAATGTTTATTGAAAATTATAAAAAGTTAAAAACAATGTTTTATGATATCTATATATACGGATAATAAAAGAAAAACAATATTCAAGTTAAAATTAAAACAAAATCTATGGATAAAGAAATAATGGAGAAATAATTAAAAATGAGAGTGAGAGAGAGAGAGAGAGAGAAAGAAAGAGAGTTAAGAGATGAGAAAATTAAGGGATTTTAATTAAACATACTTGGGTAACGTCAATCTTACCCTTTTAATCTAAAAAATGATCAAGGGGCAAGATTAGTTCATTTAGTTCACTCTCAAGAAGTTGTTCACTCTTGATCCTATATATATATATATATTAAGTTGGAGGCCTAAAGCCCAAGCCTCAAAATACTTGGGCTTGGGCCGGCCTGGTTACCAGAATAGTCACTTTATTATTGACTGGTGCACACTTAACTCCTCATACTTTTGTTTGACTTGTACTTTGATCATTTACTTTCATCTTGACTTTGACTTTAGTCCTTAACAGAGGTTATAAATTGGATTTATAAATATACAGTAAAAGGAAGTTTATAGGTTAATGTTGAGGTAGTTTTGATATACATCAATGACTATCTATACTTTCTACAAAAGGAGAAATCCCAATGATAAAAGAAAAGCTGATGTGTCAACAGGAGAGGCTGTCCAACAATGTTTTTCTTATGTCATTATTACATCATAAAGCCTAATATAAAATATTATTTAAAATTTTGTTGCAACATCTGCCCTCAACATTTTTATAACCAAACATTTGTTCCCAATAAACATCTGTCCAGATTCAAAATTCTGGCTCCACATTCAAAATTCAAAATTCAAACCATATATTCTAATCCTATAAATAAGATATAATTATCTGGCTCCACATTCAAATCTCTCTCTCTCTCATATCTGCGAGCGTATCTCTCTCTCTCTCAAATGCATCTTTCTCGTGATTCAGCCGCTAATCTCCGATTACACTTCTTTGTTCGAATGTTTATTGATTTTTTTACATGTTATCGTTCCAGTATCATTGTTCCAACATCGTCGTTTCAATGAAGCTTCCCATCACACATCAACCTTTCAATATCGATGTTGCAGTATCATTGTTGCAACATCGTGAAAAGTTGCATGTGCTACCTTCTTTGATGGGAGAGTTGCATTGTTCGATATTCGTTAAATCAAAAGTCAGGTTTTCTTGCATGTGCTACCTTCTTTGATGGGAGAGTTGCATTGTAGTGTTGAAGAGATTAAAATGGATAGTGCATATAATCTGAATGCATACGATCTCCAAGATTTGTTGGACCTTCAACTTGAGAGGGATGATGAAGAAGACATGCTCTCCCTGGAATTTGAACTACAATTCAAAGGACAAATCAGGGAGATGTTGATGAGAAATAAAAATCAGTAATAAAGAAGGGTTTTCGTATCATCTGTTGTATAGGGAGATTGTTGGATCAGCAGCTGTTACATTGTTTGTAGTAGCATATTTAACCAGATCACAACATGTAGCAAAGGACATGTTTCTGCGTAACAAATTCTTGAGTGAGGTTTGATGTGTGTTGTTTAGGCAGGTGATCGTATGTTCTTAGTTAATGTTTGTTAAAGTTAAGTTGTATTCGAATTTTATTAAGTTTGTTAGACATCTTTTATATGTACTTATGTTTATAACAATTTACATTGTTAATGGGTGGATACTCTCTTTTTTGAATAAGAGAATGGAAATAATCATATGTAACTGATGAATTTTATTAAGTTTGTTAGACATCTTTTATTAAGTTTGTTAAATATCTTTTATATTTACTTATAGTTGTGTTTTAGCTATAATAGATAACACATTTTCGTCCAATATCTATACATGTATCTATATGTTCTATCAATATGTGTTATGCATGGTTTTCTAAGAAACGACCCGTGTTTGCACACGGGTCTTACCGCTAGTTATTTATAATAAGTGTATTGTACATATAGAATTCACAACTATCAGCATATGTTGTGTTTATGTTTGATTTGACTGCGCCAATTCAATAAATAAAAATGTTATTGTAGTCGCAGTTGAATTCATTACAAACTATGTTACTGCCATGATTAGTATTCTATATGTAACCCATGGCTAGATCTACGATTTTAGACTTTTGTTGCTGATTATGTTTTTTCTTTATGAAATTGACCATCAACTCTGTTTTTATATATATGTTCTAACCCTTCTCCATTCACTTCACCCAAAAACCATCGACTCCCACATCATATCGTTCATTCAATTGGAGTGAGCTTGTTGAAAAGCACATTAAAATGAACCCACTAAGTTTGAATACACTCAAACATTGCAAGTTTGGTTGAAACATTCAAATGTGGAAACTATACTGAGTGATAAAAACTTGAAATTCAAAAAGAACCTAAATAGAGAGATTTAAATGCAAATGCAATATTATCACATAAAATCAAAATTACTATTGCATAAACTCTGGTTTAATGTGTTATAGATAACACACACATGATGAAATTAATGTTATATGGATCTCATTTCAAGTTTGGGTGTTACAAAAATAAGACGGTTGTTGAAAAAATCTTGTAGAAATGAAACTGGAATTGGAACAGAGGAATCACAAAATAAAGATCACATTTGTTTCAAAAGACTTTAGCTTCAAAAAAGAAATTTATACAAAATTACTAAAACTAAATAAAAACAAATTATTGAATGGAACGACCTAATATTTAACAACAAGCAACCTAACGTGGGGAAAGTGGTGGAGTATATAAAGACGTTGCCGCTTTGGGTTTCTTGTGGATTCGGAATAGGGCCAAAGTGTTTGGACTTTCATGGGAGCGCTGGAGCGATTTTGATTTAATTTGTATGGGAGTGTAATATTTTTGGTGGATGTAAAGTTTGGGCTAATCATAAGTTAGGAGAACATGTCTGTTATCTTAGGTCCTATTATAAAATTACATTTTCTTGAACATTGTTTTTCAAAGATGTTGACATATCCAAGGTTTTGTCTAAAGTAAACATTGAAAAGCAGGTTCTAGGTAGAGTGTGTAGGTCAGTTTTGGTTAAAAACCATAACAACTAGTAGTGGACCCGTCCGGTGGACGGGTTTTCTAAAGTTGTAATGAAGAAAGTTTTATTTATAATTATATGTATAATTTTTTGGTCAAAAATTACCGAAGCAATTAAGTGATCAAATTAGTTAAGTGAGGTAGTGTGCTAAAAAGTGTGTTGAAAATATGCTGGTTAAGTTGTTTGGAAAAACAGTATTCAGGATACGGCTCAGGATATTGAGCTGTATCTACGATCAAACAATGAGCAAAAAGTAAAGGGGGTGACACGAGATATACGAGGAAAGCCCTTGATCAATCTAGATCGCCGGCATAAAACGTCAGGATACAGTGCAGGATATTGACCAGATCGCTAAGTGTTACAACGCTTTTGTGCGAGAGTGAAAATTGCTAGAGAACAAGTGTAAGAGTGTAGTGAGTGTTGATGTGATGTCCTATTCGATCTGATATACCCACCCATTTATAGTAACGAATTACAAACGAAAATTCCTATAAACATGGGATGCTCCGAATATTCCATTGTTAACGTTGTAGACCGAGTAATCCGGCTTCAACGTCTTTATTTGAACAACTTGGACCGAGTCTTCTACGGAATGAGTCCTTGTGAACGTTGCTAGCTTCTAATCCGCATACCTGCACATAATCCGTTAGTGATCCTGAGGATACCATTCAGGATGTTACCAATATCCTGAATCAGCATCCCGGATGTGAACAGATATCATATAACCAAGATATAACCCAAGATATCTCTCAGGATATGGGCTCAGAATTTCACCCATAACAATTGTCCCCAAAAATGTTACCGTTTAGTATCCTGCCACTAACGGTTACATTTTTCATGGAGATCGAGATAATTAAGAGATAAGACCCATGATGTGACCGTTTGCAACTACTCAGCCTATATTTACTCATTGCACCCTATATCTTCTCATCCCCATCTCTTTTTTAATCACTACCGATAAGGAAAAAGGTAAACATTCTCTCTCTAATCTTCATCTTCATCCTCCTTTTCCGGTCAAAAAATCAAGCGATCAAATGCCGAGACAAACAAGACCCAGTTCTGGTGATTCGGCTCCCACATTTTTCCAGCAGAATCTTCTCCAAGAACCGGAGAAAGAGATATGCTCTTTTGATAGTGCCCACTTGTCGGCTCTTAAATCCTCCGGTATCTTTCCGAAAGGAACGGTATTCCGGCCGTTCGACCGGGAAATCCGGTCGGATATGGTCTCCAATGAGTGGTTGTGCTTTAGTGCTTTTCCCTTCACCTTAGGGTTACAGTTCCCCTTTCCAGACTTTATCACCGAATTCTTCAACGTTACAAAAATCTCGTTTAGCCAAACAATGCCGATGCTTTGGCGTGTTCTGTCTGTTCTTGACCAGATCAAGAAAAACCACATCCCTGATCTTTCTGTTCATGATCTCCCCTTAGCTTACCGGCTTAGATGCCACGGATCATGTAGATTTTTGTTTTATTCCACCTCCGGCGACCCGCTGATACTTCGTGCCACCAGGAACGAGGATAATTGGCAATCTAAGTTCTTCTTTGTAAAAAGAGACTCAATCCTTGGTGGAACGGAATATCCGGTGCAATGGTTGAAAAAGGGTAGGATTTAGGGTTTAAGGATGATCCTGCGTCTTATCCTGTTCCATATCCTGAACTGATCAACTTTCTTTTTTCTGTTGTGCACGCAGCTGATTTTAGGAAGATTGCACCTCCCCTTGTTGATTCACAAAAAAGGATTGACGCCATCAGACTCCTTCCAGAGGCTGAAAGAAGTTTCAACCCATCTCCACCATCTCCAAGTTCTCTTTCTAGTGCAAACATGTCTGGTAAGGACCCTGTAAAATATCCTGTACATACATGTCTTTATTTGATATACTTAGGAGAAATTTTACTCCCTGTATGCAGACTCCAGCAAGGTTCCAGTCTACCTAGACCTTGACGAACTTGACAGCTACCCTACTCCAGTCACGGTCAAGAAAGAGACCCCTGCTGCCACCAGCGCCAAGCCGCTCCCGGCTCCTAAGGCTAACCCGAGGACTCGTGCTTCCACAGCAAAAAAGAGGAAAGCTCCTGAAGTCAGTGCTCCAGGTCCAGAAGGGTTCTCCTACGATGAACTCAGCTTTTCTGACTCCTTAGAGCCAATGACATCCTTCCTCAACAAGGTAATATCCTGCTACATATCCTGCACATATATCCTGATAGGATATCCTGACAAGATATCCTGGTTAATATATTCTGACTCATACCTGAATTTGATGTGCAGGGCCTCCAGCATTTGCTCCACCTGTATAACGATGCCTGTGGTACTGCTGTACTCCATGAAGCCAGGATTAAACAGCTTGAAAGTACCGTTGCCGACCAAGGTGCCATTGCTGAAGCAAAATCCCGGCACTACGAGGGCATGCTGAAGAAGGTCACCCAAGATGCTGAGCTCAAACTTGCCACTGTCCAAATGGATCACGAACAGGCCATGGTTTCTTTCCGGGAAGGAATCAAGGCCTCCACTATCGTCTCCCTGCTACAAGCTCGCATCAAGATGGCCTACGAGGCCAAGGAGACAGGCCTTGTATGCCCATCCTGGCCGGTTGAATCCTGGGTGGCCAAGCTGAAGGAGCTTGGAGGCAAAGCTGTGCCACTTCCTGCTGAAGCCGGAGAATCCTCTAAGTCAGCAGAGGTGGTAGATGTCACGGCCCCCGACCCGGTTTGACCCGTTTCAGGAGCCGCGGGACAGAAATCCCGTGGTATTTATTTAATTGAGTTTAACAGCGGAAGTTTAATATCAGGATCTTTTAAAAATGAAATATTTCCCGATTATTTTATTTCACAACGCGGAATAAAACCCGGTAATTTACAATCTTTGGATTTCACGAAGAAATCTTTTATTTTACAAAACATGTCTCTTTATTTTATACTGAGCCACTTCCATGAGCTTGTAGTGCTATATGGCACTTTTCCTGGATCATAATAGATCACCTGAAACATGTTTGAAAAAGGTTTTGTCAGCGGGAAATACTGAGTGAATCATTCTATTTTGCATAATGATGCATAGTTATTAATTACAGCATAAGAGCGATTACAATGGCTTCTATCTTATTTTTATCTGGCGTTCTGTCACAATGGTGACAAGTCACAATGGTGACGATGGTCATACCACTATTAGATCAATGAACCTAAATAGTGATGATTATCCCTGTAGGTCAATGAACCTAACAGTGATTATCCCGAGTAGGTCAATGAACCTAACTGGGAGAAAATTAGTAATGTGCACAATACCCCACTAACCAGTAATTCAAGATATCCACGACTTAGTCCATGTAATTATAACCTTGAAAATAATTTGAGGTATTGTAAAACAATTGATAAAAAGAGAATGACTCACATTGCAGATTTATACGGGCAGAGTTTAGCCTACTGATTAGCCTTTTTAACCTAAATTTAATAACAGGCACACAATTCGGGGTTAGTAATCAATACAGACTTTACGATAACTCACGAGATCAAATTCTCACAACGAATGACAAAGTGCGATACTTAAACATCCATCGAATTAACGACGGACGACAAAGTACGATACTTAAACATTCATCGAATTAACGACGAACGACAAAGTATAACCCTAAGGTGGGCGGCACTTAAACATCCATTGGATATATTGATCGATCGGACAATGAATCGTAATAGCGATCGAGTTAATACCCTGATTGCGGCGTCGATTAGTGATCCGTGTGTGTTAATTGTGGTAAACAGAACGTATCTTGGTGCCTAGAACGAATTTCTTCGTCGAACATACGCAGAATTTCAAGTGCCAATGTCTGCTATTTATACACAAAATTTGACTAGCTTACGGACCGTAAGCTTCACGATGTTGAGGTCCGTATTACAGCTTACGGACCGTAAGACTCACAACTTTACGGTCCGTAAGGGACACAAAACTGCTATAGGGTAGCCACGTGTGGGACTAGGCCTGATGACTTGACAATTTCTCAAAATTTGTTTTTGACAGCACGATTTTAAGATAATCGTTAACTAGGGTTTACCTCCCCTTGAGTTTTAGGGGCCCTGATCCTGATTCTGAAATTTCTGAAAATTTTAGGGTTTGCGTAGAATCACTTGGGTGTCTCAATTAGGGTTTCCTATTGGATAAAATAATAAAATAAATAATAGTTTTGATGAGGGTTGTTACAGTAGACAAGGCTGGAGATAAGAAGGATGCTGGAGAGGATGCTGGGACAGATGCTGGTGAGGATGCTGCTCAGGATGCTGAAGCTGAAAAGGCAGAGAAGGTTGGAGAAGATGCCGCTGTGTGAGGGCATTCAGGTGGGCAATGATGGATATATGTGCCAAGGCCGGAGCCCACCTTTTTAAATTTGAATGTTGGTTTGTAATCCCCAAAACAATTTACTTTTCTGCACTTTACTTTTCTGCACCTGAACAATTTACATTTCCTGCATGCTTTTTGAACAATACCACAGTCGGAGGTGGATGGGTCTCGGTTTGAGATGAAACCTTAAACTGTTGGGTAAATATGTTTAAAGACTAATTGTGCTTTTGGTGGATGGATCTCAGTTTGAGATGAAACCAAAAGCACAGACTTTTGCTATGTTAATAATATAACTTTTCTTTTGGCCTTACCATTGTTGTTATTAGTGCACAAATTTTACTTATGAAAACTGTTTTGTTTGAACATTCTTGGGAATATTATGGGAACACATTCTGAGAATATCCTGACAAGTATCCTAAGAGATATCCTGGTCAGGATATTGTCATATAACTTAGAAAACTTAAGTCATTTGAAAAAAGGAGAGATCATACCAAAGACTCTTAGAGAGTCAATTCCAATCTTCCACCTTAGGAATGTCCCCAGTGCACACTTACAAACTTGGATCCATCCTTTGAATAGTATAATGTATGTCCCCTTTGTACGACACAGAAATGCAAATGTATTCACACTTTGGCTTGAATAAATTCCGAACACCCCGAGGCAAAACCCTTGATATCCTGAAATGAACCCTTAGCATACTGGGGATAAACCCTTAATATCCTGGGGATAAACCCTGATATCCTAGGGATAAACCCTGAGTTTCATGCGCTACAGGCGAGAGTGTATAAACTCCAAATCTTAGAAAGGTGAAAACCTTCAAACCTTAGAGAGTATGAAAATACCCTTTCGTGAGAGAGGGTGATCAATCCTCATATACCTTCAGGATCCAGGATATAGCCAACAATAACGAAATTGTCAGCCACTTTTACATGAACAGGTCCCGCTACCTTGAACTATACCTAGATAACTTGCGCTCCAGGCGAGGTGTTTAAACCCAATTCGAAAGAAAGGTTAAAACCTTTAAACCTTTGAAGGGATCAGGATCCCTTAAACGTGAGAGAGGGGGCCAATCATCTAATCTTTCGAGTTATCCTGAGTGCATATCCTGGAGCTATATCCTGAAACATATGCTGCAAAACAACTGTAAACAAGCTAACACCCCTCCGATGCTTAAGTCAGTATTGGGTTCAAGATAATAAACAAATATATTTAAACGAGATAGAATACATACCATTCTGAGATAGAAATTAAATTCTATTCTTACTTGAAATAGAGCTTTAAGTGTATTGCATTCCAGGATCTCGGTAGCATATCCCCTTCCATATTCTTGAGTCGATATGCTCATTTCCCTGCTTCTGACTCAACTTCATATGGTCCTTCCCATTTTGGAGCTAGCTTGCCATCGGCAGGATTAGTGGTATTTTGAAAAGCCTTTCTTAGCACCCAATCACCAACTCGAAATCTCCTAGTCCTTATATTCTTGTTATATGCTCTGGATATTCTTTGTTGATATGCTGCCATCCTTAGCCTTGCTGCATCTCTTTTTTCATCTATAGTATCCAAATCTCGACATAAGGCTTCAGGATTCTGTTCAGGATCCTGTAGGATAGATCTTGCAGTAGGTATCGCCATTTCCGTTGGAATCACTGCTTCTGCTCCAAATACCAAGGAAAATGGGGTTTGGCCGGTTGCATTCTTTACCGTTGTCCTATCAGCCCACAAAACAAAGGGTAATTCTTCTGCCCATCTTCCTTTTTTTGGCTCCAAGTCTCTTCTTTAAGTTATTGACAATTATCTTGTTTGAGGATTCAGCTTGTCCATTCGCTTGAGGATGTACCGGAGTAGACGTGATCATTTTGATTCCCCAACTCTAGCAAAAGTCAGTAGTCCTCTTGCTTATAAACTGGGACCCATTATCACAAATGATTTCAGCTGGTACACCAAACCTGGTCAGGATATTCCTCTTTATGAAGGATACTACTTCTTGGTCTCTAACTTGAACAAATGCTTCAGCTTCAACCCACTTAGAGAAATAATCCGTCATTGCTAGCATAAAGACTTTTCCTCCCGAAGCTTTTGGTTACTTCCCTACTATATCCATCCCCCATTTCATGAATGGCCAAGGGGAAGCTACAGGATATAGTGGTTCAGCTGGTTGATGTAGTATGTTACTATGCCTTTGACATGCATCACACCTTCGTGCATATTCTGCAGCATCTTTCGTCATCGTTGGCCAATAATATCCTGTCCTTAATACTTTCGAGAACAATGATCTGCCCCCAGTGTGGTTACCACAATCCCCTTCATGTATATCCTGAAGTACTTCTTTGGCTTCAGGATCCTCCAAGCACCTCAAATACGGTCCTGCAAGAGATTTCTTGTATAAAACATTATTTATAATAGTGAATCGTGATACCTTCATCCTAAATGCCTTAGGATTTTCATCTCCGGGGATGTGTCCTTCCTTGAGATATCTCATGATTGGAGCCGTCCAGGATTTAGGATCCTTTTCAGGATACTCTGCTCCAGGATCCTGAATACCCGCTACTTCTTTATCCTGAGGATTCGTTGCAGGATACAAGATATGTAATATTGGTATTTGGGTCCCTTCTGGTATCCTGATCGATGATCCCAGATTTGCTAAGGCATCTGCTTCAGCTTTATCCTCCCTTGGTACCTGTTCAAGTGTAAAAGCATCGAAATATCCTGCTAATTTCTTGAGAATATCGAGGTATTCGAATTAATTTCTCACCCTTAACTACATAGGATCCATTAAAATGGTTAGTAATTAATAAGGAGTCAACATATACTTGCAAATTCTTGATACTCATATTCTTAGCCAATTCTAATCCTGCAATTAAAGCCTCATACTTTGCTTCATTATTAGTAGCAGGGAATTCACACCTAATAGCCTGGGGTAATATGTCCCCCTGTGGCGATTTTAGTAGTATTCCCAATCCTACTCCTCTTACATTAGATGCACCATCAATATATAATGTCCAGGATCCTGAGGATTCTCCTAACGGTTGGACTTCTAGGTCTACCTCATCCTGAATGTCACTACTGAAATCAGCCACAAAGTCAGCTAAAGCCTGAGACTTTATGGCATTTCTAGGTTCATATACTAAATCATAAGCACTCAACTTTACTAACCACTTGGCCATCCTGCCTGACATCTCTGGTTTCCTAAGCACATTTTTGACAGGATAATTTGTTTTAACATGAATCCTATGTGTCTCAAAGTAATGTCTAAGCTTCGTTGACGCCATAACTAATGCTAGTATCAACTTTTCTAAATGAGAATACCTAGTTTCAGCATTTAACAAACTTTTAGTAACATAATAAACAGGATATTGCTGACCTTCATGATCCTTTATAAGGACGGCACTTACAGCATTCCCTGATACTGCGAGGTACAGGGATAGTGGTTCACCATTCTCAGGCTTCATCAGTAGAGGTGCAGTTGAAAGATATCGCTTCAAATCCTGCAGGGCTGCTTCATGCTTCTCACCCCATTCGAATTTCTTATTCTTCTTCAGGATATCATAAAACTCTTTGCATTTCTCTGAGGATCTTGAAATAAATCTGTTTAATGCTGCCACTCACCCTGTTAATCGTTGAACATCCTTCATATTTGAGGGTGATTTAATATCCAAGATGGCTTTAATCTGCTCCGGGCTCGCCTCTATTCCTCTTTTGGTCACCATGTATCCTAGAAATTTTCCTGCCCCCACTCCGAAATGACACTTAGCAGGATTTAGCTTCATGTTATATTGATCCAGGATATCAAATGCTCCTATAATATCCTGGAGGTGATCTTGAGGTTTCCTTGATTTTACCACCATATCGTCAATGTATACCTCCATGGTGTCCCCCAGCTTGTCTTTGAACATCATGTTTACCAATCTCTGGTATGTTGCACTTGCATTTTTCAAACCAAAAGGCATAGCCGTATAACAATAAATACCTGTTGGTGTCATGAAGGCAGTATCCTCCTGGTCAGAAGGCTCCATTTGAATCTGCTGAAATCCTGAGGATGCATCCATGAAAGTCAACATTTCATGCCCGGCAGTAGCATCCACCATTGCATCAATGTGAGGAAGAGGAAATGGGTCTTTAGGACAAGCCTTGTTCAAGTCTGTGTAGTCTACACATACTCTCCATTTCCCATTTTTCTTCTGTACCACGACTACGTTTGCTAGCCATCTTGGAAACTTGACTTCTCTGATCATCCTGGACTTCAACAATCTTTCAACTTCCTCTTGGATAATCGTATTCCGCTCAGGAGCAAATTTCCTTCTTTTTTGCTGAACAGGCTTGAATGATCTGTCAATTCCAAGCTTGTGAGTGATAATGTCTTTGGATATACCTGTCATATCCTCATGCTTCCATGCAAACGTTGACATCCTGCATTTCAAAAAGTTAGTTAACTGCTCTTCAATATCCTGAGGGATATTGGTTCCTACGAGCACCGAGATATCAGGATTATCTTGATCCAGGATAATTTTCTTCACATCCTGCTCCGAATCCTCCACGATATCCTGGGCCCGCATCTTTAATTGCTATGCTGTACTAGGCTTGGTTGAGGATTTCATCGAGGATGAGTAGCATTCTTTCGCCTCCTGCTGATCACTATCAACCTTGACAATTCCCCAAGGGGTAGGGATCTTGATGCATTGGTGATACGTTGATGGCACAACTGTTAGGGGAGGATTTTCTAACAATTAGTGATCCTTACTTGTTATCCTAATTAATGATCCTTACTTCTGTGACAGATAGTGATCCTCAGAAGAGCTTCAGGATCAGGATAATGGATCACCTTAAGGATCCTCATACTAACGATTGTTTGTTTGTTTGTGTTTCGTATTATGTTGCAGGAGTAACAAGCTTGACTTGGTCTTGGCAACGTAACTATGGAATATTCCACGGGAATTTCGCACATTTTTAACCGGAAATGGACGTTGTGGAGAACGTGGGAGCTTGGCACAAAAGTCGGATAGTTTGTTATTATAGCTAACTTCTATTTTTAAAGGGGTGACGAGCTAGAATGAGAACACTTAGCCATTTTTCAGCTACACACACTCTCGTACAATCGCACTCTTGAAGCTCTCGACGAACACTTAACAGTTTTCACTCACTTTTATACACTTCACCATAGTGATCCTTGTACCTAGCTCGTTACTATCCGAAGTTGTAAACATTTATTGATTTATGTGAGCTTGGTGATCGGTAGTTTCCATCACCCGGGGTTTTTTGTGCCGGAGATCAACTCTTGATCAAGGGCTTTTTCCCCGTACAAATCCTTGTGTCGTTTGTGCAATTTACATTGAAGTGATCCTTATCATTGTTCCACATTCAAAGCATCATTCCCCGTAACAGAGAGTTTGGTTGCATTATCCTCATCAGATTTTTTGACCAAAACAGTTTGGCGCCCACCGTGGGGCAATTGGTGCTTCATTTCTAAGAAGTTTTTCTGTTGGTGATCATTCCGGTTCATTGCACACAAATACATGGCTTCATCATTGAAGAATACCTCTACTGTAATGTCTGCTGTCAATTCATCTCAGGGCATTCCACCTTTGCCTCCACCACCTTCTGGACCTCAGAAAAATGCCGAGAAAAAACCAACTCCCATTTTCTCCAAACCTCCAACTTCTTCTGCTTCTTACACTCCCACTACTAGTGACATGTTTACTTTGATTTTGCAGATGAAGGATCATATACAGCAACAGGATAAGACCAATGAAAAGATTCTCAAAGAAATCGGAGATCTCAAGAAACAAAAGAAAACGGCAGAGGATCATTCCCCACTGATGCCCAGATCTTTGAATTTTGATACTCCGGTGGTTACTTCTCAGCCATCAGTGGTTCCAGATGTTCAATATGTGGGTGGACCAAAAGGAGTGCACTACGGAGCAACAACAGTGACCCAGGCATTAGGTTCATATTTCCAGCCAGTAGGATCCTATCCTCAGCATATGGGACCCATTATGAATTCAGGAGGATATTCAGGAGCGCAGTAGGTTCAAGGATCCTCCTTTATTCCAGGATCATCCCAGGTTCAAGGATCCTCCTTTGTTCCAGGATCATCCCAGGTTCAAGGATCCTCCTTTGTTCCAGGATCATCCCAGGTTCAAGGATCCTCCTTTGTTCCAGGATCGTCCCAGTTTCAGGGATCCTTCCAGATGCCAGGATCCTTGAGGAGTTTGCAAACAGGAAGTTTAGATGTCCATCAGGGAGATTTTATTCCAATGCAGACCATTGCTTCCACTGGTCCTTCAACCATTCCAGAGCCCCAACAATATGGATTAACATCCATTCTTCCTAATTTGAATCCATTGGGAGGTAACACTTTTAATAATTCTCATTCTACTAACCATGGCCTTATGCAGGATCCAGGTATCAACCATGCCATGGCCAGAGAATTGCAAAAGCTGAAGGATATGATATCAAGTGTTCCTGGAGTGGTCAAACCTATTCCAGAGATTGCAGATGGGAGCCACAAGATATCTCGTTTTGCACCACCAATCTGTGATGCTGAGATACCCAAGAGGTTCCATGTCCCAACTATGAAGCTGTATGATGGTTCGACGGATCCTGAAGAACACATAGCACAATACAGGGAGAGGATGGAGATCAATCCAATCCCAGAAAGATTAAAGGAAGCATGCCTGTGCGAGGGATTTGGATCCACTCTTACTGGATCAGCTCTCAAATGGCTGCTAAGTCTTCCCCCTACTCTATTACCTCATTTGCTAATTTAGTTAACCTATTTAATAATCAGTTTTCCTGTAGTAGAAAATTTGAGCGTTTAACTAGTGATCTGTATAGGATAACCCAGGGTCATAATGAATCATTAAGGGATTATATCACTAAATTTAGTAAAGAATCCTTAGATATTCCTAACTTGGATATAGCCACGGCTGTTGAGGCCTTTAAAATGGGATTGCTTAGGGATTCATTGTTCTATGATGATCTTGTTATGACACCATGCAGGAATTTAGATGAGGTAAGAACCCGGGCCCTTAGGTTCATCTGGCTAGAGGATGACAAAAGGATCCAGGAGAGGTTAGCAGGATCCTCAAAGCAAGAGAAGCAGGGATCCTCATTCAAGAACAAGTTCAGATCCTATAATAGATCTGATAACCAGAATGTGCATGCTGTTGAATAAGAGGAGGATGATGAGGATTATCCTCCAATTTCTGAATATTGTTTTTCTGTTGATAACAATGAACTAATCCTTGCGATGCAGAATCTAGGTGATAAAGCCAGATGGCCCAGAAAAAATGACAGACCAGCTGCAACCAAAGATAAATCAAAGTGGTGTGCATACCATGAAGATTTTGGGCATCTTACAGAAGAATGCATTGCACTAAGAAAGGAAATTGGATACTTGTTGAGCAAGGGGCATCTAAAAGAACTGTTGGGTAGAAAAAAGTCAAGGACTCAGGATCCTGAAAGGATCCCTGAGAAAGCTCCGGCCCCTCCAGCAGATGCACAAGTAATAAACTTTATTTCTGGAGGATCAGACATTTGTGGCACATCCTTCTCGGCAGCAAAAAGGCATGCAAAGGAAACTAAAATGGATAGTGGAGAAAGACCCGTTCGAACGTCAAGTGTCTCCGAAGGAAAAGTCATAACCTTTGATGAGGATGATCGTGTTGATATCCAGGATCCTCATCACGATGGTTTAGTTATTACTCTTTTCATTTCTAACCATTTTGTCCGCAGGATCCTTATAGACGGAGGAAGCTCAGTGAACATTATCAAGCTTGATGTTCTAAAGAAGATGGGTATTCCTGAATCAGATATCATACCAAGATCCTCCGTGCTCGTGGGATTTAGTGGCGAAACTAAGAATACCCTGGGGGACATTAAGCTCCCAATATACATCGAAGGCCTACACTCTTATCAAAAATTTTGTGTTATTGACTGTTTATCTTGTTGTAATGTTATCCTTGGCAGGCCCTGGATACACGATATGAAGGCAGTCCCATCTACTTACCATCAATGTGTGAAGCTCCCTAGTCCTTGAGGAATAGTTAAGATTGATAGTGATCAGCAGGAAGCTAAGAATTGCTATACTTCATCGATGAAACCAGCCTCGAAGTCAAGGGAACAATAGCAATCAAAGTATCCTCCAAGGGATGTCTTGGAGGCCAGAGAGCAGGATGTGGTAGAAATCCTCATGGATCCTCATGATCCCAAATCCAAAATCTATATCGGATCAGGGATCCTTGGCGATATGAAGGAAGACCTCATATCCTTCCTCAAAAGGAGGAAAACTACCTTTGCATGGAAGCACGAGGATATGACAGGTATATCTAAGGATATTATCACTCATAAACTTGGCATCGACAGGTTATTCAAACCAATCCATCAAAAAAGGAGGAAGTTTGCACCGGAAAGAAATGCCATTATCCAGGAAGAGGTAGAGAAATTGCTCTGGGCAGGTATGATTAGAGAGGTTAAGTATCCAAGATGGTTGGCCAATGTGGTTGTTGTTCAAAAGAAAAACGGAAAGTGGAGGGTATGTGTCGATTTTACCGACTTAAATAAGGCATGTCCCAAGGATCCTTTCCCATTACCCCACATTGACTCCATGGTGGATGCAACTGCGGGTCATGAACTGTTAACTTTCATGGATGCTTCATCTGGATTTCAACAAATCCAAATGGAACCATCCGTTCAAGAGGATACAGTCTTCATGACTCCAACTGGAATATATTGCTATATTGCTATGCCGTTCGGATTAAGAAATGCAGGTGCAACTTATCAAAGGCTGGTGAATATGATGTTCAAGGATCAGATTGGACAAACTATGGAGGTTTACATAGACGATATGGTGGTAAAATCAATAAAGGCTGAGGATCACCTAAGAGACTTGGAGGAAGCATTCGATATCCTTGATAAATATAACATGAAACTTAATCCTTCAAAATGTCACTTTGGTGTTAAAGCAGGTAAATTCTTAGGATACATGGTGACCAAGAGAGGCATTGAAGCTAGCCCGGAACAAATCAAAGCCTTAGTGAATATCAAATCTCCGGCCAATGCTAAGGATGTCCAAAGGCTAACAGGCAGGATAGCAGCTTTGAACAGATTTATATCCAAATCCTCGGAGAAGTGCAAAGAATTCTATGATATCCTAAGGAAGAACAAGAAATTCGAGTGGACTGAGAAGCATGAAAGTGCCTTAAGAGCTCTTAAGGATTACCTATCCTCAGCCCCGTCCTTGATGAAACCAGAAAAAGGAGATGTGTTATCCTTATATCTTGCGGTATCCTCAAAAGCAGTAAGTGCCGTCCTTGTTAAGGATCATGAAAGTACACAGCATCCTGTCTATTATGTAAGTAAAAGTTTACTTGATGCCGAATCCAGGTATTCACACCTTGAAAAGCTTATTCTTGCATTAATTATGGCATCTACTAAGTTGAGACATTATTTTGAAACACATGTTATTGTGGTTAAAACTAATTTTCCAATTAAGAATGTCCTCAGGAAACCAGAGATGTCAGGAAGGATGGCTAAGTGGGCAGTAAAGCTTAGTGCCTATGATATAAGATATGAGCCTAGGACAGCCATCAAATCCCAAGCATTAGCTGACTTTGTGGCTGATTTCAGTAGTGATTTACAAAAAGAAGCTGAGTTAGAAGTCCAGCAGCTAGAGGAAACCAAGGATCCTTGGATACTCTATACTGATGGATCCTCAAATGTCAAAGGCACAGGGCTTGGAATACTACTAAAATCGCCACAGGGGGACATAATACCCCACTCTATAGCTTGTGAGTTCCAAACTACTAACAATGAGGCTAAATATGAAGCCTTAATTGTTGGTTTGCAAATTGCTAAGCATATGGGGATCAGGTATCTTGAGGTACATGTAGATTCATTATTAATTACAAACCATTTTAATGGATCCTATGCTGTTAAAGGTGAAAAGCTAACCAAATATTTAGAGATAGTCAAAGAATTGACACTCTCCTTTGTTTCTTTTACTTTGACACAGGTACCAAGGGAAGAAAATACAGAAGCTGATGCATTGGCTAACTTAGGATCATCTTTGAAGATCCCGGAGGATATCAAGATCCCTATTATCCATATCCTGACCCCGGCTATCGAGGATCATGTGGCTATGGAGATAGGAAATAATTCTGCAATTATCCCTAGTGAGGATACTCAATCCAATTCAGGATCAGGATCATGGATTTCACCAATCATGAGATACTTACAACATGGAGAGATTCCTACAGGAGAAAACCCTAGGGCTTTCAAAATTAAGGTATCTCAATTCACAATTTTAAATAATATGTTGTATAGACGATCTCTTGCAGGACCATACTTGAGATGCATTGAGGATCCTGAAATCCAAGAAGTTTTAAAAGACTTTCATGAAGGAGATTGTGGAAACCACACTGGGGGCAGGGCATTATTCTCAAGGATCCTAAGGACATGATACTACTGGCCAACCATGAAGAGAGATGCAGTGGAGTATGCTAAGAGATGTGATCCTTGTCAGAGACACAGCAATGTCCTTCATCAACCAGCTGAATTTTTGCATCCTATATCCTCCTCTTGGCCATTTATGAGATGGGGTATGGATATAGTTGGTAAGCTCCCTAAGGCACTTGGTGGAAAAGTATTCATGCTTGCTATGACTGATTACTTCTCCAAGTGGATAGAGGCTGAAGCTTTTGCCCAAGTCAGAGAAAAGGAAGTTATATCCTTCATTAAAAGAAATATTATAACTAGATTCGGTATTCCTTCTGAAATTATATGTGATAATGGTTCCCAATTCGTTGGGGGCAGAACTACTAACTTTTGTGACAGCTGGGGGATTAAGATGATAACATCAACACCAGTCCACCCACAAGCTAATGGTCAAGCAGAATCATCCAACAAGATCATCATCAACAATTTGAAAAAGAAGCTTGGATCCAAGAAAGGGAAATGGGCAGAAGAACTACCTTATGTGCTTTGGGCTGATAGGACAACCCCTAAGAATGCTACTGGTCAAACGCCATTCTCTTTGGTATTTGGGGCAGAATCAGTGATCCCAACAGAAATGGTGGTTCCAACTGCTAGAACAAGTATTCGTGATCCTGAGGAAAATGATGAGAACTTGGCTCAAGACCTGGATACTATTGAAGAAATCAGGGATCTGGCTAGGATAAGGATGGCCAGTTACCAACAAAGAATGGCCGGTGCTTACAACAAAAATGTCAGGATCAGGAAGTTTCAAGTTGGAGATATGGTATTAAGGAAAGCATTTCAGAATACCACCAATCCTGCTGATGGAAAATTGGCTCCAAAATGGGAAGGCCCTTATTTGATTGAAGCTGAAGCAGGAAAGGGGGCATATAGATTGCTGACCATGGAAGGTGATTTGCTATCGAGAGCTTGGAATGCTGTCCACATGAAGAAATATTTCATGTGAGTAGGATCCTCATCGCACAGATGATCCTTACATTGGAGTTATCCTTGAAGGATCCTTAAAGTATCGGTGATCCTTACTATGGTAATATCCTAATCTTGAACTGTTTCATTTCTTTATTTTCTCATATAAGGATAAGGATCATGTGTCCTTTATCCATCTCTCACGTGATTTTAAGTTTTGAAAGTTCAGGTATCCTTAGCAAAATGTTGGTTATCTGCAGAAGCAATCCGTTCCTTGGGTTTAACCCCAGTTATTTGGGCTTGACCCCAGTTCCGCCTGTAGCGCATGATGATCCTGGTATAGTTCAAGGCAGTGGGACCAGTACTCGTTTTAGGGGCTGATAATTCCATTGTACTGGCTATACCTAGGAACCTACGTATAATGGTAGACGTACCATACATCCGTTCCTAAGGTTTCTAACGTTTTCGCGTTAGCTAAGGTTTTGACATTTTCATGTCACTAAGTTTGGATAGTCGCCAGTTAGGGCCATACTCCAGTTTACATACGATCCTTGGGCTTGTCCCCAGTTATCCTTGGGCTTGTCCCCAGTTATCCTTGGGCTTGTCCCCAGTTGCTAACTCTTATCTTATATTGGCTTAGTCCCAAGTTATGCTTTATTTCAGGTCCTTGAAGATAAACAACTAGGGATCCTTGATCCTTACTTCTCTCTAAGGTTTATTTTATAGTTATCCTTATTATGGTTAGGATCCTAACTTGGATCCTCAGGTATGATCCTTAACTATTTTTTAATTCTATTCATTGTTTATTTGACTAACCCTTAAAATTTGGCAACTAGACCTGTGATCCTTAAAATGTATTACTTTTTGAGGTTCTTCAACTATAGGATATTTGATCATGGATCATATCCTAAGTATTTTCAATCTAACTTATTCAAAATTGTTTATTCAATAAATGTACATCAAAACAATTGAGAATTAAAGAGACAAAAAGGATAACAATACAAGATAAGCGACAAAAGATTAAGATTTTGTTTATTAACAAAAGACTAGCCCTTAAAAGGTTGTCAAAATTACCTACCCCGAGCATCTACCAGCAATACGTGGCCCGTCCGCTGGGGTAGGTAAAGGGTGTCCATGATAATAGGTTCAAAAGTAGTGCAGGAATATAAAGACGGCAGGATCACAATGGCTTCATCCTCCAAACAGAGGATCCCTCCACCATTTGCAATCCTACCTATTGTCCTAAGGATCATACATGATCCTTAATCCTAAAAACTATTATCCAGTACAAACCATCAAATTGTTCAACAAAACAACCATCAAACTAAAAAATTGGGCTCCGGCTATGTCTAGAAGTTTCCATCATCGCCCAATCATGCAGCCTAAACCTTCCCTGCATCACCACCTCCGGCTCCACTTGCTTCACCACCTTCAACCTTGCCTCCAGCCTCGATTGCCAAAACCTCCTCAGCCTCTTCATCATCTTCAAGATCAGCCAACCTTGCTTTCCAGTCCTCAACATCCCAGCTGCTTCTGTCAAAGTTAGGATCTTGAGCTTCCTGGGCCATCTTTAGTTTTGTCTGATACATTGTGATGGCGGCAGAGACCTTTGCACCTTCTATGAGATCATGCTTCTCATAGTCAACATTAACCAGCACCTTGGCCGTCTCCTGTTTGGCATCCCGGACTTCCTTCTGAAGATCAGCAATTTTGAGGTCCTTTAGCAATGCAACCTGCTGGAGGTCTGCAATCTTCCTATCCTGATCCTCAACGTGGCCAACATAATCCTCAATCTCAGAGAATTTCTACAAAAGGGATAAAAGATAAGGTCAGGACCAAGTGATCCTCAAATCAACAGGATATATCAGCAGGATATGCCAGCAGGATATACTAGTAGAGACAGTGATCCTTACATCATTGAAGTACTCAAGGAATTGGTGGCGGATCAGAGGCAGACCCTGCAGATCCTCAGCTTCAGAGGCCTTTCTCTTCTTGATTCCCTTTCCTTTGAGGGGTGCCTTGGGGACTGAAGCTGTCAGGTTAGTGGGAGCCTTTCTTTTGGAGGATCTGACGGTGGTGAGATCGGTGACATTGAACTCGGAAGCAGACTTGGTGGATTTTCCAGCACCTACACAACCAAAACAAGATAAGTATCTTTACTTCACTTATATTTCACTGTTTATTTAAATTTTTAAACAACGATACTTACTTGACATCGTGACAGAGCCTGAGGATACCTCCTGAGAATCTTGGGTGGTTGTTTTGAAAGTTCTTGTTTCAGGATCAAGTTTCTTGAAAGCGATGAGTCTCTCTTTGGCAGCAGGAGACAATCTGAGGTGTGAAACGATGATCGCTGCATAACAAGAAAGCAAAAGTATATAAGTGATCCTTATATCAAAAGAAAGTTCTCTGGTGATCCTTCTCAGGATCCTCCACCCTACCATGGGTAGCCCAATTTTTAGGTAGATTCTTTCCGTCAGCAATAGAATCTCTCTTGACGAAAAAGAAACGCCGCTTCCAATTAGTATCATTCTTGGTAGCTTTGAAGATCGGGTGTTCCTCACCAGGTTTACGTTTGAACAAATAACGATGAGAACCAAAGGTAGTAAGATCATACAGCTCTCCCAGCTCTGACATTCCTAGGTCTATCCCCTCCTGTTCGATGATCCTTTCAAGGGTATACAAAACCCTCCATATCATCGGCATGGCTTGGATATAAGAGATGCCGGTTAGGGAAAAGAAAGATTGGGTGAAGGATGGAAAAGGATATGTATATCCTATGGTGAACGGAGTGACAGGAAAAGCAACCCAGTTGTCAGAAATATGATCACTCAGGGCATTGGGATCAAAAGATTTAAACTCGGTGTTCGCCGGAAAACAGTGGCGGATCCTATCAATCTGCGCATCAGAGAAACAGCAGCGTTCCTTTATGGAATCCTCGATGATCCCCTGGCTCTTCAGTGGACTGTTTTTCGGGTGATCCTTAGCTGGGGAGTTCCGGAGCAACATTTTTTGACCAGATGATGGAAAGAAATGGAAAACAGAGCAAAAGAAGGAAGAAGATGAAGAGAGTATACCTGTTTATCCTCGGAATGCAGTTATAAAGGGAGTATCTATGAAATTTTAAATGCAATCGATCATATCTCTATCTCCTATTTATAATCATGATTTGCAGGGTTGTCACTTCTGTGACGTCATCGTTGCAACGGATAGTTCAACAATAACGGCTATATTTACGATAGTTAGTTGCGGATAAGATCAAGAAAATATAATTCGCTCATTTTACATATCACTCCTTATATTTTGGGGGCAATTGTTAGGGGAGGATTTTCTAACAATTAGTGATCCTTACTTGTTATCCTAATTAATGATCCTTACTTCTGTGACAGATAGTGATCCTCAGAAGAGCTTCAGGATCAGGATCATGGATCACCTTAAGGATCCTCATACTAACGATTGTTTGTTTGTGTTTCGTATTATGTTGCAGGAGTAACAAGCTTGACTTGGTCTTGGCAACGTAACTATGGAATATTCCACGGGAATTTCGCACATGTTTAACCGGAAATGGACGTTGTGGAGAACGTGGGAGCTTGGCACAAAAGTCGGATAGTTTGTTATTATAGCTAACTTCTATTTTTAAAGGGGTGACGAGCTAGAATGAGAACACTTAGCCATTTTTCAGCTACACACACTCTCGTACAATCGCACTCTTGAAGCTCTCGACGAACACTTAACAGTTTTCACTCACTTTTATACACTTCACCATAGTGATCCTTGTACCTAGCTTGTTACTATCCAAAGTTGTAAACATTTATTGATTTATGTGAGCTTGGTGATCGGTAGTTTCCATCACCCGGGGTTTTTTGTGCCGGAGATCAACTCTTGATCAAGGGCTTATTCCCCGTACAAATCCTTGTGTCGTTTGTGCAATTTACATTGAAGTGATCCTTATCATTGTTCCACATTCAAAGCATCATTCCCCGTACCAGAGAGTTTTGTTGCATTATCCTCATCAGATTTTTTGACCAAAACAACAGCCTTCATATCGTGAATCCATGGTCTTCCCAGTATGATGTTATAGCAGGATAGAGAATCCATCACACAGAAACGTTGTATCGAGTTGACTCCTTCAACATATACTGGTAACTTTATCTCTCCCACTGTGTTCCTAGCCTCTCCACTGAACCCAACAAGCACAGTGGACTTCGAAGTGATATCCATTGGAGATACATTCATTCTCTTCAGAGTCTCTAGTTGGATTATGTTGACAGAGCTGCCATTATCAACCAATATCCTGCGTACAAAATGGTTAGCCACATATAATGTTATTACCAGAGCATCATGATGAGGATCCTGGACAGTATCCCTATCATCAGCATCAAATGTGATCATTTTATCAGTTGTGAGGGTAGTCATCCTGACAGGTTTGTCTCCCCTTTCGGCCTTAGCTTCTTTTGCATGTCTCTTTGCCGCCGAATACGAAGTCCCACAAATGTCGGATCCTCCCGAAATAAAGTTGATTATCTTGGCATCCGCGGGAGGTGACGCTGCTCGCTCAGGATCCTTCTCAGTATCCTGACCCTTATTCTTCTTTCTTCCTAAGAGATCTTTCAGATATCCCTTGCTTAGAAGATAGCTTATTTCTTTTCTTAGAGCAATGCAATCCTCAGTTACATGTCCAAAATCTTCATGGAAGGCACACCATTTTGACTTATCTTTCCAATCGGCTTTTTGTTGATTCTTTCGAGGCCACCTAGCCTTGTCTCCTAAACCCTGCATGGCATACATCAATTCAGGAATGTTAATAGAAAAGCAATATTCAGATAATTCAGGATATTCTCCAGGATCCTCATCTTCGATAGCATTCACTTTCTTGTTTTCATTTCTACCATACGGCTTAGAGCGATATGGCTTAAATGAGGATTCTGACTTCCTGTTAGTTGACTCATAGGTGTTGGATGAGTTCATCCTCTCTTGCATCTTTCTGTCATCCTCCAATCGAATATATCTTAGGACCCTGTTTCGAGCTTCATCCAAGTTCCTGCATGGGTTCATTACAAGTGTTTTGGTCAAAAAATCTGATGAGGATAATGCAACCAAACTCTTTGTTACGGGGAATGATGCTTTGAATGTGGAACAATGATAAGGATCACTTCAATGTAAATTGCACAAACGACACAAGGATTTGTACGGGGAAAAAGCCCTTGATCAAGAGTTGATCTCCGGCACAAAAAACCCCGGGTGATGGAAACTACCGATCACCAAGCTCAAATAAATCAATAAATGTTTACAACTTCGGATAGTAACGAGCTAGGTACAAGGATTACTATGGTGAAGTGTATAAAAGTGAGTGAAAACTGTTAAGTGTTTGCCGAAAGCTTCAAGAGTGCGATTGTACGAGAGTGTGTGTAGCTGAAAATGGCTAAGTGTTCTAATTCTAGCTCGTCACCCCTTTAAAAATAGAAGTTAGCTATAATAACAAACTATCCGACTTTTGTGCCAAGCTCCCACGTTCTCCACAACGTCCATTTCCGGTTAAACATGTGCGAAATTCCTGTGGAATATTCCATAGTTACGTTGCCAAGACCAAGTCAAGCTTGTTACTCCTGCAATATAATACGAAACACAAATAAACAATCGTTAGTATGAGGATCCTTAAGGTGATCCATGATCCTGATCCTGAAGCTCTTCTGAGGATCACTATCTGTCACAGAAGTAAGGATCATTAATTAGGATAACAAGTAAGGATCACTAATTGTTAGAAAATCCTCCCCTAACAATTGCCCCCAAAATATAAGGAGTGATATGTAAAATGAGAGAATTATATTTTCTTGATCTTATCCGCGACTAACTATCGTAAATATAGCCGTTATTGTTGAACTATCCGTTGCAACGATGACGTCACAGAAGTGACAACCCTGCAAATCATGATTATAAATAGGAGATAGAGATATGATCGTTTGCATTTAAATTTCAGAAATACTCCCTTTATAATCTGCATCTGAAGATAATCAGGTATTCTCTCTTCATCTTCTTCCTTCTATTGCTCTGTTTTCCGTCTCTTTCCTTCATTCTGTCAAAGATGTTGCTTCGGAACTCCCCAGCCAAGGATCACCCGAAAAACAGCCCACTGAAGAGCCAGGGGATCATCGAGGATTCCATAAAGGAACGCTGCTGTTTCTCTGATGCGTAGATTGATAGGATCCGCCACTGTTTTCCAGCGAACACCGAGTTTAAATCTTTTGATCCCAATGCCCTGAGTGATCATATTTCCGACAACTGGGTTGCTTTTCCTGTCACTCCGTTCACCATAGGCTATACATATCCTTTTCCATCCTTCACCCAATCTTTCTTTTCCCTAACCGGCATCTCTTATATCCAAGCCATGCCGATGATATGGAGGGTTTTGTATACCCTTGAAAGGATCATCGAGCAGGAGGGGATAGACCTAGGAATGTCAGAGCTGGGAGAGCTGTATGATCTTACTACCTTTGGTTCTCATCGTTATTTGTTCAAACGTAAACCTGGCGAGGAACACCCGATCTTCAAAGCTACCAAGAATGATACTAATTGGAAGCGGGGTTTCTTTTTCGTCAAAAGAGATTCCATTGCTGATGGAAAGAATCTACCCAAAACATGGGCTACCCATGGTAGGGTGAAGGATCCTGAGAAGGATCACCAGAGAACTTTCTTTTGATATAAGGATCACTTATATTTTTGCTTTCTTGTTATGCAGCTATTACCGTTTCACACCTCAGACTGTCTCCTGCTGCCAAAGAGAGACTCATCGCTTTCAAGAAACTTGATCATGAAACAAGAACTTTCAAGACAACTACCCAGGATTCTCAGGAAGTATCCTCAGGCTCTGTCACGATGTCAAGTAAGTATCGTTGTTTAAAAATTTAAATAAACAGTGAAATATAAGTGAAGTAAAAATACTTATCTTGTTTTGGTTGTGTAGGTGCTGGAAAATCCACCAAGTCTGCTTCCAAGTTCAATGTCACCGATCTCACCACCGTCAGATCCTCCAAAAGAAAGGCTCCCACTAGCCCGACAACTTCAGTCCCCAAGGCACCCCTCAAAGGAAAGGGAATCAAGAAGAGAAAGGCCTCTGAAGCTGAGGATCTGCAGGGTCTGCCTCTGATCCGCCACCAATTCCTTGAGTACTTCAATGATGTAAGGATCACTGTCTCTGCTTGTATATCCTGCTAACATATCCTACTGATATATCCTGCTGACATATCCTGCTGATATATCCTGCTGATTTGAGGATCACTTGGTCCTGACCTTAACTTTTATCCCCTTTGCAGAAATTCAGTGAGATTGAGGACTATGTTGGCCACGTTGAGGATAAGGATAGGAAGATTGCCGACCTCCAGCAGGTTGCATTGCTAAAAGACCTCAAAATTGCTGATCTTCAGAAGGAACTCCAGGCTGCCAAACAGGAGACGGCCAAGGTGCTGGTTAATGTTGACTATGAAAAGCATGATCTCATAGAAGGTGCCAAGGTCTCTGCTGCCATCACCATGTATCAGACAAAACTAAAGATGGCCCAGGAAGCTCAAGATCCTAACTTTGATAGAAGCAGCTGGGATGTTGAAGACTGGAAAGCAAGGTTGGCTGATCTTGAAGATGATGATGAAGAGGCTGAGGAAGTTTTGGCAATCGAGGCTGGAGGCAAGGTCGAAGGTGGTGAAGCAAGTGGAGCCGGAGGTGGTGATGCAGGGAAGGTTTAGGCTGCATGATTGGGCGATGATGGAAACTTCTAGACATAGTCGGAGCCCAATTTTTTAGTTTGATGGTTGTTTTGTTGAACAATTTGATGGTTTGTACTAGATAATAGTTTTTAGGATTAAGGATCATGTATGATCCTTAGGACAATAGGTAGGATTGCAAATGGTGGAGGGATCCTCTGTTTGGGGGATGAAGCCATTGTGATCCTGTCGCCTTTATATTCCTGCACTACTTTTGAACCTATTATCATGGACACCCTTTACCTACCCCAGCGGACGGGCCACGTATTGCTGGTAGATACTCGGGGTAGGTAATTTTGACAACCTTTTAAGGGCTAGTCTGTTGTTAATAAATAAAATCTTAATCTTTTGTCGCTTATCTTGTATTGTTATCCTTTTTGTCTCTTTAATTCTCAATTGTTTTGATGTACATTTATTGAATAAACAATTTTGAATAAGTCAGATTGAAAATATTTAGGACATGATCCATGATCAAATATCCTATAGTTAAAGAATCCCAAAAAGTAATATATTTTAAGGATCACAAGTTTAGTTGTCAAATTTTAAGGGTTATTCAAATAAACAATGAATAGAATTAAAAATAGTTAAGGATCATACCTGAGGATCCAAGTTAGGATCCTAACCATAATCAGGATAACTATAAGATAAACCTTAGAGAGAAGTAAGGATCAAGGATCCCTATTTGCTTATCTTCAAGGACCTGAAATAGAGCATAACTTGGGACTAAGCCAATATAAGATAAGAGTTAGCAACTGGGGACAAGCCCAAGGATAACTGGGGACAAGCCCAAGGATCGTATGTAAACTGAAGTATGGCCCTAACCGGGGACTATCCAAACTTAGTGACACGAAAATGTCAAAACCTTAGCTAACGCGAAAACGTTAGAAACCTTAGGAACGGATGTACGGTACGTCTACCATTATACGTAGGATCCTAGGTATAGCCAGTACAATGGAATTATCAGCCCCTAAAACGAGTACTGGTCCCACTGCCTTGAACTATACCAGGATCATCATGCGCTACAGGCGGAACTGGGGTCAAGCCCAAATAACTGGGGTTAAACCCAAGGAACGGATTGCTTCTGCAGATAACCAACATTTTGCTAAGGATACCTGAACTTTCAAAACTTAAAATCACGTGAGAGATGGATAAAGGACACATGATCCTTATCCTTATATGAGAAAATAAAGAAATGAAACAGTTCAAGATTAGGATATTACCATAGTAAGGATCACCGATACTTTAAGGATCCTTCAAGGATAACTCCAATGTAAGGATCATCTGTGCGATGAGGATCCTACTCACATGAAATATTTCTTCAAGTGGACAGCATTCCAAGCTCTCGGTAGAAAATCACCTTCCATGGTCAGCAATCTATATGCCCCCTTTCCTGCTTCAACTTCAATCAAATAAGGGCCTTCCCATTTTGGAGCCAATTTTCCATCAGCAGAATTGGTGGTATTCTGAAATGCTTTCCATAATACCATATCTCCAACTTGAAACTTCCTGATCCTGACATTTTTGTTGTAAGCACCGGCCATTCTTTGTTGGTAACTGGCCATCCTTATCCTAGCCAGATCCCTGATTTCTTCAATAGTATCCAGGTCTTGAGCCAAGTTCTCATCATTTTCCTCAGGATCACGAATACTTGTTCTAGCAGTTGGAACCACCATTTCTGTTGGGATCACTGATTCTGCCCCAAATACCAAAGAGAATGGCGTTTGACCAGTAGCATTCTTAGGGGTTGTCCTATCAGCCCAAAGCACATAAGGTAGTTCTTTTGCCCATTTCCCTTTCTTGGATCCAAGCTTCTTCTTCAAATTGTTGATGATGATCTTGTTGGATGATTCTGCTTGACCATTACCTTGTGGATGGACTGGTGTTGATGTTATCATCTTAATCCCGCAGCTATCACAAAAGTTAGTAGTTCTGCCCCCAATGAATTGGGAACCATTATCACATATAATTTCAGAAGGAATACCGAATCTAGTTATAATATTTCTTTTAATGAAGGATATAACTTCCTTTTCTCTGACTTGGGCAAAAGCTTCAGCCTCTATCCACTTGGAGAAGTAATCAGTCATAGCAAGCATGAATACTTTTCCACCAGGTGCCTTAGGGAGCTTACCAACTATATCCATACCCCATCTCATAAATGGCCAAGAGGAGGATATAGGATGCAAAAATTCAGCTAGTTGATGAAGGATATTGCTGTGTCTCTGACAAGGATCACATCTCTTAGCATACTCCACAGCATCTCTCTTCATGGTTGGCCAGTAGTATCCTGTCCTTAGGATCCTTGAGAATAATGCCCTGCCCCCAGTGTGGTTTCCACAATCTCCTTCATGAAAGTCTTTTAAAACTTCTTGGATTTCAGGATCCTCAATGCATCTCAAGTATGGTCCTGCAAGAGATCGTCTATACAACATATTATTTAAAATTGTGAATTGAGATACCTTAATTTTGAAAGCCCTAGGGTTTTCTCCTGTAGGAATCTCTCCATGTTGTAAGTATCTCATGATTTGTGAAATCCATGATCCTGATCCTGAATGGGATTGAGTATCCTCACTAGGGATAATTGCAGAATTATTTCCTATCTCCATAGCCACGTGATCCTCGATAGCCGGGGTCAGGATATGGATAATAGGGATCTTGATATCCTCCGGGATCTTCAAAGATGATCCTAAGTTAGCCAATGCATCAGCTTCTGTATTTTCTTCCCTTGGTACCTGTGTCAAACTAAAAGAAACAAAGGAGAGTGCCAATTCTTTGACTATCTCTAAATATTTGGTTAGCTTTTCACCTTTAACAGCATAGGATCCATTAAAATGGTTTGTAATTAATAATGAATCTACATGTACCTCAAGATACCTGATCCCCATATGCTTAGCAATTTGCAAACCAACAATTAAGGCTTCATATTCAGCCTCATTGTTAGTAGTTTGGAACTCACAAGCTATAGAGTGGGGTATTATGTCCCCCTGTGGCGATTTTAGTAGTATTCCAAGCCCTGTGCCTTTGACATTTGAGGATCCATCAGTATAGAGTATCCAAGGAACCTTGGTTTCCTCTAGCTGCTGGACTTCTAACTCAGCTTCTTTTTGTAAATCACTACTGAAATCAGCCAGAAAGTCAGCTAATGCTTGGGATTTGATGGCTGTCCTAGGCTCATATCTTATATCATAGGCACTAAGCTTCACTGCCCACCTAGCCATCCTTCCTGACATCTCTGGTTTCCTGAGGACATTCTTAATTGGAAAATTAGTTTTAACAACAATAACATGAGTTTCAAAATAATGTCTCAACTTAGTAGATGCCATAATTAATGCAAGAATAAGCTTTTCAAGGTGTGAATACCTGGATTCGGCATCAAGTAAACTTTTACTTACATAATAGACAGGATGTTGTGTACCTTCATGATCCTTAACAAGGACGGCACTTACTGATTTTGAGGATACCGTAAGATATAAAGATAACACATCTCCTTTTTCTGGTTTCATCAAGGACGGGGCTGAGGATAGGTAATCCTTAAGAGCTCTTAAGGCACTTTCATGCTTCTCAGTCCACTCGAATTTCTTGTTCTTCCTTAGGATATCATAGAATTCTTTGCACTTCTCCGAGGATTTGGATATAAATCTGTTCAAAGCTGCTATCCTGCCTGTTAGCCTTTGGACATCCTTAGCATTGGCCGGAGATTTGATATTCACTAAGGCTTTGATTTGTTCCGGGCTAGCTTCAATGCCTCTCTTGGTCACCATGTATCCTAAGAATTTACCTGCTTTAACACCAAAGTGACATTTTGAAGGATTAAGTTTCATGTTATATTTATCAAGGATATCGAATGCTTCCTCCAAGTCTCTTAGGTGATCCTCAGCCTTTATTGATTTTACCACCATATCGTCTATGTAAACCTCCATAGTTTGTCCAATCTGATCCTTGAACATCATATTCACCAGCCTTTGATAAGTTGCAACTGCATTTCTTAATCCGAACGGCATAGCAATATAGCAATATATTCCAGTTGGAGTCATGAAGGTTGTATCCTCTTGATCGGATGGTTCCATTTGGATTTGTTGAAATCGAGATGAAGCATCCATAAAAGTTAACAGTTCATGACCCGCAGTTGCATCCACTATGGAGTCAATGTGGGGTAATGGGAAAGGATCCTTGGGACATGCCTTATTTAAGTCGGTAAAATCGACACATACCCTCCACTTTCCGTTTTTCTTTTGAACAACAACCACATTGGCCAACCAGCTTGGATACTTGACCTCTCTAATCATACCTGCCCGAAGCAATTTCTCTACCTCTTCCTGGATAATGGCATTTCTTTCTGGTGCAAACTTCCTCCTTTTTTGATGGATTGGTTTGAATGACCTGTCGATGCCAAGTTTATGAGTGATAATATCCTTAGATATACCTGTCATATCCTCATGCTTCCATGCAAAGGTAGTTTTCCTCCTTTTGAGGAAGGATATGAGGTCTTCCTTCATATCGCCAAGGATCCCTGATCCGATATAGATTTTGGATTCAGGATCATGAGGATCCATGAGGATTTCTACCACATCCTGCTCTCTGGCCTCCAAGACATCCCTTGGAGGATACTTTGATTGCTATTGTTCCCTTGACTTCGAGGCTGGTTTCATCGATGAAGTATAGCAATTCTTAGCTTCCTGCTGATCACTATCAATCTTAACTATTCCCCAAGGACTAGGGAGCTTCACACATTGATGGTAAGTAGATGGGACTGCCTTCATATCGTGTATCCAGGGCCTGCCAAGGATAACACTACAACAAGATAAACAGTCAATAACATAAAACTTTTGATAAGAGTGTAGGCCTTCGATGTATATTGGGAGCTTAATGTCCCCCAGGGTATTCTTAGTTTCGCCACTAAATCCCACGAGCACGGAGGATCTTGGTATGATATCTGATTCAGGAATACCCATCTTCTTCAGAACATCGAGCTGGATAATGTTCACTGAGCTTCCTCCGTCTATAAGGATCCTGCGGACAAAATGGTTAGAAATGAAAAGAGTAATAACTAAACCATCGTGATGAGGATCCTGGATATCAACACGATCATCCTCATCAAAGGTTATGACTTTTCCTTCGGAGACACTTGATGTTCGAACGGGTCTTTCTCCACTATCCATTTTAGTTTCCTTTGCATGCCTTTTTGCTGCCGAGAAGGATGTGCCACAAATGTCTGATCCTCCAGAAATAAAGTTTATTACTTGTGCATCTGCTGGAGGGGCCGGAGCTTTCTCAGGGATCCTTTCAGGATCCTGAGTCCTTGACTTTTTTCTACCCAACAATTCTTTTAGATGTCCCTTGCTCAACAAGTATCCAATTTCCTTTCTTAGTGCAATGCATTCTTCTGTAAGATGCCCAAAATCTTCATGGTATGCACACCATTTTGATTTATCTTTGGTTGCAGCTGGTCTGTCATTTTTTCTGGGCCATCTGGCTTTATCACCTAGATTCTGCATCGCAAGGATTAGTTCATTGTTATCAACAGAAAAACAATATTCAGAAATTGGAGGATAATCCTCATCATCCTCCTCTTGTTCAACAGCATGCACATTCTGGTTATCAGATCTATTATAGGATCTGAACTTGTTCTTGAATGAGGATCCCTGCTTCTCTTGCTTTGAGGATCCTGCTAACCTCTCCTGAATCCTTTTGTCATCCTCTAGCCGGATGAACCTAAGGGCCCGGGTTCTTACCTCATCTAAATTCCTGCATGGTGTCATAACAAGATCATCATAGAATAACGAATCCCTAAGCAATCCCATTTTAAAGGCTTCAAAAGCCGTAGCTATATCCAAGTTAGGAATATCTAAGGATTCTTTACTAAATTTAGTGATATAGTCCCTTAATGATTCATTATGACCCTGGGTTATCCTATACAGATCACTAGTTAAACGCTCAAATTTTCTACTACAAGAAAACTGATTATTAAATAGGTTAACTAGATTAGCAAATGAGGTAATAGAGTAGGGGGGAAGACTTAGCAGCCATTTGAGAGCTGATCCAGTAAGAGTGGATTCGAATCCCTTGCACAGGCATGCTTCCTTTAACCTTTCTGGGATTGGATTGATCTCCATTCTCTCCCTGTATTGTGCTATCTGTTCTTCAGGATCCGTCGAACCATCATACAGCTTCATGGTTGGCACATGGAACCTCTTGGGTATCTCAGCATCACAGATTGGTGGCGCAAAACGAGATATCTTGTGGCTCCCATCTGCAATCTCTGGGATAGGTTTGACCACTCCAGGAACACTTGATATCATATCCTTCAACTTTTGCAATTCTCTGGCCATGGCATGATTGATACCTGGATCCTGCATAAGGCCATGGTGAGTAGAATAAGAATTATTAAAAGTGTTACCTCCCAATGGATTCAAATTAGGAATAATGGATGTTAATCCATATTGTTGGGGCTCTGGAATGATTGAAGGACCAGTGGAAGCAATGGTCTGCATTGGAATAAAATCTCCCTGATGGACATCTGAACTTCCTGTTTGCAAACTCCTCAAGGATCCTGGCATCTGGAAGGATCCCTGAAACTGGGACGATCCTGGAACAAGGGAGGATCCTTGAACCTGGGATGATCCTGGAACAAAGGAGGATCCTTGAACCTAGGATGATCCTGGAACAAAGGAGGATCCTTGAACCTGGGATGATCCTGGAACAAAGGAGGATCCTTGAATCTGCTGCGCTCCTGAATATCCTCCTGAATTCATAAAGGGTCCCATATGCTGAGGATAGGATCCTACTGGCTGGAAATATGAACTTAATGCATGGGTCACTGTTGTTGCTCCGTAGTGCACTCCTTTTGGTCCACCCACATATTGAACATCTGGAACCACTGACGGCTGAGAAGTAATCACCGGAGTATCAAAATTTAAAGATCTGGGCATCAGTGGGGAATGATCCTCTGCCGTTTTCTTTTGTTTCTTGAGATCTCCGATTTCTTTGAGAATCCTTTCATTGGTCTTATCCTGTTGCTGTATATGATCCTTCATCTGCAAAATCAAAGTAAACATGTCATTAGTAGTGGGAGTGTAAGAAGCAGAAGAAGTTGGAGGTTTGGAGAAAATGGGAGTTGGTTTCTTCTCGGCATTTTTCTGAGGTCCAGAAGGTGGTGGAGGCAAAGGTGGAATGCCCTGAGATGAATTGACCGCAGACATTGCAGTAGAGGTATTCTTCAATGATGAAGCCATGTATTTGTGTGCAATGAACCGGAATGATCACCAACAGAAAAACTTCTTAGAAATGAAGCACCAATTGCCCCACGGTGGGCGCCAGACTGTTTTGGTCAAAAAATCTGATGAGGATAATGCAACCAAACTCTTTGTTACGGGGAATGATGCTTTGAATGTGGAACAATGATAAGGATCACTTCAATGTAAATTGCACAAACGACACAAGGATTTGTACGGGGAAAAAGCCCTTGATCAAGAGTTGATCTCCGGCACAAAAAACCCCGGGTGATGGAAACTACCGATCACCAAGCTCAAATAAATCAATAAATGTTTACAACTTCAGATAGTAACAAGCTAGGTACAAGGATTACTATGGTGAAGTGTATAAAAGTGAGTGAAAACTGTTAAGTGTTTGCTGAAAGCTTCAAGAGTGCGATTGTACGAGAGTGTGTGTAGCTGAAAATGGCTAAGTGTTCTAATTCTAGCTCGTCACCCCTTTAAAAATAGAAGTTAGCTATAATAACAAACTATCCTACTTTTGTGCCAAGCTCCCACGTTCTCAACAACGTCCATTTCCGGTTAAACATGTGCGAAATTCCCGTGGAATATTCCATAGTTACGTTGCCAAGACCAAGTCAAGCTTGTTACTCCTGCAATATAATACGAAACACAAACAAACAATCGTTAGTATGAGGATCCTTAAGGTGATCCATGATCCTGATCCTGAAGCTCTTCTGAGGATCACTATCTGTCACAGAAGTAAGGATCATTAATTAGGATAACAAGTAAGGATCACTAATTGTTAGAAAATCCTTCCCTAACAACAAGGTCTTGGTAAAATTGAGAATCTTTTTGCAGCCCCATCTTGAAAGCTTGCACAGCTGTCGCAACATCAAGATGCGGAATGTCTAAGGATTCGCGGCTGAACTTGTTCGCATAATCCCTTAGGGATTCTTGAGGCCCCTGTGTTATCCTGTAGAGATCACTTGTTAGTTTTTCAAAGCTTCTACTACAAGAAAACTGACTATTAAATAAATTCACTAGGTAAGCAAATGATGTAATCGAATGAGGAGGAACATTTAGGAGCCATTTCAAGGCTGATCCTGTTAAGGTAGAACCAAAACCCTTGCACAAGCATGCTTCCTTGAGCTCCGGAGGGATAGGGTTACTCTCCATCCTTTCCCTATACTGGGCAATATGCTCTTCAGGATCCGTAGTTCCATCATAAAGCTTCATGTTGGGGGTTTGAAATCTCTTTGGAATCTCAGCATCACAGATAGGATATGCAAAGCGAGATATCCTGTGGCTGTCTTGGGACACTTCCGGGATTGGCTGGACCACTCCAGGTACACTGGATATCATGTCCTTCAATTTCTGAAGCTCCCTAGTAAATGCTGATGTTACACCTGTATCCTGCAAAGATCCACTATTGTTAGCAGCATGAGTATTATTATTATTTGACACGTTACCCGTCTGAGGATTCTGCCCATATCCTGAAGCATATCCTGAGCTCCTCATGGTTGACATCCTGACCGAGGAGGGTATTTCAGGAGTATGATTCTGAGGAAGGCTGGGCACAATATTCCCCCTATTATCCTCAGTGTACACAGCCGAACTGAAGTTCAAAGTTCTGGGTTGTAATGGAGTGACGATATCCTCAGTAGATCTGCTCGAGCCAGACTTCAGGAGTTGTATTTCCCTCAACAGCATTTGGTTTGTTTCCTGTTGCTGCCTCATTTATTCCTGCACACTTCCAAATAAGGTTAGAATTTCATCATTAGAAGCTAAAATGGGAGCAGATCCCTGAATACTCCGAGTAGGGATAATATCCTGAGGTTGTGAAGAAGATTGCATCCTTAGAGGAGGTGGTGGAAGCACCAGACCAGTAGTAGCAGAAGTTGTAGCAGACACAGTGGAGGAGCTAATGTTTGATCTTGAGGCCATTGTAAACAATGTGGCAAAAAGTTTCGAAAACAGAAAACCGATTAACGATTTCACAAAGATTTTTAGTAAAGAGAGCACCACTTGCCCCACGGTGGGCGCCAAATTGTTTTGGTCAAAAATTACCGAAGCAATTAAGTGATCAAATTAGTTAAGTGAGGTAGTGTGCTAAAAAGTGTGTTGAAAATATGCTGGTTAAGTTGTTTGGAAAAACAGTATTCAGGATACGGCTCAGGATATTGAGCTGTATCTACGATCAAACAATGAGAAAAAAGTAAAGGGGGTGACACGAGATATACGAGGAAAGCCCTTGATCAATCTAGATCGCCGGCATAAAACCTCGGGAGCTGACAATCGCAGCTGCCTTGTTCTTCTTATTGCTTTAAACGTCAGGATACAGTGCTGGATATTGACCAGATCGCTAAGTGTCACAACGCTTTTGTGCGAGAGTGAAAATTGCTAGAGAACAAGTGTAAGAGTGTAGTGAGTGTTGATGTGATGTCCTATTCGATCTGATATACCCACCTATTTATAGTAACAAATTACAAACGAAAATTCCTATAAACATGGGATGCTCCGAATATTCCATTGTTAACGTTGTAGACCGAGTAATCCGGCTTCAACGTCTTTATTTGAACGACTTGGACCGAGTCTTCCGCGGAATGAGTCCTTGTGAACGTTGCTAGCTTCTAACCCGCATACCTGCACATAATCCGTTAGTGATCCTGAGGATACCATTCAGGATGTTACCAATATCCTGAATCAGTATCCCGGATGTGAACATATATCATATAACCAAGATATAACCCAAGATATCTCTCAGGATATGGGCTCAGAATTTCACCCATAACAATAATATAATATGAACTCATGCAGTCAAAGAATTGTTGTGAAAATGATGACCGCCCTTTTCCTTAGCAGATGCTTGTGTTTTCTTAAATTTTACTTCCCATGACTTCAAAATACCGGCCAATTCTTTGCTCATTATCACTATTTGGTTGCTAATTGGGTCGAGATCATCCCTAACAATCAAAGCAACTGAAGCACACCTTCTTCTGTTGCTTTCGTTGACGCAGAACGTCTGATCGGTGATGGCTCCAAAAATCAAGCACCATTGAACCCTGCTAACACCAAATTTGGTCAGTTTTTGAGTTTTTATTCTATATTTTCTACTCAATGGAGTTTCTAGAATCTTCAATTATTGTTATTAAATAATATTTCAAGCAATTATTTGTTGATGTTTATATTATATGTGCTGCTTAATAGTATTTGACGTTATAAATTGCAATGCTGGTTGTTTTATTGTGATCATTAAAATAGTATATAAAATCATTGTTATTAAATAATATTTTAAATAATAAACATCAAAACAAATTACTAATATATATATATATATATATATATATATATATAGAGAGAGAGAGAGAGGCCGGTTATCATACAAATACTCTAATCGTACATTATGTACGCTTCATCCACAACCGTCAGATCATCTCATTTAAACAGCGTGTTTTACTATTAAATTTATCAATTTAAAATTAATAAAAAGAAACCACCAAGGTTAAAATCGTCAAATGCGAGATCAAAACTGTCACACCCCGATTTCCACGTGTCACCGGTGGGCCCGGTGGGGGAGTATCGTGACGTGGTTGGCAACATAATAGTCAAACAACACAATATTTAATATGCACAGTGGAAGCAATTTAAAAAGATATAATACAACCGAATAAATTATTGTAATATCAAGTATCACAACGTTCGGATGTTTATCCACAGAACAGATCGAAATAAAATATGAAACAATAGTTCAACAGACTTCATGCATCTTAAGCTTGCGAGACTTCTAAAGATGCTAAGGAGAAATCCCATCCAATTTCGCTTAGTACCTGCATTTAATCTTTTTGGGAAAATACGTCAGTTTACACTGGTAAATACATTCAACTGACTCATTTTGGAAAATGATTGAAAATTGGTTTGGATGCACGTGGCATAAACATTTTTATTTTAACTTGGGAGAATCATTCAATATTATAATCTTGTGAACGAATTACATATTACTTGTGCGTTCAGTCGCCCGGATCTTGTCCGGGTTAAAGATCAATAGACACACCACATCATAGAGTTATACACTGACATGTGTACGCCTACACCCCGTGCTCAGGTCGTGGCCATCTCGTAAGATGATGCCAAGGATATCCGGGACATGGTCATTAACCCCCCAAAGGCTTTAAGCAACAAGACTGTTTAAACGAGCCGATCAAATTATTCAACTACCCACCTAACGGTGGAGATTTGATGCCCGATCAAGCGGTATGCTATATACCGTAACCCAAGCCCGTATAGGGAAAATAAGTTAAAAGTATTTACCTGAGCAATGTATAAATCACAATAAGCAAACGCAAGTAGCTTTTACTGGTACTCCTAATCTGGAACGAAGGTTTTATAATAACCTATTAGAATCCTAACGGGTCTTTAATTAAGCTTAAGCTTAGACCGGCTAGTTTCAAAGATACGGTTCGTACGCACGATTAAGCGAAGACCGGATAGAATGTGATTTAGACCCGACAAGTTCAAAGACTTGCTTAATATGGGTTTATTATTCACACTCTGGATTTTGAGATAAAACCATAAAGGTTTGCCCCGTTTCGGCTAATTTATGTAAACTTGTTACATAAACCGAACCGTACGCGTAATAAGCGTGACGGGTATTCATGAGAGCTATATACAGGTTTCCTAAGTTAATTATGCCTCAAATATGTTGTGACATCAGTAAGATGTCTTTCATTATGCCCGAAACGTGTTTAAACACAAAACTAGGCCCCGTAGGGGTAGTTTGGTCATTTAAAAGTTTATAAAAGAGTTTAAGTAACAAGCTGAGTTACAGGTCAGATGTAATCAGCAAATATACTCATTTTACTTAGTTATATCAGTAGGATAAAACATATATGTGAAATTTATCAATTATAACCAAACTATGCCCCGCAGGGGTATTTTGGTAATTTCACATAAGCCGAAAAGCTCAAAACTGAAGTCTGAGTTAATCAACTATTGCTTACTATTAAAATATGATAATTTTCCTAAAATATCAGTAGGTATCAACCCGGGTATGTCCAATATAATTTTAATACATACCATGCGTTAAAACGCTTAATAATGCGATTAAAGGCCATTTCCGGGTTCGATACTTAAATCTGATATTTTTATATTTCCAGAAGGCTTAAAATAATTTATTTAACATGTGTGATCAGTAGCAAAAGGTTTGGAGTCGTTTAGATATGTAAAACTCATTTTATGGCCCGTAAGGGCAAAACCGACAATTACCGGATTAAGCCTACGACTATGAGTTATGCTCAGCCTAAAATTAATTAAAAATCTTTAAAAATCCCAAAATAATATATTGCATCAGTGGGTAAAAGATTTGGTATCAAAAAGTAGGCTTAACTAGGCTATACGCTAATTACGCCGTTTTATTAACATAAAGCATTAATTTTGCGATAATGAGCATAACTCTCAATCTATAATTCAAACTGATGTTAAAGTTTGCATACAAGTTTATATATCAGTAATTAAAGTTTCTACTCTTTTACATTTTCAAAAAAATCACGTTTTAAGGTAATAAGGGCATAACGGTCAACATATGAGTAATTAACGGAAACATGCATATTAATTGGATAACTAATGAACCAAGGTGTATAATCACAGAGGGTTATTCTAACATGTAACCTAGTCCAATTAAAGCTCTGAGGCATTTCTAAAACATGCCTAAACGGGTCAGAACTGAAAGTCAAAGTGAAAGTCAAACTATGTGACTTTCGGTTCCGAACCGGGTCTAAACAGGAAATTGTCGGGTTGAACATGTCTAGACATGTTCTTACACTTATTACCAAGTTATAACAATGATCCAATAGGTTGTATATGATCTACAATGTTAATTATGCATAAATCGCATTTTAAACTTTCTGTTGACTTTTTAAGTACACGTTTGACCCGACTTTTGACCTGGTTAGAGTGGTAATCAGGGGGAACCCTTGTGAGGGTTTATTACCCATATAAATACCAACTTATACCTACTTTTAATTCGAGATATGACTGAGCCATTGCTGACTAATCTCGAAGTCAAACCGTAATTACGACGGTTTGACTTTTAGCTAAAATACTAAGCTAAACTCAATGAAGAAAGGATTAGAACACTTACTGAAGTCCTAGGCTTGATTAGGGAACACTTGAGAGGAAGTTGTGCTCCAGAAGTGATCCACAAATGCAGATGAAGGTGTGAAGAATGTGTTGAACACTTGTGGCCTTTTATAGTGAATTCAATCACCACAAGGTTTTGACAACAAGGTCTAGCACACACCACAACCTTCCCACATGTGTCCTAGATGCTTAGGGGGTGTTTTAGGGGTCAAGAGATGTGGAAAATCGATTGGAATCGGGCAGATTGCACTTCAGCAGGAAAAACCCATTTAATTCTGAGCTGGGGACCCCTAGCGTGACGCTAGGCCTCCCTCGCGTCGTACTAGGCCCTCCCTGATCAGCTTTTTGATTTCTTGCAATTTGATCCTTGGCTCTTCAAAATTCGATTAGGCACTTGTTTTCTTGCATTTTAAACCCTCATAATTGATCTATAAAGGCCTTAAAACATATACCCCCCTTGTTAAGCCCCCGGTTAACTTTATTGTTACCCGAAAAGTCCTAACTTCCATCGTTTACGCTTTAACCCTTCGCACACGAATTTGATCATAACTTTCTCATACGTTAACGAAACTTTATGAAATTTTTATAGTGCATTCTAGTGAGTATAATTAATATTTACAAAGCTTCGGGTTTGTCACAAGGTCACTCAGAGGTATAAATTAAACATGTTGACACATTTGGTCCCTGTAGTTTGAAATCTCTCACTTTTAGCTTCGTATGATCCATGATTTATTCGTTTGAAGGTATGAGCATCGTGTAGGGTCAATGTACATTATATTTATTCACAGTTGACACTTAGAATACGTATATTCACATACTTTCCATGTTTGTCAACTTTAGTCCTTCTATAATATTTCTTTCACACGTTTAAACATTTGACACGTGTCTACACATTATAGGACGTGAATTTTCGAGGTGTTACATCCTCACCCCCTTAAAATAAATCTCGACCCGAGATTTACTGAAATAAGTAAGGGTGCTTTTCGTTCATCGTGGATTCAACCTCCCACGTGTATTCAGGACCTCTACGGGCATCCCATTTGACCTTTATAATCAGTACATGCTTCCTTCGAAGCTTCTTTACCTGTCGATCTTCAATCGACAAAGGTTTTTCCACAAATTTTAAGCTCTCATCTATATGCACATCTGTATGTGGTATAACCAGTGATTCGTCAGCGAAACACTTTTTCAGATTGCAGATGTGGAACACATTGTGAATTCCACTGAGCTCTTCTGGTAAGTTTAACTTGTAGGCAACTGACCCGGTACGTTCGATAACCTCGAAAGGTCCTATGTATATCGGGCTTAGCTTGCCTTTCTTACCAAACCGCATCACTCCCTTCTAGGGTGACACTGTAAGCAACACTTTATCACCTACTTCGAAGTGAAAAGCTTTACGCTTCGGATCTGCGTAGCTCTTCTGCCTATCTTGGGCAGCTTTGAGACTGTCACGAATCTGGATAATCTTGTCCATCGTTTCAAAGACTATCTCTGGTCCTGACAATTGGACATCTCCAACTTCCGCCCAACATACGGCGATTTACACTTTCTACCATGTAATGCCTCAAAAGGCGCAGCCTTTATGCTGGTGTGGTAGCTATTGTTGTAGGAGAATTCGATTAATGGTAAGTTCTTACCCCAACTACCACCCAAATCGATCGCACATGCACGTAGCATATCTTCCAACGTTTGAATAATACGCTCACTCTGACCGTCAGTCTGAGGATGATAGGCCGTACTAAAATTCAAACGTGTGCCCAAAGATTGTTGGAAACTTTTCCAAAAATGTAACGTGTATCTAGTATCTCGGTCAGAGATAATAGACACAGGTATGCCATGTAAGGCTACAATCTTATCAACGTATAACCGGGCTAACATGTCGGAGCTATAAGTCTCCTTGATGGGTAAGAAATGTGCTGATTTAGTCAGTCTATCAACTACAACTCATATTGTACCATTTCCTTTCCTGGTCTTGGGTAACTTGGTAATAAAATCCATAGTTACCATTTCCCACTTCCACGTAGGAAGTTCAAGCTGTTGTAGCAAACCTGACGGTTTCTGATGCTCAGCTTTGACTTGCGCATAAGTCAAGCATTTAGCTACATAGGTGGCTACAGACTTCTTCAAGCCTATCCACCAATAATTTGCCCTTAGATCCTGGTAATTGAACTTACCAATCTATTGCCCCTACAATAGATGTTTATCATTCTATCTTTACAGGGTCTCTAAGAAAGTAGCCTTGATGCTTACATATCAACTATCATAGACAAGCTTATCTTAAGGTGAGATGGTTATTCCAACCACTACTTAACAAATTTTAAGGATTAGCTGATCCTTGAAGTTAGTTGAACAAATCGACGATTCAGAACAGCTGATGGCAATTTCTTAATCATTGCCTAAATTAGGGTTGCGGTAAATAATGCATAAGCAAAATGAACCGTCTTTCTTATTTAACAATATTAAACTATCGAAGTATCGAGCTAGGCTATGTGAACCCTCTATTTTAAAAACTTAGTTATCAGGGTTTCGATTCTTCCAATGACGGTACTAGCCGTCTTGGAGACTTCATAATAATACAGCCTTTAAATGAGATATAAATCTTAATCCTACCTGCCCCTCATGGGTAAACAGGGTAATCTTAGGAGAAGATAGTTAAGATAAGGAGGTTACAGAGATTTCTATATCTCAGACTCCAGTTCACTCATCAATGCTTGTGTCTAATAAGTGACACATTTATGTTACTAGTCCACGAATTCCTTAATCTGGAACATTTACTTGGACAATTCCATTCTGGATATCTCTTTTGAATACCATTAGTTGACTTTAGTACCATATGACCTCTCGGAATATCTTTGTGGTTCCATGCATTAAACCTCCATACTGATCAGGCATGGAAGCAATCTATGGAACTTATTAAGATACACCAATTCTCATATGGCACTTTTATCATATCATCTGGGATTCAGAATTGATAGAGATTAAATAGATATTAACTATGTATGCTGACGCACTTCCTCTTAGAAAGAGGACATTTCGAAAACATACGACTGAAGGTTTCTGATAGGAACAAAAGAAATGATTCTTTCGATTTCGTCTGTAACTTTTTCCCTTACACTTAATATCTGGGGTTTTTATGGGAAAAATTCTAAAAGTTTGCTAAGCTTAAGATCTAATGAGAGACTTATTAGCATCCGAACCCAAACGTATCTCTTAGCAGTCAAACCACAAATAATTTTGTGCTTTAAGCTTAGATTTTTTGGGTATAATGAATAGGGTACTATCTCATCCAATGAATTTAAAATTTGCGACATACTGTCGACTGTCTAGAACTTTTATGGCGAGAGTCAGAAAATTCTTATTCCGTCTTTTCCCTTTTCGCGAAACGGATACTAGGTTTTTCTAATAAGGTCCTTTCTAGTGTTCAGTCAACATAAGCAAGCCAAGAGTAACTAAAACATAGAGGTAAAATCTTGGATTCTAATACTTAGTCAACATAATGAGGATGAGTAGGTGACTTGTAGAAGAAATAAGGAAGTTATTGTACATGTGCTTATATTTAATCTCAATGGAAATTTCACAAACTAGGCACCTAGCTCGGTTGGCTAGGCGCGCGAAAGGGTGTGGCCTAGACCCAGGTTCGATTCCGGGGACGGCCAGTTCCACCATTTTTTTTATGTTTAATATTAATAAATCGTACGGATACATGTAATTATAAGGGTTGTCTCATAAGGAGTCTTGATAATTAATTGCTTCTTATCACCCACAATATGGGCTTGATTTTCGAGGCAACCAATCGATTTTTATCACTATATTGAGTCCTTATATTTTAACGGAACTTAGGACATCGGAATAATTCCTAATGGATATAAAACATCCATCTAATATTTCTGAAGCCGTCTCTGAGGTACTATCGGTAAATTTTACTTTACATTTAACACTTAGAGTTTTAGCAGGAAGATTTAATGATTTACAAAAATCTTGTTGTCTACGGAAGACTTATCTGAACCTGAATCAATTAATACTCTAGGATGAGCGTTATTGATAAAAATACCTGTTATAACCTTGTCATCCTGAATAGCCTCCTGAGCGCCCATCTGAGAGCCTCCAGCTTCGGTCTTCTTAGCTTCCTCAAGCTTTTTAGCGTATTCAGGGCAGTTGGTCTTAATGTGCCCTTTTTCATTGCAACCATAGCAGGTTGCGTCTCCCAATCTCTTGCAATCCAAGGTCTTATGCCCCTTGGACTTGCAGATTCCACAGGGTAAAAGCTGAGATTCATATCTGCATTTCCCGAGGTGGTACTTCCTACAGGTTTTGCATCTAGTCTTCTCACCGGTTTGCTGTTTATCCTTTAAATCCTTCCCAGACTTAGTTGCTCCTTCCTTGGCAGCCTTAGGGCAATTAGTACTGATGTGGCCCTTTTCGCCGCAGCTGAAACAGTTTGCATTCTTTATGTCCCTACATTCGTGGGATTGGTGGCCATCTCTTTTACAGATGCCCCATCGCTTTATCTTTGGGTTTGATCGACACTGCCCCCAGTGTCTTCTTTTGCAGGTTTTACATTTGAGTTTTGCCTTCCTTGGTTTGGACTGGTTATAGCTTGAACCGGTCTTACCCTTTTTATAACCTTTATTTGGGGTATTATCGCACTTTCGCTTAAGATCCTTCAACACACGGTCCACAGCGTTGCTTACGGCTATTTTGATCATAGTCTGTAATCCGGTGCTTATTAATTTCAGTCTTGCATCATCCTTCTGATTAACTGGATGATTGTGAGCTTCAGAGGAGTCAGCCATGGTGAAGCTTTAAAGGCTACAAACCAAGTAGTAATAATTGGTTTAAGTATAGGGTGAATTGTCAAATTTGATGATTATTTAGCCATGGTACAAATAAACCATATAGGCGAATAGATAGTATTAACTTTATTTGATTATGTTTTGCCTAAGTTTCTAAATAAACTATCTTTGGCGTTTAAACGGACTGTAATCCTTCATATTTATTAGGCAGGGGACATAAGTCACGGCTGCCAATGTCATACTGACATATTTTATATATAGCACAAGGGCTTATTCCAAAGGACTTTTGATGGCTCATAGGCCTTGTCACTAGGGAAAATTTAAATCATAATCAATGATTCCTTTGGATCGGAAAATTCTATATGTCATTGTCTTGACAAGAAGTTATGAAATAAAACTATCTTTTCATGTATACATCCTTGCCCGTAGGTATACATCCTAATGGATGTTTTGATGTGTTCATCATGTTCGACGTTTATAACCATGATTCCTCTTGATCATTTAGGCTAAACAAGGGGTTTGGAAAATTTCTAATATAAAGACGACAAGTGTGATTTTTATCGTCTCACTGTTGCCAGGAGCGGTAACATATTTACAATGTTATAAGGATTTGAATCCTTTGAATAGGTTCTACCATCTTGGCCTCGTCTGGAATGACATATAGGCTAGGTCGTACCTTTAAGATTCTTTTTAATATGTATACTGGCAGGGAAGGAAGGATATTTATCTTATTCGGGATTTTTTTCATAAATCCTAATTTACAAGTTAATAATAGCACAATTGGCCTAGTCGCGTAGACAAGGTTAATTTATAAGCCATGACTTTAGATAATCGAGGCATTAAGGTTTGAATCAAAGTTCAATACCTTTTCCTGACAGGGAGCTGTAGGCTACCACTGTCTTTAGTCTCAGAGGACATTAACTATAGCCCGCAGGCACTTCCCTTCTAAGGGATGTTTATTACGGAATTGTCCCTTAGGGAAATTCATTAACCATGGTAAACAGAGACCATATTTGGTTAATTTATTAATCACATATATTTAGGATTTCTATTATAATTTATCCTAAATCATAAAAACATTAACAGTTTTATTAGTGGCACCCAATGGCCTGGTCACATGGACATTTATAAATCATAAGCTTATGATTTCAGAGAATCAAAGCAACAATAACAGTTTTATTTAATAGCACAAAAGGCCTAGTCACAAGGACAATTTTTTTTTAAACCATAAGCCATGATTTCAGAGAATCAAGGCCCTTAAATATATTAGCACAACAGGCTTAGTCACAAGGACAAATTTTTAAATTTATAAGCTATGATTTCAGAGAATCAAAGTATTTGTGGTTTGAACCTAGTTCATTACCTTTTTCTGACAGGGAGTCATAGCTACCACTGTATTTTGGCTCATGTGGGAAATGAGCAAGGCCCGTAGGCACTATATTTCCACGTATGGTTAAAATATGATCATCTTAATTGATGATGTAAACCCAGGATTCAGAGATCATTAGACTGGGTTAGGAATCTTTTGAAGAATCCCTTAATAATGTGTGTGATTTCCAACGAATCACATCTGTTGGGAGTGTTAACATGTTTTCAGATGTTAACTGGGATACGAATCTTTTTAAACAGGTCTTACCATCTTGGCCAGGTCTTTATAATGACACTCAGGCTAGGTTTCACTCTTAAGATTCTTTTAATATTTATCACAGAACAATTTCTAAATTGAAATGTTAATAAGGATCTGAATCTAAATTGAGGAACTGCCATCTTGGCCGGTCTTAATATGACCCGAAGCTAGGTCTTGTCCTTTTTAGATTTTGCCATTTTATTAAAATGGTAGATCTTGCAAAAGGGAATGTTATTTAATATTTCCTGATTAGGATGAATATCTAGTCATTCCACTATATGAAAAATAAAAGTACAGAGTTGCCCTAAGCGGGACTTGAAAGGAATAATATGTCCTCAGAGGGACTGAAAGATAAATATGTCCTTACGAGGACGATTAAGGAAACGATCTTCAGCAAAAGGAGTCTCTTCTTCATTTTATTCTGAGTGTCCTCTCCTTGGATGCTTGTTCCATTCTCGCCGCGGCACGAAGCTCAGCATTTTCAAGGCTCCTGATGTGGAGAAGTTTTATTACAGCTTCTTCGCTTGGCGACGTATATATAATGATTTGGAAGCAAAAATTTCCAGGTTAGGATTGAGAATATTCCTAAGTTAAGTCTAGACTCAGAAGTTTAGATTGTGCAATTGTGTAACTGAGATTAAACACAAAAGGCTAGTGTTTAATTCACTCAGTGTTGGCTCTGATACCAACCTGTCACACCCCGATTTCCACGTGTCACCGGTGGGCCCGGTGGGGGAGTATCGTGACGTGGTTGGCAACGTAATAGTCAAACAACACAATATTTAATATGCACAGCGGAAGCAATTTAAAAAGATATAATACAACCGAATAAATTATTGTAATATCAAGTATCACAACGTTCGGATGTTTATCCATAGAACGGATCGAAATAAAATATGAAACAATAGTTCAACAGACTTCAGGCATCTTAAGCTTGCGAGACTTCTAAAGATGCTAAGGAGAAATCCCAGCCAATTTCGCTTAGTACTTGCATTTAATCTTTTTGGGAAAATACGTCAGTTTACACTGGTAAATACATTCAACTGACTCATTTTGGAAAATGATTGAAAATTGGTTTGGATGCACGTGGCATAAACATTTTTATTTTAACTTGGGAGAATCATTCAATATTATAATCTTGTGAACGAATTACATATTACTTGTGCGTTCAGTCGCCCAGATCTTGTCCGGGTTAAAGATCAATAGACACACCACATCATAGAGTTATACACTGACAGGTGTACGCCTACACCCCGTGCTCAGGTCGTGGCCATCTCGTAAGATGATGCCAAGGATATCCGGGACATGGTCATTAACCCCCCAAAGGCTTTAAGCAACAAGACTGTTTAAACGAGCCGATCAAATTATTCAACTACCCACCTAACGGTGGAGATTTGATGCCCGATCAAGCGGTATGCTATATACCGTAACCCAAGCCCGTATAGGGAAAATAAGTTAAAAGTATTTACCTGAGCAATGTATAAATCACAATAAGCACACGCAAGTAGCTTTTACTGGTACTCCTAATCTGGAACGAAGGTTTTATAATAACCTATTAGAATCCTAACGGGTCTTTAATTAAGCTTAAGCTTAGACCGGCTAGTTTCAAAGATACGGTTCGTACGCACGATTAAGCGAAGACCGGATAGAATGTGATTTAGACCCGACAAGTTCAGAGACTTGCTTAATATGGGTTTATTATTCACACTCTGGATTTTGAGATAAAACCATTAAGGTTTGCCCCGTTTCGGCTAATTTATGTAAACTTGTTACATAAACCGAACCGTACGCGTAATAAGCGTGACGGGTATTCATGAGAGCTATATACAGGTTTCCTAAGTTAATTATGGCTCAAATATGTTGTGACATCAGTAAGATGTCTTTCATTTTGCCCGAAACGTGTTTAAACACAAAACTAGGCCCCGTAGGGGTAGTTTGGTCATTTAAAAGTTTATAAAAGAGTTTAAGTAACAAGCTGAGTTACAGGTCAGATGTAATCAGCAAATATACTCATTTTACTAAGTTATATCAGTAGGATAAAACATATATGTGAAATTTATCAATTATAACCAAACTATGCCCCGTAGGGGTATTTTGGTAATTTCACATAAGCCGAAAAGCTCAAAACTGAAGTCTGAGTTAATCAACTTTTGCTTACTGTTAAAATATGATAATTTGCCTAAAATATCAGTAGATATCAACCCGGGTATGTCCAATATAATTTTAATACATACCATGCGTTAAAACGCTTAATAATGCGATTAAAGGCCATTTCCGGGTTCGATACTTAAATCTGATATTTTTATATTTCCAGAAGGCTTAAAATAATTTATTTAACATGTGTGATCAGTAGCAAAAGGTTTGGAGTCGTTTAGATATGTAAAACTCATTTTATGGCCCGTTAGGGCAAAACCGACAATTACCGGATTAAGCCTACAACTATGAGTTATGCTCAGCCTAAAATTAATTAAAAATCTTTAAAAATCCCAAAATAATATATTGCATCAGTGGGTAAAATATTTGGTATCAAAAAGTAGGCTTAACTAGGCTATACGCTAATTACGCCGTTTTATTAACATAAAGCATTAATTTTGCGATAATGAGCATAACTCTCAATCTATAATTCAAACTGATGTTAAAGTTTGCATACAAGTTTATATATCAGTAATTAAAGTTTCTACTCTTTTACATTTTCAAAAAAATCACGTTTTAAGGTAATAAGGGCATAACGGTCAACATATGAGTAATTAACGGAAACATGCATATTAATTGGATAACTAATGAACCAAGGTGTATAATCACAGAGGGTTATTCTAACATGTAACCTAGTCCAATTAAAGCTCTGAGGCATTTCTAAAACATGCCTAAACGGGTCAGAACTGAAAGTCAAAGTGAAAGTCAAACTATGTGACTTTCGGTTCCGAACCGGGTCTAAACAGGAAATTGTCGGGTTGAACATGTCTAGACATGTTCTTACACTTATTACCAAGTTATAACAATGATCCAATAGGTTGTATATGATCTACAATGTTAATTATGCATAAATCGCATTTTAAACTTTCTGTTGACTTTTTAAGTACACGTTTGACCCGACTTTTGACCTGGTTAGAGTGGTAATCAGGGGGAACCCTTTTGAGGGTTTATTACCCATATAAATACCAACTTATACCTACTTTTAATTCGAGATATGACTGAGCCATTGCTGACTAATCTCGAAGTCAAACCGTAATTACGACGGTTTGACTTTTAGCTAAAATACTAAGCTAAACTCAATGAAGAAAGGATTAGAACACTTACTGAAGTCCTAGGCTTGATTAGGGAACACTTGAGAGGAAGTTGTGCTCCAGAAGTGATCCACAAATGCAGATGAAGGTGTGAAGAATGTGTTGAACACTTGTGGCCTTTTATAGTGAATTCAATCACCACAAGGTTTTGACAACAAGGTCTAGCACACACCACAACCTTCCCACATGTGTCCTAGATGCTTAGGGGGTGCTTTAGGGGTCAAGAGATGTGGAAAATCGATTGGAATCGGGCAGATTGCACTTCAGCAGGAAAAACCCATTTAATTCTGAGCTGGGGACCCCTAGCGTGACGCTAGGCCTCCCTCGCGTCGTACTAGGCCCTCCCTGATCAGCTTTTTGATTTCTTGCAATTTGATCCTTGGCTCTTCAAAATTCGATTAGGCACTTGTTTTCTTGCATTTTAAACCCTCATAATTGATCTATAAAGGCCTTAAAACATATACCCACCTTGTTAAGCCCCCGGTTAACTTTATTGTTACCCGAAAAGTCCTAACTTCCATCGTTTACGCTTTAACCCTTCGCACACGAATTTGATCATAACTTTCTCATACGTTAACGAAACTTTATGAAATTTTTATAGTGCATTCTAGTGAGTATAATTAATATTTACAAAGCTTCGGGTTTGTCACAAGGTCACTCAGAGGTATAAATTAAACATGTTGACACATTTGGTCCCTGTAGTTTGAAATCTCTCACTTTTAGCTTCGTATGATCCATGATTTATTCGTTTGAAGGTATGAGCATCGTGTAGGGTCAATGTACATTATATTTATTCACAGTTGACACTTAGAATACGTATATTCACATACTTTCCATGTTTGTCAACTTTAGTCCTTCTATAATATTTCTTTCACACGTTTAAACATTTGACACGTGTCTACACATTATAGGACGTGAATTTTCGAGGTGTTACAAAAACCCCTAATAATCAGCACACAATAACTCCCAAAACATACCGTAAAACCCAAAATCAACATTGCATTCTCCTTCTACAAAGTTCCCTGCTACTCTCCGTCGCGATTCAAGTAAGATTCATGAGTTTTGAGAAACGAAGCAAAGCAAACAACGACAGACCACAAGCGAAGAAGATGAATCCAGGTATCGATTGAAATTTGCGATTTTATAGTAGAATATACATGGACTTTAATGTCAAATGCGATTTTGTTTGTTTATTAAGCTTTTAACTGAAACATATAGTTTTATAAGATTAAATATTGGTCACAACTACAATTTTGCTAGGGTTTATGACTGGTATGTTTATTTATTAGGTTTGGCATGATTATGCAGTTTTCTTAATTATAAATGATATATGTGCGATATCATATAGGGTTTTGTCAGGGTTTTGTATGACAAATGCGATTTCATATGATAAAATACTGTTTGTTAAGGTTTTGGTAATTCTTAACTAACACATGCGAATTGATCCTTAAGGCATGCGAATTATAAAGACTGACTAGTTTTGGTAATGCTTAACTAACAAATGCGAATTGATAACTCACTCATGCGAATTGATAAATTCATTGCATATATTAGTGTTTTTAATTTCGCATTTGTGTTTTTAATTTCGCAAATTTGACAATGAATTATTAAAATTTGCAATGAATTAGTTATCAATTTGCGAATTGATAACTAATTCATGCGATTTTATCACTTAGTGACTTAATGTACATGATTAACTGATAAATGCGATTTTGTAGAAATAGAATCTGATGATGACTTTGAAGGGCCAATATCAAGACTGATAAAAGTTAACAAGAATAGAAAGAGAAGGATAGTTGTAGAAAGTTCTGAAGAGGATGACTTTGTTAAGCCACTCCCAAAAAAGAAAAAAGATGAGAGGAAATCAAAGATACAGACAAAAAAACATTCAAAAAAGGTGGAACAACCTAAAACAGAACATAGGGAATTCTTCAAATACAGCAATGAAGCAATACTGCTGAGATGCCAACCTAACTCATACATGGATACTGTGAAGAGATTTTCAAAAAAACAGGTTGAAGAGATAAGGAATATGGGATTTGGTGCTATTCTAGATATCAATATCAACCATATTTCGACACGATTGGCATATTGGCAAGCCAGAAACTTTGACGAGAAGTTTGATAATCTAAACGTGGGAAAACACCAAATAAAAATAACATCGGACACAGTTTATGAGGTGTTTGGAATACCAAAGGGGCCAAAGAAGGTTGAGATAATAACCGATAAGAGAAAAGTTAAAAAGCAAGAGAAAATTGAAAAAGGTAAAGAACCGGGAAATGCTGTCAGGGATACATTCCTCAGCCAGTGGGGGGGGGGGGAAACACAAGAATAACCCATGGCTTAATTGCAAATACAATGGAAAATCAAAGAGAAGGTGGGAGCCTGTTTAAATTAAATTTCCTTGTGTACTGGATGACATTCTTTGCGGAGATTACAAAGGAAACACTTGCAAATGATAGATGTTTGCTTGGTGTAGAAGATGTTGAGGAAATACAGAATCTAGATTGGTGCTCATATCTACTCGACACCTTGCGTCGTACATGAGCCGGCTGGAAGAACTATAAAATACAGTTCGTGGGACCTGCTGCCTTTCTTACGGTATACACTACTACATTTTAATAACATATTTCAAATAGTAGTTTGTTTTGTTATATAATTAAATGATCTTGCGATTTATACAGCTTCTTTACACGCATGAGTACAACAAGAGGCTTAACCTGTTTGAGAAAGCCGTGGAGATACCGGTTATTCGTTATATCACATCTTCGGATATTGATAAAGTCGAAGATCATATTTCGGATAACGGACCTATATGGATATCAAGTGAGAGTGAAGAAGAAGAAGAAGAAAATGATGAAGAAAATGAAGAAGAAGAAGAGGGTCCTTCAACGGAGGATTATACACTACGACCACCGGTTGACACCACAATAAGCTATAAAAGAAGGACTGCACGTGCAGTACAAAACAAAGAAACCGGGGAAGAGCCAAAAGATAACGAGAACATTGATGATTTCATGGATTTCAGTTTTGAAATACATGAAATGTCTCAGTTGAACCTTGAGATGAGAGTTGGAACACAAACACATAAAATGATGGATTATTGCAACACTCCTGTTCAACTTTCACCATCCGTATTCTATGACACAGCCCAGGAACGAGAACTAGAAGCTTCGAGAACCCACAAAAAGGTAAGCACAAAAAAATATTAATTCCACTTAATCCATTTATATTTAACATTTCAATTAATAGTATCTTAACTCGAAAAATATTACAGAACCTATTGAAAAAAATGAAAGCAAATGTCAAAAAGTACATTAAAATGGTTCAAGATGTTCAAGGGATGAACAACTTAGTTTCAGAAGCAAGAACTAAGTGTTTTTTGGATCCGGAGATTATGGCGGCCTGTAAGCAGTGGGATGAGACGCTTCGGAATAATCCCATTTGTGTGCCGCCTGATTCGGTTCAAGAGCAAGAAACTGCACCCTCTCCTATACATCAAGAGCCTGAAAATCCAACTTCTGAGGTTCATCATGAAGTTACTACAAACGAAGAAGGTAGACAGGATGAAGAAGCTCAAAAAGTAATATCCACTGTTTTGGTACAAATGGCATCAGCAGGTAAAACATGCGAACTCATTATTTAACACATGCGAAACTATGTAAAAAATCACTATTTTTTATGCACATGCGAAACCAACAAAAACACATGTGATTTCTTTAAAAACACTTCAAATTTGATTTCGCATGTGATGTCATGTATACCTTGCGATTTTGATTCTAATTTATTAAAATTAAATAATTTGTATCTATAGGTGTACTGCAGCCAGATGATGAAGGAGTCACAGACACCCTTATTGCAAATATTCAAACTGTGGAACCAGGTGTGTACACTTACAACCCACCTGACAAAGGTAAAAAAACACTTTATATTAAGAAAAAAATTAAAAAGCACAAATTATTGTATTTCTTAAATTACTTTGGCCTGCAGAAAGAGGTGAAAACGAAACTATTATCGAAGAAACAGTGAACTTGGCAGAATCTACACAAAACATACAACAAAAAGTTCAAGAAAAACTGCCAGAAAAATTGCCAGAAGTGGAAGCAGTTTCTTTAGAAGAAACTACACAAAAAGACCAACAACAACCCGATTAGGGAATCGAAGTTGAGAAGGAACCGGAAGTTGAATGCCCCCAGGTAACGGCTGAGGAATTGCATTCAGTTGAGTTGCTTTTGAGCCTGGGACCCAGCATGGAAGATAACAAAGAAAAAAAACAACTAGGGGGGGGGGGGACTCAAAGCCAAAGCAAGTTCCAAAACAAGTTATACCAAAAGGATTAAATGAACTGCTTTATAAGACAATAGAACAAGCCAAAATTCGAGGTGAAAAAAGATGTAAAGAGCTTGGAGACAAATTCTGTTCCCCTTACTGCAACAGAGTGGTAAACATGCACGAAGCACTATTGACTCAAGAATTGAGTGTGATCCGATATACATTTGCTACATTTGCAGGCATAGAGTAAGTAAAAAATAGTTATATCAACTAACAAACATCTAAAAATATATACACACAAAAAATACTAATTATTTATTTTATGACTGGCAGGGAAGAATTTTACCGATCAAAAACTGAGGTTGCCACATTCAAAGCTATATTTGAAAGCTTCTACAGGGGTCAATACGTAGCATCAAATGGAATAGATGCATTTGTGGATGTTCTAAACCTTGAAGAGAAGAAGAGGGATAGAAAATCATCACCATACAGACTCCTCTTGTTTAGCACAATGATGATATGTTTTCATACACATTTTGGCATTTGAAATTATAATCATTAAATGCATATTCAATGATTTCGCACACTGATTATATCTAAAATCGCATTTAGTATAGAAGAAAGTTTTCATGTGAAACAACATTTCTCATACTCTTGTAATTTCGCATGTGTTATATATACTATTCGCATGTGAAAAAAATTACATTGTTTGCATAACTTTGATTCAAATTACTTAACATACAGCCGGATATCTTTTACGACGAGGAGAAATACACAGACAACCAACGAATAAAAATATTTGCCTCAAATTTTGAAGACATATTACTGAGATATGAGGTAAAAAAACTTCATTCGGTTGACCTAATGTTTATTCCGGTACTTCAAGGTGAACACTTCTATGTCTTGTGCTTCAACTTGAAATCCGGCAAAATTGAGCTGATTGACAATTCAGCAGCTAAACAAGAATTTAAGGAAAGATACAAGGGACTTCCAGACACACACTGGTAATACAAAAACTTTTTCATATAAATGTTATATATTATGCAAAAGCTACTAACACAAATGTTGCTATGTTACAGAGAAGGGTATTGGTTTTATACCTACAAAAGGCTTTAAAACCAACACCGGCTATAGAAGAACTTACAACCTCAGTTATAGAAAGAAAAGAGATGGATTGGAGGACGAAGAATAACGGTGTCGACTGTGGATTGTTTACAATGCGTCACATGGAAACATACAAAGGAGACACAATACCATGGGTGACTGGATTTGTGAAAGAAGATGAAGTAAACAACAGACAGAAATCACAACTTCATCTCCTAAGGCACAGATATCTCAGTAAAATCATTCTATCCGAAGACAATATCCATCGTCAACACATAATTAAAAGGGCAAATGCTTTCGATAAAAGGCCAGACAAAGAAAGGTATATGAAAGATTTGGATACTACAATCCCAGAAAGGATGAGTAAATATTTTGGAAGGCCAAAGCCAAAGTAAACTTGTTTAATGCTGAATTTATGTTGAAAATTTAAACTTGTTACTATTTTTAATTTCGCATATATTAGTGTTTTTAATTTCGCATTTGTGTTTTTAATTTCGCATATGTTATGTTTAAAATCGCAAATTCGACAATGAATTATTAAAATTTGCAATAAATAGGTGAATATAAACATGCAGCATATACAATCCATTCCATAACAAAACATGGGAATTTATTGAAAAATGCATAAACATAAACACAAGTTCATTCAAAAGATGAAAGAAACTTCATTTTCATCTTCATCGAGCATCTTAAGACAGTTATTGCATCAGCCAACTCTTTCAACTGTTTCTCATCCCTCTCACCCAAATCCACCATAAACATAACAGCAATTTCTTTAAGACTACTCACTTGCATCTGAGATAGCAAGTTCAGAATTTCTTGTCTTCTTTTCATGTTTTCTGTTATACGAGAAATGTTGGCCTCCAACATCTCTTGACATGATCGATCTTCTAGAATTTGTTGCTCAATCCTTTTCCTCAAATCCTGCTTGATACTTGGTTCAGAAGAAGAGGATGTTGGTAGATCTGCCATTTTTAATAGAATGTTTGAGAATAGTGATAAAAATATAAAATATATAATAAAAGAAAAATTATTGATATGAATTATTGAAATCAATTATTGAACTGAATTATTTGATTTCAATAATTGAACTGAATTATGGAACACACTGTACGAAAATAAAATTAATTATTATTAAAGCTTGCGAAATTAAAAGCTGTGTTTGATAAATACTTTCAGGTTTGCGAAATCTCCAACTTAAGCATGCGAAATTAAATATTAAACTTCATAGTGTGCGAAAATGTCTAACTTAAAACAAGCGAAATTATACAAAAGGATACATCCTTAACTACCTTGACTATGTTAAAACAACACATGCGATATATCAAAAAACACATGCGATATGGTAACCAAAAAAAAAAACAAGAAACAACTTATCTTCAACCCTCATTACAAAATAATAAAATGAAAAAAGCTCCAAATCAAATAAAACCCAAAACTCAACCTAATAAAACTATTGACGAATCCTAAATGACGAATCCAGGTTCGGTCAGGAATCAATCAAAAAACCTACAAATCGAATTGATACGAACAATAATTAAATGGGACGGTTACGAAACGAACACCATATCTGCTTCCTATATGACGGAATTCCCTGATTAGCCCTCAGATGTTCGAATATAATGTCTGATATACCCTTATTTAATTAAATTAAATCAGGACACGTGTATGGCTGTGGGTAGCGCGTACATAATGTACGATAAGGAGATTTGTACCATACTCTTTACCTATATATATATATATATTCCCAAATAAAGTTTCTTTCTTAAGAGATAATAATATTATACCTTCCTATTCCAAGCTTCTCAACAGCTTCAACTAAAGCTTCCACTTCCAAAAAAGAAAATGGATGACAAGCCCTGCATTGTGCCACCTAGTCCCCCCTTTGACTTCCTCACGGGGACCATCGCTAGTTCACCCGTTCTTGGCTGGAACCATCACTAACTCCCTTAAACCCAGCATTTGCTGAAATCCATAGCCCATCTGTATATAACTTGGTCTCCCAACAAACTGACCCTCAAGAATTCCCCTAAGATAGAAGTATTACCAATTTTTGGCCATTAAAAGCCATATGCTCGCTTGAATATAATCACAAGTTGATCTACGAACTCACATTAATTAACAAAAATTATATACTGAAGAATAGAATTAACAGGTTAATCTAGAATCGTAACTCAAAATTCACCGGTAATCAAGCAGAACTAAGTATTCAGATTATTCAATCATTCAAATAAAAAAAAAAAAAAAAACTTAAGTTGCACGACCAACTTCCGATCCTTTTGATTCTCAACCACAATAATTAATACTTGAGACCATAGTTATCAAAGGCGTGAAGCGCACTCTAGGTGCATAGGCTCTCATAGCACTTAAAAAGTCACAGATAACAAAATACTTAAAACCAAAATGTTCAAACTCGAAAACAAAAAGTTCACTAAAGTAATAATGAGTAAAACTTGAAAGCCAAAAGAACTGAATAATCTTGATAATAAATTTAAAGAAAGCATAATATATATTCCATAAATATAAATTTAAAGCATAATATATATTCCATAAATATAATTGATGCGCGTTTAAGTGTCGTATATATTAGGTGTATATTTTAAGCCCTTTTTTAACACTTATTTTAGCCAAGTTTTAAATTTATAAAACACGATATTTCACTAACACTAAACACACATATGGGCAAGTGCACCCATCGTTGAGTGTAGTATAGCGTTGGTAAGATACCGAGGTCGTCCAAGGACACAAGAGCTTTTAGTACCGGTTTATCCTCAACGTCTAACCAAAATAAAAGTTTAAAAAAATGTTTTAAACTAAGAAAAATAAAACTAACTAAAATGCTGAAAATAAAAATAAAAGAAAAACAGATAGACAAGATGAATCACTTGGTTCCGACTCGTATCTAGTATAACCTTTGATTATTTCCGCACTTTTGCACATAATTAAGAGATTATCTTAGTTATTGTAGTAGGCCCCTCTTTTGAAGGCGACGTTACCCTCACCCCAGTAGTTTGAGTCAGCAGGGATACAATCCTAAAAGGGTGGATTATTGGAAGATAATGAATTAAGTTATTAATGCAGTATTGTGGTAGGCCCCGCTTTTGGCGGTGACGTTACCCTCGGCTAAGTAGTCTGAGTCAGCAGGGATACAGTCCTAAATAGCCGGGTTATAGTATTAATAGTAGTTAACTTATGAGGGGATCAAAGAGTTTGGACCCCCGCCATCCAATACCGTGAAGTATTGAAGGAGGTCCTACTAAATTTGACCCAGGTCCATTGCAGGACCTCTAAACGCTGAACAATGGCAAGACCTTTACCAAACCGTTCCCTTAACCCCCTACCAGGTAGCCAACATATCTCCATATAGACCGTGGAGATATGAATGGTGAAAATCCTTTATTTTATATAGACAGTAAAATAATGCCAAGACACCACGGACAAACGATAAGGAAAGATCACCTTCAACATAAGTAACTAGTTATTAAAGTCATTAATACAAAACCAAATAAAAAGTGCAAAAGATTAGAAATAAAAAGTATTATACTAGACACTTTGTCTTCACCAAGTGATGTAAGAGACTTAGGCAAACATGGCCTTGATTGTCAAGAACTCTTACGATCAATCTTGGATCTCGAGACGACTCACACACTCTACGATGGACAATGGATGATGGTGGTGGATGATGGTGTTGTGATGGTGGTGGGTGGTGGATGAAGTGTGAGAGAGGTGGTGTGCCAAGGGATGAGATGAAATGAATCCAAGCACTCCTATTTATAGGCTGAACAGAGAGCTGGACACGGCCCCGTGTCCGCTGGGCACGGCCCCGTGTCCGCTGGGCACGGCCCCGTGTCCGTCTGACAATCTCTCTCCTCATTAATTGTAATTCGCAATTACAATAAATGCGCCTGCTGTACTTTCGACACGCCCCCGTGTCCGCTGAGCACGGCCCGTGGTGGGCAATAGAAGCTTCTATAGGTTTGTCTTTTCTGCTGCTTCTTGGGCACGGCCCCGTGCTGGCTGAGCACGGGGCGTGTTCAGTCTTCTGATTTCTCTACTTTGCTTTGGAAGGTGCCGTTGAGGGGTCGGGCAGTCCACTAATATTCCTTTTCTTGTATTTATGTTGGATTTAGCTGTCTTTTTGCTTCTTTTGCGTTTTTGAGCTCATTTAATCCTGAAAATACAAAAGGAAGACAAAAACACTCTTTTTCCAATATTAGTACTTAAAAAGGGTTAGTTTTATGCCTCATTTGATGTAATTTATATGTTGCATTTTACACACATCAAATACCCCCACACTTGAACTTTTGCTTGTCCTCAAGCAAAACTCTTTAATATGTGGCTTACACTCCCAAATGGAATAGGTAGAAGAGAAGGTTTTGGGCTTGTCGTAGAGTGTCGGGATTTCCAAGATCTTTTTGGGGTTTTATTTTTATTTATTTACACTCTTATTCGTAATGATTTATTTAGAACTTTTCATAAAAGAAATTACTTATTTGGGCATAACATGCCTTTTTTTTTAAATTCTATTTATATACAAGTTCACATACCTCACGGGGAAATCACTCACACTCGGCCGAAGGTGTATTTTTAGTGAATCACTCGAGAGCGGCATGGAACTTATTCCTACCATAGGCTTGCCAAGAAATCAATCCTCCTCCTTTTTAACTTTTATACCTTTGTAGATATCAAGAGGACTTTGTGGGTTAAGGGTTAGGCTAGGGTTAAAGGTAGGTGGTTGGGTTAGTGGTTAGTAGAAAAAGGGCTAAAAGCATAACAAGTGTCGGTTTTCGTATTTTTGCAACTTTTTATTTTGATGAAGCTTTTATTCAAACTAAGTTATTTTTGATTAACTTGTTTGTTTATTTTCTTTTTTGCTTCATCATTATCACACATTTTTTTTTTTCACGAAGGACCGAACTTGTTACTAAAATAAAGGGTTAAAAATGAAAAAGGTTTTGGTGGGTAAAAGGGTTTTTGTTTGGGTGATGAAACGAAAAGGTTTAGGCTCAAAGGGGCTAACTAGGGGAATTTTTTTTTTTTTTTTTTTTTTGGTAGGTGGTAAAAGAAAAAGAAAAAATAATGGTGTAGAAATAAAAAAGGGTTAGTCCTAATGCCTCCATCATTTACTTACTCGGGTTTAAGTTGATAAGGACCGGGAATGTATTGTCATGGCAAGTTCTAGAGTCGTAAGAACCAAGCGGCTATTCACACAAGAAACGAAAAATGAGCATTTAGTCTAAAGATGTAAATTTGTATGCTCAATAAAAGCTCAAAACTCACTTTTGTGGGAATGGGTTTTTATGTGATCAAGTATATATAATCAAATTTTAAATAAGTTTGTTATGCCTTTTCATAATTTTCTTATGTTGGTTCTTTTTATCACTACGCTATCGGTTGTAAATTTGTAAAAATATAACCTTTTTGAGAACTTGAATTTCCCGAGTTAAACCTAGACAAGTAAAAAAAATGAAATTTTTGAAAAAATTTGGGGTGATTAGCGGTTCCAATAGAGTTTTGTGTAAGGCTTGCATTTAGGACTTGCAAAATTCAAGGTTTTAGCATCCCCCCCACACTTAAATTACACATTGTCCTCAATGTGTCCCAAAAATAAATTTTTAGGTTGATTAGATGTGTAAAATAGTGTTTAAAAAGCAAAAATTTGTGTTACTGGGCACTGAACACGGCCCCGTGTTATCCGGGCACGGCCCCGTGTTCAAGTGCCAGTAACAAAATTAAAATAAGAGAAACAGAAGTCTGGACACGGGGGCGTGTTGGGTGAACACGGCCCGTGTCCAGGTACCTGAACTGGGCGTTTTTCTGCAAGTGGTTCGGCACGGGGCCGTGTTGGTTGGGCACGGCCCGTGTTGAACCTTCTGAACTGGTGAGAATTGTCGGGTTGCTTTGTTCTTGTGCATGGGTTCATTTTTCTCGTTCCCCTTTTCATCCTTTACCACCATGAGTGTGTTTTATTCATTACAAACCATCCAAACCTTAAAACCATCATTTCATTTCATCATAGAGAGAACTTACATAATTCTAAATTAAACTAGATAAAACAAAGAAATAACAAACCATGGAGTCCTAGCCTTTACTTTATTTTAGTTAGCAAAATTTCCAAGAAGTAATTAATCTTGGTTAATCAAGGCCTTTTTGAACTCCTTCTTCCCCGTGCGGTTCTCCTCAAATGTCGACGAGCCATTCTTCCACCTCCCTTGGAAGGAGAAAAGAAGGCTCATTGGCATTAGTTTGAGGAGTTTCAACTTCCACCGGGATCTCTTGTTGGTGTTCCACGGGAGGTTCCGCCGGTAAGTCTTCCCACCCGGTAGGGTTGTTGATTCCGAGTGCCAGGTTCCAATCCTGTTGAGGAAGGACTGGTTCCATTGGAGGTGCTACAAGAATATTTAACCTCTGGTGCAAGAGGTTAATTTCTTGGAAGCTGCTTTCAAGTCCCATCGTAAGATCGTTAATACGGTCGATTAGGACCTCCTCTACTGAAGTCATTTCGTCGAGAGCTTCCCTTAATGCTATCACATAGTGCACAAGTGTAGCTTCAATGGAGGGTCTTCTTCCTCTTCGGCTGTTTGACGAATGCACAGAAGATGTGTCGCTGTTTTCACTCGACATCCTACGAAGAATAAACTAAAAATAGTTTATTTAATGAAACAGTAACCGGACACAGCCCCGTGCTCACTGAGCACGGCCCCGTGTTCATCTTTCTGCAGAGTTTCGGAACAAGGAAACTTGGATTTTTAAGTTATTTTCTGAACTTGTGAGGCCTTTTTAGCTACTAATAACTTAAAACAATGTTTCATAACATGTTTTTACCAAGATTCTTTGAACAAAACTCATTTATCCCTACCATAGAGTTGGAGGAATTCCAAACTTTCAATGGTAGCTCTTGGAGAAAGATGGAGAAGAAGGAAATGGCTAAAAGAGGAAAGGACAAGATGGGTTGTTGGAACCTTCTTTTAGACTTACCTAGGATAGTTTGAGAGAAGATTCCTGCAAATCTCTGCCCCAAGTTGGTCCAAATGTGCAGAATTCTTGGCTGCATTTATAGAAAACGACAGCATCCTGGACACGGCCCCGTGTTCAGTGGACACGGCCCCGTGTGCAGGTGGAGTTCTGACACAGTTTGTCCGTATTCTGACGTACTGATCAGAATGGAATCTTTCGATGGACACGGGGGCGTGTTGGCTGGGCACGGCCCCGTGTCTAGGGACTGTTTTATGAAGTTGTCTAGTTTTTTTTTTAAGGAACTTGTTAGTATCGGGTGGTTCCTGACTGGTTGGAACAACCCCAAAGTGCCTAAGATACCTTAATTGTCCTAGACTAAGGCGAGAACGCAAGAGGTTGTCGGTGAGGGTAATTCCTATTTTCATTCTAGGTGGACAAGTCCAACCCTTTCCCGGGCTCTTGTTAAAGAAGGTGTATGCCGAATCGCTCAGGTCTATGTATGCACCGAACGAAGTCGATGGAGAGTCCTTCACGGCACAATCGACACAGGGACGACTATCGTCCAAGTCTTTGCTAGGTACGAAGGTATTTTCGGGAGCAACGAGGTTGTCGGAATGCGGTTCCAACATTTCTTCATGGGTATCATCTTGGGGTGGATCAATAAAATCCTTCCCAAGCTCTTCTAACCATTTCAGAATTAGCTCTTCTAGTTGAAATAACTCGCCAAGGAGCATTTCCCCTAGAATATCTGGCTGGGCGCATTCGAGGGAGAAATAGTGCTTATTTTTACTTTCGCCCCTCTTAAGGTTGTGAGAAGTTGGTGGGTCCATGTAGTGGGGCCTATAATTTAGGAAGTAGCATTTTACTTCTTCATGTTCGCCACCACATAATTGACACCACGTACCATAAGAGTGCCGAAAGTAAAAATAATTACTATCACTCATGTTTATGTCAGAAATTACCAACCGCCGGGATCTAACGGTTCTGTTTTCAGTAACTGAAACTTGGGCACGGGGGCGTGTTGAGTGGGCACGGCCCCGTGTTCAGCTTACTGTCTGATGTAAAACAGGATTGCCAGTTCCAATGATTGAGCACGGGGGCGTGTTCAGCGGGCACGGCCCGTGCTGAGCTCTGCAGAAGCTGAAAAACTAAGAAAATCCTAAAAAAAAATAAAAAGAAAAATAAAAGATGATTAAGCCGTTGATTCATAACTTTCTTAAAATCCTTGTGTCCCCGGCAACGGCGCCAAAAACTTGATGCGCGTTTAAGTGTCGTATATATTAGGTGTATATTTTAATCCCTTTTTAACACTTATTTTAGCCAAGTTTTAAATTTATAAAACACGATATTTCACTAACACTAAACACACATATGGGCAAGTGCACCCATCGTTGAGTGTAGTATAGCGTTGGTAAGATACCGAGGTCGTCCAAGGACACAAGAGCTTTTAGTACCGGTTTATCCTCAACGTCTAACCAAAATAAAAGTTTAGAAAAATGTTTTAAACTAAGAAAAATAAAACTAACTAAAATGCTGAAAATAAAAATAAAAGAAAAACAGATAGACAAGATGAATCACTTGGTTCCGACTCGTATCTAGTATAACCTTTGATTATTTCCGCACTTTTGCACATAATTAAGAGATTATCTTAGTTATTGTAGTAGGCCCCTCTTTTGAAGGCGACGTTACCCTCACCCCAGTAGTTTGAGTCAGCAGGGATACAATCCTAAAAGGGTGGATTATTGGAAGATAATGAATTAAGTTATTAATGCAGTATTGTGGTAGGCCCCGCTTTTGGCGGTGACGTTACCCTCGGCTAAGTAGTCTGAGTCAGCAGGGATACAGTCCTAAATAGCCGGGTTATAGTATTAATAGTAGTTAACTTATGAGGGGATCAAAGAGTTTGGACCCCCGCCATCCAATACCGTGAAGTATTGAAGGAGGTCCTACTAAATTTGACCCAGGTCCATTGCAGGACCTCTAAACGCTGAACAATGGCAAGACCTTTACCAAACCGTTCCCTTAACCCCCTACCAGGTAGCCAACATATCTCCATATAGACCGTGGAGATATGAATGGTGAAAATCCTTTATTTTATATAGACAGTAAAATAATGCCAAGACACCACGGACAAACGATAAGGAAAGATCACCTTCAACATAAGTAACTAGTTATTAAAGTCATTAATACAAAACCAAATAAAAAGTGCAAAAGATTAGAAATAAAAAGTATTATACTAGACACTTTGTCTTCACCAAGTGATGTAAGAGACTTAGGCAAACATGGCCTTGATTGTCAAGAACTCTTACGATCAATCTTGGATCCCGAGACGACTCACACACTCTACGATGGACAATGGATGATGGTGGTGGATGATGGTGTTGTGATGGTGGTGGGTGGTGGATGAAGTGTGAGAGAGGTGGTGTGCCAAGGGATGAGATGAAATGAATCCAAGCACTCCTATTTATAGGCTGAACAGAGAGCTGGACACGGCCCCGTGTCCGCTGGGCACGGCCCCGTGTCCGCTGGGCACGGCCCCGTGTCCGCTGGGCACGGCCCCGTGTCCGCTGGGCACGGCCCCGTGTCCGCTGGGCACGGCCCCGTGTCCGTCTGACAATCTCTCTCCTCATTAATTGTAATTCACAATTACAATAAATGCGCCTGCTGTACTTTCGACACGCCCCCGTGTCCGCTGAGCACGGCCCGTGGTGGGCAATAGAAGCTTCTATAGGTTTGTCTTTTCTGCTGCTTCTTGGGCACGGCCCCGTGCTGGCTGAGCACGGGGCGTGTTCAGTCTTCTGATTTCTCTACTTTGCTTTGGAAGGTGCCGTTGAGGGGTCGGGCAGTCCACTAATATTCATTTTCTTGTATTTATGTTAGATTTAGCTGTCTTTTTGCTTCTTTTGCGTTTTTGAGCTCATTTAATCCTGAAAATACAAAAGGAAGACAAAAACACTCTTTTTCCAATATTAGTACTTAAAAAGGGTTAGTTTTATGCCTCATTTGATGTAATTTATATGTTGCATTTTACACACATCAATAATTTAGCATATTCTGAACTACGATATGACGCGTAACAAATTAACAGTAATTCGTGGACTTAAGTAACAGTAACTAACCATGTCCTGTAAACCTACACCCTGTTGTCTAGCTTGTTCTTCATGGTGTCGTAGCTCGGTATGCTCAGGGGTCACCTCTCCTTTAGCCTCCTTAACTTGTAATTAGTAAGTGAACGGTGAACAGATGTAGAAAGCAAAGATAAAATCATTAATGATATATGCTGGTAACGGAATTTAAACTACCTTTGTGGCTTTGCCCAGCCATGTGTGACAATCTTGTTTCTAATGTTTGCGGTACCAATGAAAATAGTGCAGAATCTTTGGGCGAAATTTGAGATGGTCTATACCGTTCTAAAAACAACAGCCTATTAAACAAAAATATAAAGAAAGATTAATTATTTATATAATCATCATAAAATAATAGAATGCAACATGATATGTACAACTTCTAGAGATATTTGCAGCTATCCCATACAAATGGTCATCCTGGCCACCTCGACGTGCATAGATGAGGCAAAACGAAAGCCTTCTTAGGAGAATTTTCTGCTTTGGTTGGGGCATCACTAAAGATCTGCCCAATAACAGAAACAAATCACACGTTAGAACTTACCAATTGCCAAGAAAGAGATTGAACACATATGACTTTCGAATCCAACGATGCAACAGGAGCGAAAATATGTAAATCTTACAATTTTGGCACTGATGAATGGAATTGAAGATCGAAAATGTGACGGAGCTCAGCGGCATTACCGACGCCTTGTTTCGATTCGAAAAGCCCTAGAAGCACAAGAACATGATTAGAACTATTACACGTATAATGTATGTTATACAACAGACCTAAATTCTATACACATCCCATCAATTTCAATAATGATCAACAAATTCAAAACATAACCAGATCAAGCAAATTGTAACTTAAGGAATTCAGCCGTGTTACCTTAAACCGTTATCAATAATATGACGAATTCATCAAAACAAACAAACACCTAACAAATTCGCTCTAATTAGGGCTTTGAAAAACAGAAAGCATTACCGAGAGTGTGAGAGATTGATGGTGCTCCAAGCTATGTCAGAACTACTGAAAACAATGAGAATGACAAGCCAAACGAACGAATTACCAAATTGTGGTCGAATGGCAGTGCCCACTTCTCGCAGCCGTCGACTGTGGTAGTGGAAGTGAACACCAGTGGCCGACGGATCCTCTTTTTTTTTCCAATTTGGGCAATGGACACCAGGTGGTATTGAGATGTTTGGATGTGAGAGAAGAAGGATCGGTCAAATGGGAGAAGAAAGAGCCAGAGGATGCATCGATTCAGCAGGTGGAAGGGGGTTTATAAGGATGAATTTAGGCACATAGGTTGAGGAGTAGTGTAAACTGCAGATTCAAATAAAATCCGTCCCTAACTGCAAATTTTAGGAGACAATGTGTAACCTCCGTAAATTGCTGATGAAAACTACCACTTTTTCGGTTACTATTTAGTTATAATTCAGGAATCATGGCCGGATTTTTAGCTTTTCAGGAGAGAGAGCCTGAACCGCCAATAACCACCACTTTTACGGTTTTTTTCGGAGTTTAAACGGCCAAGATTTAAAGTTGATAAGATCCGACAGTCATGATTCAATCTGAGAGTGGTTGGCTTTCACGCTGTCTATAATATATATAATAATCATAACTACAACTGTGATGCCGGTTAATGGAAAATCATAACCATAACCGATCTGTTACGATGGTTATAGTTAATCGGTTTTGATGGTTATTACAATCACTTATGGATCGGTTAGCCCGTGAATTTATGTCTACCTAGAAATAACTTAACAAATTTTTTGACCATGAAATAAATTGTAATTGCAATTTAGTATATATTAATGTATTACATAGTTTAAAAAAAATACTATAATCTATAATATTAATACCGATTATTACTGAATATTTATAAAAAATTCAAAAAAAAAACGATATGATATAACTCATAAATTTTAACAAGCTTTTAACCAAAAGCATCAAATATTAGAAAATGATGAAAAGTGTTGGTACATTTATGTCTTTCGCCTCCGTCAATCTAAAACCGTAGCTGAAACTGAAGAAATCTAGGCTTATAGTGTTATATTTTAATAGAAAAGGCAAGGTGGCATTTCTGTAAATAAGGAAACCTTCCTTATATCCTTGGCCTATAAATAGGGAGCTATAGTGTTAGATATAAGACTTTTGCTACATTTGTCATTTGGAGAGCTCTAGATCTAGAGAGAGATTCTAGAGAGAGAAAGTCCTCAAACGTGATTCTTGGTGCATTGTACTCGTCATATTATTCTATAGAATCATGGTTATAGTACGTTCTCGTGTGTTTGGTCACGTTCGTGTACGGATTCCGCACGTTACACGTTCGTACGCAATCATTTCGGATTCAAAACCGATCCTACAAGTGGTATCAGAGCAGGAGCTCGATTGCACTGATCAAACACATAGATTCGTACATGATTTCATCGATTTCAGATCCGAATTTCATCATTTCTTCATCTTCTACACTTCTTTCACGTTTTTTTCTGAATTTTTCAAAATTGAACGGGTTTTTACTGTCCAAATTACATGATTTTTTTATATGTTGTGCGAAAACACCTGATCTATAACCCTACCAAGTTTCAGATCCTAATTCCTAGAAGTTTAGGAGAAATCTGAGTTTTTAGGTCTGATTTCGCGTCAACAGCCTAATTTCGCTTGAAAACACATAATTTCGTTTGAAAAATCTTAATTCCGTTTGAAAAAAACATAATTCCGTTTGAAAAAATCTTAATTCCGTTTGAAAACACATAATTCCGTTTGAAAAAAATCTTATTTCCGTTTGAAAGACTTAATTCCGTGTGAAAATGCTTATTCCGTTTGAAGATTTCCCGTGAACATATTGTAATTCCGTTTGAATGTGAAGTGTCTAATTCCGCTTGAAAGCGTCTGTCTTCATAAATTGTTTCAAGCCTACACATCACGTGAATCTAAAAGTCTCGGTCCAATCAAAGTTCATGCACACTTAAAACGGTCGGCCTCATAAACTGATGACCCATGTGAACCCCTGCCAATTCATGTAATATTGTGTGTTGGTCGAATCAATTTGTTTGTGAAATAAGAGATCACATGGCCATAATTGCATAAAATGATTTGAAGGTCAATTGTGTCAGCCACTGTTTACATTGGCCCAATCACCATCAATTGTTAACAGAGTCTTTCAAAACAAGCGGCCCAATAAAAATTAAGAAATCAAAAGAAGTTGTCGGCTATTAATTCAATTAAGATTGCATGTGAATTCAGATTCTCGGCCCAATCATAGTATTTTAGCACTTATTGTTGTTGGTTTAGTGGATTTAGCGGCCCAATCAGATTTAAGTATATCTTCAAGAGTATCGACCCAATTAATTCCTTTGATTGACGGGCCATGTGTGTGAACTAAACAGATAATATTGATCAAGCCCATTCATTTAGAGATTTCACCCGAACAACATTGGAACGAATCCGCAAATCTTCGACACGAGTCTTAGATTGATTTCATCAACACACATTGTTACGTATTCAGTCCGTTTAAACTGATCGCTTGTTTGTTTTGTTTGCAGGTGATTTACAAGGCGCAAATACCAAGAAGTTGAAATTTTGTGGACTCTGAGCTAAAAATAATTTTTAAACCAAGTCATTTAACAAAGAAATTGTGGTTAAAATGTTTGACGAAAAGGAAAACAATAAACTTGGAAGAATAAATGATTGGTTTGATATGTATTGGGAGTATAAGAAAGAAGATGAGAAAAAGGATGCTTGGGTTAAAAGATCTGAATATTTTTTGTGTAAAAAATATGAAAAGTTTAATGATTTGGAAAAGAGGTATAATGAATTACTTGACAATTTAAAAAGGTATGGGATTAAGATGTCAGATGCTGAAAAGATATCAAAATTTGCAGATGCCTTACCTTTGGAATGGGATGAATTTTTGAGTAAACTGAAGAAGGATTCTAGGTTCTCAAAATTTAGTCCAAATGATTTCATAAGAGAGCTTAGAACACATAATTGTGAAACTGAAAAGAAAAAGAAAGATTTGATAAATGAATTAGAAAAGAACTTAGAATATATAAGTTTGGATGTGTTTCTTGAAATAATCAAAAGAATTAGAAAAGGTCTTAGCACAAGAAGTAAGATGAAATATGATTTCAAAAGAGGTTGTTTCCTGCTGATATTGTTAAAATTTTTCTTGAAGGAACATACAAGAAGGAGACAGAGGGAATGTCAAAGAATGAAGAATCCAAGAAGGATGAAACTTCAAAATGTGAAGTTGTGTGCTCAAAGTGTGAAAAATCTGAAGCAGACAATGTTAAACTCTTGAAAGTTGTGGAGAGTTTGACATTGGAAAACAAAATATTAAAAGAAAATGAAAAAGAATTTCAAAATCAAATAAAAGTTTTAGAAAATGAAAAATCTGTTTTTGAAGAAAATAAAATTGAAAATGAAAAGGCAATAAATTCTCATCTTGAGAAAATCTCTCAGCTTGAAAATGAAGCTGAGAGTTCAAGAAATAAAATTGAAGAACTTGAAAAGAAATTGAAAGGTTTTGTGACCTCATCAGAATTTCTGAATCATCTTTGTCCAAAACCGATCAATGAAGTTCCAATAAGTGACAATGTCACAAATTTTGACAAAGTCAAAATTGAAGATTGTGATGATAAAACTGATGATGAAAATGAGAAAAATGAGAAAAGAAAAATATTTTTGGAATTAAAAGAAAAATTTAAAAACACTGTTTTACAATCTACTGAAATAGGTGAATGCTCAAAGCAAAATCTGTTAAGAAGATTGTAGAACAAAAAGAAAATGTTAAAAATTCAGAAAATGTTCAAAACAAAAATAAACGCTCATCAGTTCAGTCATCCAATCATTATGAAAAAGCACAAAAATTGAAAAATCAAAACTCACAAAAAGTTGGTAATAAGTGGTGCAGGTTTGACCACAGTTCTCAAATGCCAAATCAAGGATACAAGAAAGGACATGATTACCACAAGGCAATTCAATATTATGATCTAAGTGTGTGGTATGAAAATGGTGTATGGTATGAAAACAGAGTGTGTTACAACTGCAATTTTCAAGGACACATTGCTGTTAACTGCCAGAATCAGAGTTTTGACACAAGAAGATGCTACGACTGTGGAATCAAAGGTCATATTGCCAGAGATTGCCCAATGAGATCAAAGAGAAGATCAAGGGCTGAATCTCATAGACAAATGTATGAATCAGTCAAAGTCGAAGAAAAGCCCGAAGAAAAGAAACAGAAAAAACAGAAAGTGAAACTATCAAAAGGGCTGAAAGACAGACTAAGAAAGAAAGTAAGAGAGTACCTAGAAAAGATTTTGTCCTTGGGTACAATTGATAATCCGAGAAAAAGTTCTGATGAATCGATTTGCTCCACTAACAAGGATCAATCAAGCAAAACGAACTCATCAGATACAAATCCGAGGACAAAAGGGTTGATAAAAAAGAAAAATTAACTAATCAAACCGATGAACAATCAAAGAAAGTTAATTTTTTAGACAAAGCCTTTATCAAAGTTTTTAATTATAAAAATGACAATGAAAAATTGTGCATGTCACAGGTTGACAAATTTGGAAAGGTTAACCATTGTAAGGATTGGGTTCCAATAGAGAATGGCGATGAATTTGTTTCTGAGAAAACAAAAGAGCCATATTCTAGCAATGACTCTGGCTTGTCAAAGTCAGAGGAGCCACAATCAGGCAATGAAACTGACTCGACAAAGTCAGAAGAGCCAAGTTTTGAGGTAAAAACTGTCAAACCCAAGACTGGTCAGGCTTGGGTGAATCTGTTTAAATGAAAAACCTTACTTGCCGGAACTCCCAGGTTGGTAAGCGTGGAGTAGGAATCGGCATCTTTCTTGAGAAATTCACGATTGTGATATTTCGATCTTTCAAGAGGTTAATCAAGGACATTAAGTTGTACTTGAGTTAACTTTCTTACAAAGTGATTTTGTTGATTGAACCTAAAAATGTTAAATTTTTCAGGAAGTGATAAAAGAACAATGTGATGAAAAGAACCCCGAGTTTGTGAAAAGACAAACAAATCTAATTTTCCGGAAAAACCATTTTGATTAAAACAAACTTAAGTGTTTTGAAATCATAATGGGAAAATAGTTTGTTGTCAGGGGGAGTTCTGATTGTTTAAGCCAAGTGAATGGCGAATTGAAGCGATTTGATATCAGTTTGTCACTTTCCTTGTACAGTTTGTTTTCAAATTTTCCCAGAAAATCAAAATTGAAACATATTTTGATTTTAGGGGGAGAAAAATTTTAAAAAAAATAGAAAATTTGAAAATGCCAAAAACATTGAAAAAGCAAAAATGAGTTTTGTTGTGAATAAGAGGAAATGATAGTAAATCAGTGGACTATCACAGCATGCTAAAGAAATGAAATGTCAAATGTGATAAAAGGTTTCACTAAGGATGTGACGATAGGCTCAGCTAGACTAGTAGATTTGCGATAACGATACAAACTTAAATGAAAAAGCCTAGTTCTTGTGGGAAACATGGTTGAAAGCATAGTACTTAGTTTTGTCCTTCGTGATTGTGTACCTACTCAGTAATCGTTGAATGCTAAAAGAGCATAAAAACCGGTTAAGTCTGTGAACTTTCACAACTTGCTGAAAAAGTCGCTGTGGTTGTGCATTTCATTTTGCAAAGATTTAAACTTGTTTTATTTCTTTATTTTGTTTAAGCATTGGACATCCTCTGCGTATACGTGAGTATCGACCTGGATGTTATTGCCTAAACGTTCTGCTTTATTTTCTTTGGTGTTTCGTTTAAGCTTTGGATCACCTCTGCGTATACGGGAGTATCGACCTGGTGGTTAAAGCCTAAACAATTTCAACTTGTTTTATTTTCTTATTTTGTTTAAACATTGGACTTTCTCTGCGTATCGAAAGATCGACCTGATTGTTAATGTTTAAACATTCTGAGTTGTTTTCGCACATATCACAGTTGATGAAAGTTTAAAGGTATTACTTGAGTTAGTGTATTGCATGATGAGGGGATATGCTGAGATCGTGGGGTCCATAAGAATTTAGTGCAAAATTAATATACCTTAACGTATCGGTAAGCATTTCGAAAGTTTTTAGATTGAGTTTAAGAGGACAACTATATCGTCAATCTATGTGAATCGTTTAGTACTTAAAATGTTTAAAGCTTAATGGTGCTAGTGATTTGTCTCATGAACTGATATGATCCTCTTACACAAACTCACAAAAATATTGTCTGTATATATTTTTTTTACTGCATTTCTCTAAAAACAAAAACCCAAAAAGATTGTGTTTTAGTATAGATATTTGAAAATTCAAAAAGATTTTCGACAACTGATGTTGAAGAGCTGATATTCAAAATTCTGAGTGCTAAACATGATGAACAACTATGGGTTGAAAGAGTTTGTTTTTGAAATGAAAAGTGTTATAAATAAATCTCTCCAAAAGAAAGTTTGATCTTGATAAAAATTGTTAATAATTGAACGATATTTTCAAGTGGTTTCTTAAATTTGTCAAATTTGTAAATTTGTGAAATTTATGTTGAGGAAGAGGATGTGCAGGTTAACCAGGTTTCAAATCCTGAGCAGATGCAGAATAGAGCCAGGAATTGATTCTGAACTTGTGAACCTATGAAAGCCAGACTACGATCCCGACAGCTGAGTCTAAGGGGGAGTCTGAAGACAAGCTCAACGCAAGGGGGAGCGTGTATTCAAGGAGCCAGGTAACTATCCTGGAGGAGCTTGTATACAGAAAACCAGGTGTCGATCCCAAAAGCATGGAAGCTTAAACGAAAGGGGGAGCCTGAAGAAAAGGAGTCTGATCGAAAGGAAGAGCAATGGAAGTCTGAAGACAGATCCACGAAGATTCTGTTCGAGAAAGATAAAGATAGGTCGCTACGAGTTTGACTACGGATTGACTGCGGCAATATCCAAGGGGGAGTCTGTTGGTACATTTATGTCTATCGCCTCCGTCAATCTAAAACCATAGTTGAAACTGAAGAAATCTAGGCTTATAGTGTTATATTTTAATAGAAAAGGCAAGGTGGCATTTCTGTAAATAAGGAAACCTTCCTTATATCCTTGGCCTATAAATAGGGAGCTATAGTGTTAGATATAAGACTTTTGCTACATTTGTCATTTGGAGAGCTCTAGATCTAGAGAGAGATTCTAGAGAGAGAAAGTCCTCAAACGTGTTTCTCGGTGCATTGTACTCGTCATATTATTCTATAGAATCACGGTTATAGTACGTTCTCGTGTGTTCGGTCACATTCGTGTACGGATTCCACACGTTACACGTTCGTTCGCAATCGTTTCGGATTCAAAACCGATCCTACAAAAAGTCCAAAATCCTACAAAAATTTTACTATACTTAATTTCACTTTTGTATATATCAATAAACCCACTCTAATTAAATTAACCACTTCTAATTTATTTTCTTTCACCCCTTATTCATTTCTTTTTTTTTTTTTTTTTTTTTTTTTTTGAACTCCACTAACTCTTTGGTGATTTATTTTTTACTTTAATTATTGTTTTACAAAAATTGAAATTTTAGACATCACTTGATCATTTTCTTAAAGGATAATTTATTTCTTTTAAGACGCCAACTAATTTATTTCTATAAACTAACTTTTGTTTGTCATCTAGAGTTTATAATTATTATGAAATGAATATGCCATAATACAATTATAATAAAATGTTTAAGATTATTTACGACACCATCGATCTAATAACATAGGATACGACGCACGATCAGCCAAAGAATAAAAAATATTGTTGAGCAGCATTATACTCTAGAACAACTTATGTGCTTGAAATTGGGTTTCCATTTACCTTGTAGTTGAAGATTTACATTCGTTAATATATATTTTTGTGATCTTCAAGATTACGTGTTATTATATCTATACTATCTATTAAAGGAGCTTAGAGGCTGACCTCACTTTGCTTACGTGTCAGCCTCTCAGCCATGCCATGTAGGATTTGATTATGTCATAATTCGGATTAATTGATTATGTCATAATTCGGATTATTAGTATAATATAATGTATAGATATATAAAATAACTTCATTTTTCAAACCTGACTTCAATTATAGTTTTGGCTCCATTTTCAAATTTTAAACACCTCTCCCTCAAATACAAGCTCTAATTTCAATCCTGACTTCATTTTCAAAATTCAACCTCTCTTTTCAAACGTGCATCTCTCTCTCTCTCTCTCTCTCTCAAATATCGGAAAAGAAAGGGGCGTCAATCAAGAACCCTAATTCATTCTGACGGAGAACAAGTAGATGAATTCAGAGATCAACGGTCTAATGATTCAGAGATCAACAAGAAGACGAATTCTGACATGTATAGATTTGGTAACGAAGAGGATGATGGCGGTGTTTCGGGTTGCAGAAGCGACGATGGTGGTGACCTTCAATTGCTGAATTTGTTTCATATATGTGTAGATCCACAAACCCTAAGGTATTTAGCTGATTTAACTGTTTGAGGTTTAATTTTTAACCTAATAGTTGATTTATCAAAATATGTTTGAAATTTTGAATACATTTAACTGATTTAAGTGTGTTTGTAAGTTTGTTTGCACTTATTCTGATGTTTTGAGGTATTTATTTTGAATAGATTTAACTGATTTAAGAGTATAGATTCTAATTAGGTTAAGGATTTGAGCTTTATTTTTTACCTATTTGTTGATTTTTTTATTATATGTTTGAAATGTTGAATAGATCCTTTGTATTTTGAGAAAGAGTGCATACAAACGCTTCGGACTGTTTTGGTGAATACAAACGCTTCGGACTGTGTTGATTTGTGAGGTTTTGGTGTGTGCTTCCAGGTTTAGAAGAAGAGGATGTTCCTCAAGTGTACTCAAAAGGGCCAAATCTTGGTATGTAATCCTTTAATATTTGTGGTAATTTGCTGTATTTTAGAAATTAGGGTTCTAATTTGGGGTTTTCCATTACATGTAGTGTTTCATAGAGCTCTGCTGTCAACTGTCTTATATCAGGTACAAGATCTCTGTTTTAAAATTGCTGATGAAAATTGTTGATAATTAAAATTGTGTAGAGTTTAGTTCATGAAATTAGGTATTTAGTTAATTTAAAGATCCTTTCTATTTCCTGAAACTAATTGATGTCTCTTGCGTAGGTAGATTGTATCTGATGTAAGACTAATTGATTATTGGAACTTGTATGATTCTGTGACAGGACATGATAGTAAGGAAAAGAAAAAAAATGTTAAAGTTAAGGGGGGGGGGGGGGATTATGTATGTTGAGTTATTTTGTTTACCTGTCAATGTCTAAAACAAAGGTTGCCTAACTACGTTTAAAGTGCTCCTCTTGAGTTATTTTGTTTAATTCTGTTACATGTTATTTTTAGTTTGCTGTTTGTATTTTGATGGTTTTTTAAGGCAGCCATTGGTTTGTTAGGATTTCGTTTACATGTAATGCCTATGCATATATTTGTCTTCCCTTAATGCTACTCAGTCCTCCGTTAAAGAGTTTAATCAAGAAGTTGAGTCAATACATTTAATGCTACTCGATCTATTTGTGTTATATATTGTAGTATAGCTCGGACCGATGTGATATTTTATAGTTTTTAATACAAATGAGAAGTCGGCTTGTCTAAAATTCATCTGGGTTATCAACATTCGAAGCGAGGTAGTTGTTTTAGTTACTACTCACTTCCGAATATAATTACCTGTTATAGTAATGCAACTTTAAATTGGTCCAATGATAGTAATTTTACTGAAATTTGTTTTACCATTTAAATAGATTATAGTATTCTTGACTTATTAAATTCAATAAACCGGGACGTCATGGTATATATTATTGAATCATATGGCTTTTCAAGTAGATTTGTTTTTTTGAAGGTGCAGTGCGTCTGCTGTGTTTGATTTGTTTTTTTTATATTGAAGAAGGACGTCACGAGACGGTCTTGGTGGATCGTCGGATCAATTGATGGATCTGCCAGAGGTCCAAGTCAAATGCTCATTGGTTTACATGGATTTTGAAGGACGGTCTGATGTTCGATCAATCAAATCAATTGATGTCACACCAGATAATTAAGAAGCAGCAAGTGAGAGTGCTTTGGTTGAAAACTTGGAGGGGTCGGTGACGTTGTCGAGGTTGTCAGGAAATGCAAAGTGATAGCATTTCCTGACAACCCTCGACAATGTCACCGACCCCTCCTAAAAATTTCATCAAAACACTCTCACTGCTTGCTTCTACACCCGAGGGTTTCTTTTTACTACCTGAACCTGTATCATCTCAATTGTGTTGACTGACCCTGTATGTGTTACATTAAGATTCAATTAGGATTTTTTTTGACGGTGAAAATTGATCGGTCCAGTGAAGAAAATGTCGCATATCTAATAAGATGACACATATGCAAAGTGAGGTCAGCCTTTAAGCTCCTTTAATAGATAGTATATATTAGGATTTTTTTTATGGTGAAAATTGATCGCTTCAGTTTTGATCACCTTATATGCTTTTGAAGCTCAGGCTATGATGATTCATATATGGCGTGTTGTTGCAACATGCCCTAATCGTTGCCGGCTGCCGTTCGCGGCTGTTCTAGGTAGCGTTGGGTGTAATTGTTGTTTGGTTGATGATAATTAGATCGATGTCACCTAAGGCATATTCAGTCAATGATGTTGATGAGATACTTCTCACTTGAGACTAAAACTATAATGAAGCAAACGTCTGCCCGAATATAAGCGAGGTCTGACATTTTCAAATCATTTGTATTACTTTAGCAAATCATTTAGTGTTGACTGTTTTGATGAATAAAAATGATTTCAAAGTGCACTTTTCTTGTACTTTTAACATGAGGCTATGATGATTTTGCAAACTTTGTGAAAATTGAATGAAGATAGCATTATGGTATGGCAAGGTTGTAGGATGGCAGTTGTTCATGCAACCTTTCTTGCAGCTATGGTGTTGTCATCTTTATGCACAATCTGAGCCTGACAGTTTGACAATATAAATGTTTTGCAACCGATTCCATGAATAGAGAATAAAGAGAGAGTTGGAAGAAGATATGATTACTTCTGAGTGCATTAAATGGCCAAAACAACTCCCTATGCATTTCAAATTTTGCCTCCTCAAAAACAGATTATTACCTAAAGTTATATCATCTGAATTTTGAACTGTTTTGATTGAACCTGTATGTGTTGTTACATTAAGATTCAATTTTGAACTGTTTTGAAAATTGATCGGTTCAGTTTTGTTCACCTTAGATGCTTTTGTCATTTGGGACTATGATGGTGAGATATGGCGTGTTGTTGCAACATGCCCAAATCGTTGTCGGCTGCCGTTCGCGGCTGTTCTAGGTAGCGTTCGGTGTAATAAACAGAGGGCTTTGGTTGATGATAATTAGATCGATGTTACCTAAGGTATATTCAGTCAATTATGTTGATGAGATGCTTCTCAGCCGAGTCTAAAACTATGATGAAGGAAACGAGGGTGTGAACGACCTGAGCAACTCGAGCTTGGTTAATAAAAGACTGAAACAAGGCAATCTTAAACGAGCTTCAGCCCGAGCCTAGAAAGGAGCTTATTTGATAAACGAACTTGAGCCTGTGGTTCACTTATCGAGCTCAAGCCGGCTCGCGGGGTTAAATGAGCCCACTGTTTATATAAATTATAATTAATATATTAAATATATTTTTTTAAATAATAATATCTACTATTTAAAAAATTATTATGAAAAATAATTATATTATATTATAATATATAAAATAATTATTATTAAATCTATATATCTAGAGGTGACTGAGTTATTTTTATAATTGCTTTTTATAATCATCATCACACTTCTCATCATCACACACTTCTCAAAAAATCTTGATTTTAATCTCTCTCTCAACTCCCAACACCGATCATCATCATCATCTTCATCCATCTTTATCATCTTCATCAATCTTCATCTTCAAAACAGAGGTTTGGATCTTTATCTTATCTATATATGTTTTTGATATTTGTGATGTTTTTTGTGAAAAAACAGAGGGTTGATTTAGGTATTTTGGTGATAAGTTTTTTATAATCAGTTCTTTGAGAATCTGAATGCCACATGATAATGATGATAATCAGTTATTTGTGAAAAAACAGAGGGTTGATTTGGGTATTTTGGTTTCAGTTTTTTATAATTAGTTTGGCATAATCTGAATGCCGCATGATGATGATAATCAGCTACGTATGGTGAATCAGTTATTTGTGAAAAAAAGAGGGTTTATTTGGGTATTTTGGTTTTAGTTTTTGATAATCTGAATGCCGCATGATGATGATAATCAATTATTTGTGAATGCTTTTGTGAAAAAACAGAGGGTTGACTGGATATTTTGGTTTCAGTTTTTGATAATGTCTTTGGTAATCAGTTTTTGATATTCTGAATGTCGCATGTTGATGATAATCAGTTATTTGTGAATGTTTTTGTGAAAAACAGAGGGTTGACTTGGGTATTTTGGTTTCACTTTTTGATAATCAGTTTTTGATAATCTGAGTGCCGCATCATGATGATAATCAGTTATTTGTGAATGTTTTTTTGTCAAAAAACAGAGGGTTGATTTGGATATTTTGGTTTCAGTTTTTGATAATGTCCTCGGTAACCAGTTTTTGATAATCTGAATGCTGCATGATGATGATAATTAGTTATTTGTGAATGTTTTTGTGAAAAACAGAGGGTTGATTTGGGTATTTTGGTTTCAGTTTTTGACAATCATCTTTTGATAATCTGAATGCCGCATCATGACGATAATCAATTATTTGTGAATCACTTTTTCATAATCAGTTCTTTGATAATAAGTTTTTGATAATCAGTTCTTTGATAATCTGAATGCCGCATAATGATGATAATCAGATATTTGTGAATGGGTTGATCTGAGTATTTTCGTTTCAGTTTTCCAGGTTTGTTTGTGATGTTTTTGTTCTGTTTGTTTGTTTTGTTTTGCTTTGTTCTGTTCTGTTTGTTTGTTTTGTTTTTGTTCTATGCTATCATAGTAGTATCAAAACAAGGTTTGTTTGTAATGTTTTCTGTGAAAATATTGTTACAGAATGGTTGTTGATGTAAACATACGCAAAACACCAACTACGAAGGCGAGAACACTTGACAACCTCCTAGAAGATGGTGCGGTGTACATAAGGAAGTAATTGATCAGAACGATCAATTGCATATGAATGAATATAACCCCAGTGGCAGATATGTAATTAGCGAGCTCTGGAATTTCAAGGAAAATCGAAGAGCTACACTGGGGTTATATTCATTCATATAAATGAATATAACCCAAGTGGCAGATATGTAAATAACTACACTGGAGTTATATTCATTCATATCTGCTACATTTCGAAGTGCACCCGTCAGTAAAGATCCACAATTGCTTGTGGTGGGATGACGTTTTGTCTCTGTATTGTATGTTACGGTCTTTTGTTATCGAATCTGTAAGTTCCGTCAAGTCTACGAAGTTGGTATGACGTTTTGTGTCTGTATTGTATGTATTAAAAATTGGTATGACGTTTTGTCTCTGTATTGTATTGTATGTTCGCAAAAACCACAGGGATGCAAATTGCATTTTTCTCTTAATGTTAATAGTATCAAAGATATGGGCTTTATTGAATTGTTCAATGATATTTGGTTATTTAAATTAAGTCATCTTTTTATTATTAGACAACATAAAATTAGGTCATGCTTTTATTTTAGACAACATATTATCAATTTGTTAGGTTATTTCTATATCAAACATATGACGGATCATATGTTTAACATTTTTTATAAAGATATGTAAGCAAACAGAAAGAATTTAAATAATATATTATAATATGTTTTTTAGTATTTGATTCTGATCGTTATTAGAACAAACCCGTGTATTCACACGGGCGTACACCTAGTATACTAATAAACAAAAATCTTTTTTGGAAACATGTCACTTTGTGATGCTTTCTCACCTTATTTTTATATTTATCTCTCATATCTATACATATAATAAAAGAAACCATTTTTGGGACACATATTTTGAGGTGGTCTCAATTAAAATTTGTAGAAGATATTTTGATGATAAAGATAAGTGATAAAATTAAAAGATTTTAATGATAAGAATAAAGATAACTGATAACCATATATTAATTAATAAAATTAAAACTATATATTAACGTTTTTATTATTTATAAAGATAAAAATAGTTTTAATTGTTTATATAAAAGTTTATAATCTTTATCTTTATTTACTATCTAATAATCCACGAGTCGGGTTATTTTAATATATGAAATTATACTTATTAAAAATAAAAACACTTTAATAGCATTAAAAATAAAAATAAAAAGTTACAATTCACGTCATCACTCGACGTTAGCATCAAATAAAAAGGGAAAAAAAAAAACAAAAATCCACATCACCACGGTTACCTATGAAATGGATGAAAAAACCCTCAATTTTAATGAAAAATGAATGTTGAGTGATCTGATTAGAACACTTTTGAAACTTTAGTGACCTAATTGGAATACTTTTAAAACTTGGTTACTATTCTACAAAGTTACCCCATAATATATAAAGTTATATTTATTCAACCCGTGTAATACACGGGGTTATAGCCTAGTATATATACATAGGACAAAGATCTGTTAGAACCACCCCTTATTGCGAGAACCGCGAGAACCAATGTGAACACAACAAAAAAAATGCCTAAAAATAGCTAAAAAAACACAATTTTTTTTTAATATTTCTTATAAAAAAAAATCGCTACTTTTAGTAGCAAAAAAAAAATTTTTTTTTTTTGGCTACTGAAAGTAGCGATTTTAACATAAAAAATAAAAAAAAATTTAGATTTTTTTAGGTTTTTTGGGGGTTTAATTTTTAGCATTTTAGCTTGGGGGGGGGGGTGGGGGGGGGGGGGGTTAGGGTTTTTTTAGGTTTTTTGGGATTTTAGTTTTTAGCATTTAGCTTGGGTGGAGGGGGGGGGGGGGGGGTTAGGTTTTTTTAGCTATTTTAGGTTGTGTTCACATTGGTTCTCACGGTTCTCGCAATAAAGGTGGTTCTCGCATGAACTTTACCCTATATATATATATATATATATATATATATATAGAGTAATGGTAATGGTATTGGTAAAAGTTGAATACGACGCATCAGACTATTGATTGTGATGCAATGAAAAATTGAATGAGAACCACTGAATGTGATTATGTGTAGGGCCGTTTTAACCTATTTCGAGGCCTAAAGCGAAATGAAAATCCGAGGCCTTTTATTGCCAACGAATAAAACTTATTAATTAGTTTTTGGAAGCCATGTACTTACTGCTTTGGTACCAAATTATAATATTGGAGTTGAATCAAAAAAAAAAAAAAAAAAAACCACATACAAAATTTCATAGAATATAAATGTGCAAATCTTGATACCAAATAAATAATAAGTGGGCTCACGTGTTAGTCTTAAACTAGTTCAACATTTGTAGTAGATGATTTTTGCTTTAATAATACTAGTGGGAGACCCGCGCGTTGCGGCGGAGTCGATAATACCGGGCATGAATATATCACCAAGTGATGATCCCGGATTTGACCAAAACATTTGAAATATTAATAAGTATCCTTGCAACCCAATGGATCCGCAAATTTAAGAATCTGTTGACTCGGTGTAGGCTGAACCCGAGCCGAGACCCGAATCAAAACAAACCACTCTTGAAAATTATTATTACAACTAATCCAACAGTTGTGAGAATTTAGTTATGTTGTAAGTTGTAACCACTATTAAATACATAGAAGAAAACAAACAGTTGTTGATCTGTGAAGATATTCATCGGCTCAAAAGAACAATGTTTGACCTACATAAAGTCGATCAGACATAGATAGAGGAAGGCAACTACTCTTGAACCCGCGGAACCAAAACACGAGAGTCTGACCCGAAAACCGAGGCAAAACAGAGTCGTTAACCTGACACCCGAACCACAACCTGGACTCAAACCGGCACTACTCTTGCTGCCATTACCGGTCGAACCAAAATCCCCCGCGCCAAAACTGAAAACAGAACCCAAACCTTCTTCTTCTGATTCGATATCAAGATCCAAACCTCGACGTTCTTCATCACCATCGTTGTCGTCTTGTTTTGAATATCTATCGTCACATATCTTCTACTGCTTTCTATCTTCGGAATTAGTCACTCCGCTTTGAAGTTGCATTAGTGATGGATATATGAAACCTGTTTTCGACTTCAGTAACGTAAACGGTTTTTATAAATTTTTAACAAAATAAAGTAGAAAACAATGACCAAAAGTCCAAACACCTTTTGGTAACAAGTTTTATACCAAAAAAATGATAATTAAATTTCAGTTGCGACATACCATAAAATTCTCTAATGCTTGCCTTCTTTTCATGTGTCGAGAACGTTGTGGTGCCATCAACATAAACCTGTAGTGCAGCAAACCAAGAAAGCCTTCAAATCACAAGAAAGATACGATATTCAATCGATAAATTATAATTAGTTATATGTTTTTTCTATCAACTATGAAGTATGGATTTTTGACCTTGTAAATCAGGATCCTCAACAGTCTGAGCGCACCTGCCAGGTCGCAATCCGACCATTGAACAAAGAAAAGCAAAAACTGTGCAACTGCACTGTAAGACATTCGTATCTGCACACATGCGCCATCATACTCCCTTCGTAAATCCGAAGCTCTGCAAAATATAACGAAAATTCAAGATTTAAGAAAAATATCATGACATAAGTTCAGCCATAAATCAATCCCACGGTCATTTTAGTCCTTTCACATATGAATTAGGAAACACTAATGAATCTATGAACAGATGAATGATGCTTCTAAATACACAAACTTGTATTCCGTCTTAATTAGAAACAGTTTGATTAAAACAGGCCAAAACAAAAAGTCAAAAACATATGCCATGTTACTGAATTACGTGAACCCTTCATACTTTTTGAGAATTTTTTTTTAACATTGTATCATAAAATACTAAATATAATACAAATTCATAGCATATCATACCAACATGTCAAATAAGTATCAATTTCTTTTACTTAAAACGTAACGATTTGACCAAGAAGGTCAAAATGTATAGCTGCTGCCCCTTCAAAATCTCAAAGAAGTTGTTATCAAGCAACAACCTATTCATTTTCCAAACAACATAGGTATATGTGGCAAAATGGACACTTCTTTCTCTATGTTCTCAATAAAATTATATAGATCAACTGATATATTAAATTTGATTAGAACTGGTGCAAGAGTTCGTCACCCTTTTTGTGTTTGTAAAGGGAGGTCACAATCTCATATCTCGGTAACACCCTAGGCATATCACACATCAGCCGTGGATTGAGATGTGTCGTTTCAAGACATACCCGGCCCCAAATTCCATCGCGTTGTTCGCTTGACGCACCAGGAGCTCACAACTTAGTTTTTTACCCCACCTTGGCACGTTTAACTATGAAATTCTACCCTCATCCACAGCATCGATGATATTCGAGTTATGAAACCATCTCTCCTATTCATCGGCCCGTGTAGGATTTGTGAAAAAGATGTTATAATCTCATTGTTAGGAATCATAAGGACCACATATAACAGTTATGTGCTGGAAAATTACAAACCAAAATACCCTACCCACAAAAGATAAACCCTTATCAGTTATCAGTATAAGTTTCTTCTTAACCCACATAAAGGCAACACCTTTATCCAATTTAAAATTTAGAAACATATAATACAACAAAACTTATCTCTGGAAGTCTCAATCACTTCGTTTCTCTCTAACTTTCTTTTATATTATTTCTTTCATTGCTAAAGGCAATCTCATTACAATTGTTTAACCAGAATTGTTTAACCAGAATTGTTAAAGATGACCACCATCTCTCGTTTTCACATGTAGCGAAGCAGCCATCTTACTCAATACTCATGTTCACTACTAGGTATGTTTGTAGCAAAGAAACAAACTGTTTGTGGATAGCAGCCCCACCCCGCACCTCCCACCTACGCACCTCAGCCAGCAGCATCTAAGATTCAGCAGGGATCTACGATTCAGCAGCAGGTTAGCTTCGATTCAGCAGCATCTACGCTCCAGCAGCATCTACGACTCAGCAGGTTAGCCTCGATTCATAATCAGGGATCTACGATTCAGCAGCAACTCCGATTCAGCAGGTTAGCGTCGATTCAGCAGCAACTACGATTCAGCCCCAAATTAGTTTCGATTCAGCATCAGGTTAGCTTCGATTCAGCATCAGGTTAGCTTCGATTCAGCAACTACGATTCAGCAGCAGATCGGAACTACTTCATTTATCTAGATCCCCTTCGAGCACCCTTTCTTCCGTCTTTTGTTACGGTGGTTCAACAAGCAGCTATTTTCATCTTCTGGTTAGCTCCGATTCAGCAGCAGGTGTAAGTGATCGTCGGAGCCAATCCAGCAGCCCCTTCTCTCACTCAGTCAATCTCTTCAGGTTGATTTGGGACGTCTGCGTTTTTAGTTTTATGGAAAGAGGTGGGCTGCTCGTTTCCTTGTGGGGTTTGCGCCCACAAGGTGTTCGATGAAACGCTCGGAGTAGTTTTTCAATGAGCCCGGGTTCAAAAAGCCTTTGAACCGTCGGGTGAGAGTCTTAGTTCCGTTTTTCTTTTTCTGCTTGTTGTCGTGGGTTGGAGACATTGCCTAAGTGTCTTGTTGAAGTTGAAGTTGTTCTCATCTCGCTTTTCTCTGTTGGGCCATGGCGAATGGTTTTTGGCCTTGCCCCTTCAAGGGGTTTCATTGTTGCCCCGATGGGGTTGCTGGGTCTAAGGGAATCCCAAGGCTTATGGCTCATATCAAAAGTCAGCATTTTGGTTCAGATGATAGGAAAGATACTTTGAGGCGTGCCATTGCTGAAGACCCTAATCTTTTTACCTCGGTTTGTGAAACCCTTAGGTTGTTTGATCAATGGTTATGTTGGGAGTGCATGTGCCTTCATTCTCCCCGGCGGGGGTGTCACCATGAAGATCGGGTTGTTCGGTTTGTGCCAACGGAAGGGGGTGATATGGGTTTTATTGTGGGTGTTCCTAGACCGTGTACTGTTTCGGCGGTTTCCACATCTGGAGAGGTATGTGTTGATGTCGCTCTACTTGACCGAGTTTTCTCTCTTCCGATTAAAACTGTTAAGAGCATCCCCTTTAGTTGCCGCATGGCGTTTGCCCATGCCTTAACCACAGCCTTGGATAAGGTGGTGGCTATGCCTGATTCGGTTGAGGCATGGATTCGACTTCTGCTATTACCTCGATGTACCTTGCGTGTGTTTACGCCGGTTAGCCGCCAGGATACGCGGTCGGGCAACAGGAAAAATGGTCAATGTCTCAGTATACAAAGGGCGTTGGCCCAATGGGGTGACCGCGAGGGGTTTGGTATTCTCATCCAGTCCTTGTTTGCTCAACCTGTGAAGGAGGGTCCTGAGGGTTCTAAGAGAATGCTTGGAAAAAAAAGCGAGGATGAGAGTTCTAATGTCAAGCGGTGTCTCCGTAAGGTTGCCGATGGTCATTTTACCGCTGCGGTTAAGGTCCTTTGTTCCTCTGGGGTCGCACCACATGATAAGAAAACTATAAAGGCTCTCGTGGATAAACACCCGTGCATGCCCCCTCCGACCATGCCCGCTTTCCTTCCATCTGAACCTCACCTTATAGCCGAGACTGACAGTGTGCTCGGGTGTATCAAATCCTTCCCGAAAGGGACATCATGTGGGAGAGATGGTTTGCGGGCTCAACACCTTCTGGACGCTCTTTGTGGTGAGGGGTCCGTGATTGCGGTTAGCCTTCTCAGAGCGATTTCAGCAGTGGTTAACCTTTTTTTGCGAGGGGGGTGTCCGAGGAGTTTGGCGGAGTTTGTTGCATCTGCTCCTCTTACGCCCCTTCTCAAGCCCGATAATGGGATTAGACCTATTGCAGTGGGTTCGATCTGGAGGAGAGCGGTCTCCAAGGTAGCGATGAAGGGGGTGGGGAAGGAGATGGCCAAATATCTTGGCGACTTTCAGTTTGGGGTCGGGGTCCCAAACGGGTCTGAGGCGGTTCTTCATAGTGCGAACAGGCTATTAAATGCGCACCACCGAGACGGGTCGTTGGCTATGCTTACTGTCGATTTCACGAATGCCTTTAACCTTGTGGATAGAACTGCTCTTTTAAATGTGGTAAGGAAAATGTGTCCATCCATCTCTGCTTGGGTTGATTTTCTATATGGGCAACCGGCTAGGCTCTACGTGGGGAATGAATTTATTTGGTCTTCTACGGGGGTTCAGCAAGGGGATCCTTTAGGGCCTCTTCTTTTTGCTCTTGTCTTACACCCTCTTGTTCTCCGAATCAGAGATCGGTGTAAGCTTCTTTTCCACGCCTGGTACCTGGATGATGGGACCATTATTGGAGATACTGCTCAGGTTGCCAAGGCTTTAGACATCATTAGAGAGGAGGGCCCCTCCTTGGGCCTCCTTCTCAACATTAAAAAAACTGAAGTTTTTTGGCCTACATGCGACGGGGTGAAGACCCAGGAGGGTTTATTTCCGCGGGAGATTGGTAGGCCGGTGCATGGTGTGAAACTCTTGGGTGGTGCTGTCAGTAGAGATGGGCAGTTTATTCGCGGGTTGGCCCTCAAAAGAGCCAAATGTGCAGTTGAGCTGATGGGATGCCTCAAACGCCTCAAGGACCCTCAGAGCGAACTCCTCCTGCTCCGTTCGTGTATGGGGGTTGCTAAACTGCTGTTTGGGCTTAGAACGTGTCAGCCTTCTTATGTCGGGGAAGCCGTCTCTGTGTTTGACAAGGGGCTACGGGAGGCGATCGAGGAAATTGTTGTTTGTGGGGGTGCCTTTTTTGGGGACCTACAATGGAGGTTAGCTTCCCTCCCAACACGTTTTGGGGGACTTGGGATTTGCTCAGCTGAGGATGCCTCTACCTACGCTTTTGTGGCTTCAAGGGCCCACTCTTGGGTTCTTCAAGACCACATCCTTCGCGAATGCGGGGGAGAGTTGTTGGACTCTGATTACAAGGGTTCGTTGGACAATCTGCATAGTTCTCTCCCCGATTTTGATCTTAGCGATTTCTACATTAAGGGCACCGCCCCCCCTAAAGCCCAGAAAATTCTGGCGAATGCCTTATATGGAGAAATCGTCAAGACAGTCGAAGAGAAGTTTGCCTTTTCCCCTCGCCAGCGAGCCGTGTTTGAGTGTTTGCGAGCCCCCCATGCCCAGGATTTCCTGTCAGTTGTTCCAATCGAAGGTTTAGGGCAAAGTATGTCGGCGGTGGAATACCGGGCTATCCTCAAGTACCGTTTAATGATACCCATTTTCCCGGCTGATGACCGGTGTCCTGTGTGTCGGAAATGTTGCTTGGATTCTTTTGGGGAGCATGCAATACATTGCAAAGAATTACCAGGGTTTAAGTATCGTCACGATTTAGTTCGAGATGTGCTGTATGATGTCCTTAGGCGAGCAGGGATCTCGGCTAAAAAGGAAGCTCCGGTGAACTTCTTGACTGATCCGTTAGAAGGGAGATCTACGTTACGGCCCGCTGACATTCTCGTTTTTGGATGGGAAGGAGGGAAACACGCGTGTGTCGATTTGACAGGTGTGTCCCCCCTCGTGGGGCTAAGGGACCACGGGTTTGTGGTGGGACAGGCGATTACCAAGGCAGAGGCGGGGAAAGTAGCTAAACACG